>JAWZYV010012875.1:0-347500 GCA_038373885.1 Cheiracanthium punctorium
TTCCAAGCATATACCATAAAAAATATTACTTATTGCCTATGTTAGTGGCTAATCCAAGCAGAGTGAACTAACTTTGTTTATGAGATAATAGTCTCATTATTTTTAATAGCCTGGGCTTTGATTGGATTTTTTCATGCTTGTTATTTTACAAAGCTTTTAATTAATTTTACCTTTAAACTCCAGTTTTTTGTAGTATGTTTTTGTTAGCATTGTTGGAAAGTTCAAATTTAAAAAGAGCTTTGTAAGTAACACCCGTAAGTAGAAAGTATTGCAGTAGAATTGCTTCGAATGTGACAAGAGACTTTTTCGACTTTTTCTCAGCTTTAAAAAGTCCCAACTTTCGCGAAGGCAGGAAGTGCGAGAACTCAGTACTCTCTAAGTACTATAATTTATTTATGTGCTTTATTTATAAAGTTGTATTTTAATTTTACTGTAGATTTTAAGAGTATTGTCATTATTTTTGAAAAGTATTAAGAAAACACTGTAATGTGTTGATAAACTTTAAAATATGTTCACATTATTTATATTTATATTTTTGTCTTCCTTCACAGGTCTTTCGACACCAGCATTGAAGCGCTCCAGAAAACACTAGACGGATTGGACCTGGATGATCAGCAAAGGAAACGACTTGAGATTTTCCTGACGCAAAAACAGAAAGTTGGGGAACTCAGTGTTGAAGATTTTGAAAATTTGGGAGAACTTGGTGCTGGAAATGGGGGAGTTGTTACCAAAGTCTTACACAGGCGTAGCGGTCTTATTATGGCTAGGAAGGTACTAAATTGCCTTTGCTATAATTTTGTTTTAATGTGTCTATCTCCATTAATTACAAAAAACACTGCTTAAAACTTGGAAATCAAACTACTCAATTGGCCTTTTTTTTTTTTTTTTTTTTTTTGTTGTTATTCCCACCCACTGCATATCTTCTAGGCAGAGTTAATTTATAAAGGTACTCCACTTTTCCACTCAAAAAATAAAATAAAATGTCATATCTTCGTAAAATTATAATTTTGTAAATTTTAGTTATATCTTCTATGTTGGTAGAATTAATTTATGGATAACAATAATCCCCTATCCCACTCATAAAAGAAAAGCAAATGTCATGCCTTGTGAAATTGTAATTTTAGGGATTATAATATAGATAATGTTATACAAAACTCTAAAAAATAGCTTGAAGATTTTTAATAATAGACATTAATCAATGATTATTATTATTATTAAACTATAAATCTCAAGTGAAGACTTAGCAATATTGCTCCAGTACTACTTAATAACCTATCGCCTTATGTATAATTTAAGCATATGAATTTTTTGTTTCGCGTGAGTACTTTTCATAACTTTTAGGTTTAATCTAAATAATAAAAGTTCAAAGAGATATACTTCAAAATATTAATATTTTATTAAAAACTTTGTAAGTTTTCATTATCTTTAAAGAATGGGATATTTGAAAAACAATATGGGTTTTTATTTATTTATTTATTTTGTAGAAAGCGCATTTCTTTAGCATCTAAGCGTTTACTAAGCATTTTCAATAATTGGATGTTTCTACATGTGTCGATAAAATGATGTAGTAAATTTGGCAAGTTAACGCCAACTCCTTTACATGTATACAGACTTTTTTTACCACTAAAATATGTAGGTTTAATTTATTATTTTGTTCCTTTCACAAAATTTCACTTCTGCATGGCGAAGCTTTTGAAACAAATCAGAAATTTGTAAAATTTAATTTAACAATTTAAATTTTTAAAAGTATATTTAATATTTAACATTTCAATGAAGGAAATTAGCTATTTTAATTCTAATAAAATACACCCAAATTAAGTAAATAAAAATCACATAAGCATTGCAATGAATGTGCAGTAAAATAAAGTAGGGTTAAACGCAGTTCACCTGGATAAGATGTCGCTCCATATAATACACATCCTTTTAGAAGTACCTTTTCACGTATTGCATTTTGCTTATTGCGTTGCCAGTTTTTCATTGATTCCGCTTCAGACGTCCCTTTTAAGAGTGGAGAATACAAACTCGGTATAATTTCTTTAGTTCAATAATTTCTTTTTCAAGGTTATTCATCAAAGCACTTAATTTTTGTTGAGCATGACTCTCAGCATTTTCCCTTAATCCTTTGAGGCGCAACCATTTCCCAATGCTGAGAAAAGGGCGACCATTGCCATCGCTCGACTTAACTACCAGCAAGATGGCGGACGATCGAAACGTTCATCCCGCTGTCATGTTTCTGGGCAACCACACCACCTGCATTTGTCTGCTATAGTTTTGCTTGAGCTATTACACATTGGCTATTTTTTTTTAAAGCTTTAAAGTTAAACTTATTGATTGTTCTTCATAACTGGGGCACTTTTACTAAAGTTTTTCACAGTTTGCTGAGACATGGATTTGGATACCTAATGTTCCCGAACTATGTAGCTAGATTTTTAAGAATTTTGTATTAATCGTGATTTTGTCTAGCTTGTGTATTACTTTATTTAGTGTTTAAAATGTGAAAGCTTTTATGCATATAGGTTAATTTCGTACAGATATGCTATGCAAAGTTTTTTTCTCATTTTAGTTACATTGTGAATATTTTGGAAATCACTAAAACACAATTTTGTTAGTAAACATTTTATTAATAATAAATAAAATATTTACCAATATAATTGTGTTTTATCCTATTTGTTTTATTATGTTGTTTTTGTGTTGCGCATCCTTCAGTGTCTGACAAAGTCAGACAAGATCCACGACAGTTGACTTTTAGGAAACTTATATTTATCTTTGATGTTTATCATTGTTATCTGTACACTAAACTCCTTTTATTTTGTTTTATTTTGTGCTTAGCTCATCCATCTGGAAGTGAAACCTGCCATAAGAAACCAAATCATACGAGAATTGAAAGTTTTGCATGAATGCAACTCTCCTCATATTGTTGGTTTTTATGGTGCATTCTATAGTGATGGAGAAATAAATATTTGTATGGAATATATGGTTAGCAATTTATTTGTATATTTTTAGAGTTATTCAATTTTTTTAAATTTATTTTTTTGTGTTGTATTTTTTCTCATGCAATTTTTTTAAAAAGTATGAATTTAGACTGTTGACGAAATTTTCAATAAAAGAATTGACAAATCAATTTATTCTTAAAACATCTGCACTATCCTTTTTTTACGTTTTTAGAATCAATGTTAAGCTCTAAATGCTTCGCTATTACATTCAAGAAAATTATAATTTTCAAAATGATGAAAACTAAAGTACAAATATTAATGTATCATAAATGTTAAAATTGTTTGATGCTTAACAAATTTGTGTTTTTTATTGTGTTAATTTTTTTGTTAGAATTAATCTTAATTTTTATTAGTATAAAAGTAATTGCATATTGTTATATAAATAATTCTTTAATAGTAGTAGATAACTAGCTCTAAAATAGTCATACTATTCAGCAGAATCACAGTGTCCACAAAATAATAAAAACTAAAATGCAACTATTTATGTATGTGTATCGCCTGTGAATGTCAAAGCTTTTTATACCTATCTCATCTATGCAATTATTTTTTGTGATTTTAGTTTTATTTTTTCAAATTCGGCATTATTTTTAATTGATAGAAATAATTGCTATTCACAAAAATAATCATTTTATGGCATCTATTCATTTGGTCTAAAATTACTTCTTTGCATTGGAAGAATACTTTTATTTTATATTTGAATGTTTTATGAATAAATTTATTTATTTGTTTGTTATTTTTAAAAAAGTTTAAATTAAAAATGACCTTTGAAAAATAGATAACTTCAGTGATTTTTCATAATGTTTGTAATACTCATTTTTAAGGACGGCGGTTCACTTGATCTAGTCTTGAAAAAAGCAGGAAGGATTCCTGAAAAAATACTTGGAAAAGTTACAATAGCTGTAAGTTTGCATTTTTGTAATTAAATCAATTTTCTTTTTTTCTTAGTTATATTGACTTTAATTTCTAATACAGGTTTTGAAAGGCTTGACCTATCTTAGAGAAAAACACCAGATTATGCATAGAGGTAATTTTATGAATATCTCAAATTTTTCTTACTCTTGCAGATTGTTGTTAATTTCAGAGATTGAACTGCAGCTTCTTAAATTCATGGGTAGCTGGAACTGTGTTCAATATTTGTAGTCCTATGCTTGATTTTCTAGGTGCTTTTCAATAATTGAGAAAATGAAAAATGCACCTAAAATTTAACTTCATAATAGAACAATGTACTTCATTACTATGTATGTACTGTGTAAAATTAATTTTATAAGAGAGCCTGCATTAAAGAAAAATAATAATTTTGTCTGTAAGCATAATTTACATGGTAGGCCGCTCCATGGCCGAGTGGATGACACTGAACATGGTAGATGGCTGAAGTGTGAAGGTCCCACATTTGAGCCTTCTGCTTGCTTGTTGATCCAATGGTCTGGAGTTTTGGGCAGTCTTCTCCAGATGCTATGTGGATGTGCGTAAAAACCCCTTAAAAAGGTCCTCCGTTCAAGGCACCCATTCACTAGGTAGATGCCCTCATGTAGGCTTGCCATAATGTGAAACACTGAACAAAGTTTACAAACTTTCTAGAAGAGTAGGGTGTACCTAGATGACTCAGATGCATGAAACATTGTTGGATTGACAATGTTTTCTCTATGTACTGGTTAATAATCCCTCTTAAGCATCGATCAAATTTCTAATGATACTTTTTCATAAAAACTACTCAGCTGAAATATCAGTAGCCTTATTTTATTGTGTAAGACAAAATTTCTTTTTGAGAAAAGAAAGCCAATTGTTTAGAAAAACTATTTAAAAATTTCATTAATACTAATTAAAATTTATTAAAAAGAGATCATTAATTGGTGCATGTGCACAATCTTGCAACCCTGTATTGTTTTGAGATTTTGCTATTTTGTGCACTAGATGCTTTCATGAAGTTTATCTCTGTGTCCTATTAAAAGCACTACCCAACATTTTATCTATATTTTTTAATTTTCTACTATTTTTTGTGATATTATCAGATTTTATTTATTATGTGTCATAATTTTCCATTATTTATGTATTTTTTGTCCAATGCTGTATGCTCATTATACTTTTTAACACACCTTGTCAATTTACTGGGAATAAGTGAGCATTAAACTTTTTAAATAGGAATTTGTAATTTATTTATTACTTTATGATAGAATTCACATAAATGTAAACTTGCTTTCTTTCATATGCATCATATTCTGAGTTATTTTATTCTGTAATAACTTGCTTATGTTCCTAGATGTCAAGCCTTCAAATATTCTAGTGAATTCAAGAGGTGAGATAAAAATATGTGATTTTGGGGTGAGTGGCCAACTGATTGATTCAATGGCTAATTCTTTTGTTGGCACAAGATCATACATGTCTGTAAGTGCATTTTGCATAATAACTTTAGTTTCATTGTGTTGCTTGTGATTTCAGGGACGATTGTTACAGTTTAAAGTAATTTTTAGCAGTTGCTCTTAATTCATGTGTCAAGTAAATTATGCTGGTTATTAAAAAAATCACCATAGTTTATTCTATAGTTTACTTCACATAAAAAAAAATCATTGTCATAAATTTATTAACTAAAAAACTCCATATGTATTTTGTAATATACTTGTGCAGCTCTAAAAATCAGCTTTTTTTTCTAAGTTGCTGCTGGCAATGACATTTCAAATAAAATTAGCGAAACTAGAAACTGGGAATTGCAAAATATGTTTTTATTGGTGGTAATCACACCATTGGGGGGAAAAAAAATATTAGCTAAAATAATCAGCTGGTCAGACAAAGGGTAAGTGAGATTAAGAAATCAAGTTAGAAAAATCAGAAACTGATAATTGCCTTTTTATTTTTTTCTTATTACAGGTGCTAATTCCACTGTTTTGAAAAAAAGAAAGGATAAAAAATTAGAAAGAGATAAAGAGAGGTGAAGGGGCTTGATATAGGTTAATCATCATAAGATACAGGGAACTAGAAATTGGAACATGCATAGTGATTAGAGATGTAACGAATAGTGATTTGGCCGAATACCAAATATTCGTGCAATAGCTCAGGCTGAATATCGAATATTAGGCACAAGTTTTGGCCGAATATTAAATTTTTCAAAATTTCATTTTAATTGTAAATAAAATGTTGCTTTTCAAAAAATGCATAATTAAATACTAAATAAAGACTAATTAAAATTCATTCTATATTATTTGTAGGTACTTAAAAATATACAACAGTATATTATCTGTAAAACTAAAAATTCTTGGTCATGAAAAAATATCTTTTACAAAGTTAAGCACTAATAGCAGCATAATTATATTTTGAGATATTCATAATTTAATAAATATGCTATGGTAAATGTGATTAATCTGCTATAGTTTGAGTTTTACAGCCTCTGGGCAAACATATGTAGCAGCTTTTCAAAATTATTTGTAATTGAGGATCTGAAAAGATTTCTCCTACCCCCACCCCTTAAAGAAGGTGGAAAACCAAGTCAAGTAGTGTCACGAAGTAGAAAAGTTTGCATTTCTGTAATATTATTAAATCCATTAGATTATGTTTAATTCAGCTTAAAATTCAATGACTTATAATATTTTATAATATGAAATTAACATATTGAAGTAACTAAGCAATATTATTTGTAAATGCATTTAAAAATGCATCTTTGTTCTGAAATTATTCAGCTGAATATCTGTTCAGTATTCGGCTTACCGAATATTCAGCAAAACAGCCGAATAGGGGCCGAATATTCATTACATCTCTAATAGTGATTTAATTACTCTATTTGGGAGGGAAATTATTTACAAGAATAATTGACTGGTGAATAGAAAGTAAAAAATAGTATTTATTAACTACATGGAAATATTTTGTGATACAAATATAACTTAATTATATAGTGATCTACATTCATTATTCATAACTAATGGTATTAGCATCCAGATGTTCTGTGGTGGATAGGGTAGTATGTTATATTTTTGCTATGTGTTTTACAGAAACAATATAATAAGGCAGGTGAGGCACAGTATTACATTGAATTTAATAACATTAGACTGGTAGTAACATTATTCTATTTTATTTAAAATGTTGTTAGCCATCTTGTTTTCCAGAAGTCCATGTATTTTGGAAGAATTTGCATCTTTTGTTACATTTATGTTAGCAAATATATGTTTTTGCAGGTTAAAAGTAAATTTTGTTTATAATTAAAGTATGAGTGGTATTTGTCATGTGATGTTTATTTAAATAATAATTTAGTTGTAAAGGTAATGGTTTTAGGTCATGCTGAGTTAAAATAGATTATCTGAATTCATATATTATAAAAAATTTTGTGACAAGCTGTGTCAGATGGGGCACAGTGTTAAAGAATGAGAGGTACTTATGTATTATCCCGGCGGCCATTCCCGCCAAACTATTTTTTCGTCAGATGTGCTGGCAAACTGTTCCCAAAGGTATTCCAAACCCAGAGATGTGCCAGCTGCTCCAATTGCTCCAAATCAATGATGATGCTCCAATCTGCTACAAAAAGATCATTTTTGGACATTTTTGCTCCAAATTCACCAAAAGTGTAATTTGAAATTTTTTCCATGTGCTAAAAACGCTTTTAATCTCCCAAATTTGTATAAAAAATTTCATTGCACATTCTAAGCAGTCTAATTTCAATCTTTTATCCATCAATCTTAAAAGCGGAAATTTTTCCTTTGACGTTCCTTTGTAATCTCTAATACTTGAAGAATAAAAATTGACCCGTATTTTAAATTTAATAATTTTATTTAAGTTGATGAAATTTTAAATGTTTTTAAGCTACTGGCAGTAGTTATAAGGTTTAGTAAATATTAAGTTTTTTTTTTAATTATTTAAAATAGATATTTAGTATAACACTGTATAAAATAACTGAACTTTTTAATAATTATTTTTTTAAACTTCTGACACACCGTTGTAGAAATAAAATTTGAAATTTTATAAAGCAATGTCAAATTGGATGTAAAATCTTTTGTTTGCAAGACTTTAGATTCACCACTTATAACTAAAACTGGTCATATAATGGAATTTTTAATTTAAATTGGGGGAGGGGAAAAAAAGATTAGATGTGAATATGATGTATTTTTATGTAAGAATTGTCAGTGCATGTGTAGTTTTTGTTGCTAAGTGTTTTAAGAACCTCCCTAATTTTCATTTTTCAGATTAGCATACTTAAATGACTTCTCCCTTCTCTTGAAAAGTAAATTTTGTGTTTCAAAATTGGTATTCTTGTGCTCCATAAGTGACTTTTTTGTGTTCCAAATTGCTCCAGAAATCTGTTTTTCTTTCTCCAAACTGCTCCAAAAATGTTCTTTTTCTTGCTCCACAAATTGCTCCAAAATTCAATTTCTACTGGCACATGCCTGCAAACCATTAATAATTTCATGGGACCGGCATTTATTTTGGCCAAAAATTGCTTGTCTTGGCTGACTGCCGGTATAATACATAAGTACTGAATGAAAAATTGGCACATTCTGTTACATATGTAATTTGCTACTTATCAAGCTGACAGTGATCAGACAGCTTAAAATACTTGCTTTAAGTTATACTCTTATGATTTTTTACAAACTACATACTCTTCAGATAGTAACCAACTTCACTGTTTTTACTGCAGGTACAGTAAAAAAAGTACATTTAATTTTTTAAATAGGAATTTGTGTGTGAAAATATGTGTAACACTGTGCCTTACTTTCCTCTACAATATAAGTTTGGGGGAATTGAGCCTGAACTCAATATACACCAGATTATTTTTACCAAGTGGATTACCAAGTGTTCTGCACAATACAAACAAAAAAGTATACTGAAATAAAGAGTAATGGTGATAGGTTCATTTTCTAGGATCAGTTCAGTATAATTTATATTTATATCATCTATCTATCTTATCTATCTATATATATTGTTTATGGTATTTCAATTTCATTTTAAAAGGTACTTAAAATCCTGTTTCAACAAGCCTTTTTTATGAGTAATTCAGATTAACAAATAAAATATTTCTATTAAAAGGAAAATATGCAGTACAAATTAATTCATGATGAAATTTCACTTTGGCAAATTCTTCAGTATTAAAAATGTGATCTTCAGTCCCTTGCATTTTGTTATACCAACCTTTTTTCTATATTTCTTTTCACATTTTTAAGTTTTCTGGACATTAAAAAAATAATTATAATAAATAAATAAATAAAATAAAATTTTAAAAATTGATAGCTATGACTATTTTTTCACAAGTTCCTCATATAATTCTTGGTATTGAGTCATGCCTTGTTCTGTTTCAAAACCATGTAAATCATGATCCTGTAATGAAGTTTAGATGTGTTATGACGATTCTTTTTTAGGAAGTATATTTTTGTTTCTTTATTTTTAGCCTGAGAGGTTACAGGGAACACATTACACTGTACAGTCTGATATCTGGAGCTTGGGGCTTTCTTTGGTGGAGATGGCAATTGGTAGATATCCTATACCACCTCCTGACAATAAAGAGCTTGCTGTTATATTTGGCTCCAAGTTCACAGGTGATCAAGAGTGTCCGTGTCCAGCACCAAGTTCGAAAAACAGACCAAGTACAAATTTTAGTCATGTTTTAATTATTTTATCAACATTGATGTTTTGTATTAATGAATCCCTTATTTCAGTTTTGTGAGATATCGTGGGCCTAAGTCTAACTGCAAGAACCCCTCCATAAAAGTGGAGGTAAAAAGGAAACTAGATTAATCAAGTTCTAATCATTAGGTGCCACCACTTGAATTAATCTAGTTAAAAGAAAAATCCAAATAGCTAGGTTTCTGTAGGTTGCATGACAAAAAGAGTCATTAAAATCAACCTAGGGGTGTAACCATAGCTAAAGTAGAAAAAACAAATGTAGTAATGAAACAAACATGAGGTAAAAAGCTCATAGATGATGCCAATACAAAAATCGAAAAAAGTGATGCCAGATAGAAATTTAAATGGGAAAAAGGCAGTAAGAACCAAGGAGTAAAAAAGAGAAAAATTAAACAACCAGATGAAATTGTAGCCTGAACAATTTAGTTAAAAAAGAGAAAAAAAAAAAAAAAAACAGTAACAGAGTGTGTGTGGTGGGGAGGAATTGTAAAATACTAAAGAAACAAGTATAGTTAACCAATCAGCAAAAACATACAGGTTTAAATAGCTAAAGAGTACAAAAAGAATATGTATGTGCATGTATATATATATATATATATATCTTGTTTGTTTCATATGTTTTTTCTGTTACTGAGATATATAAAAGCCTTTCACCCACGAACAAATGCCTAAGTTTGCAACATCTGTAATCTCTTACTATTAAGATCTTATAATGACTAAGTACTTATTTTCTTGAGAATATTGAGATTATTGATATATATATATATATACACACACAGGTTGTTCCAAAAACACTGATCTAGGCTTTTATTCCTTAAATATTGATCCTAGACATACACCAAATTATGTAAAAAAAAGAAGAAAAGTACAGAATCTTATGGTATTAATTAAAATTTTAAGGAAATCAAATCTAAATAAAAATAAAATTTTAATTTTTAAGCATTCCCAGGTTAAAAAAAAACAGTTAGTTAAATGTTCCCAGTACATTAATAGGTAATGCACAAAATGAGCATTTTATCCTAAAAAGTATAGGAGATATGAAAATATATGCTGACTTAAATTATCTCTAAATGGTTCTGAATGGAAAAAAATCCTCTCAGAAAATTGTGTTTCAGGGTTTATGCACAAATTATGAAAAAAGCAATAATTGTATAAATTAATAATACTTTTGCTATTATTAATTTATACAATTATTGGTATACATTATTGGTATTGAATAGCCTTGAATTAAGCATATCACTGAGCCTCTTTATGAGTGAAAGACTGAAGCTTTGTACATCATTTAATTAATTTATGGGGCACATATTACTGATTTGTATTTTTTTTTTTTTTTTGTACAGGGGTTTTTATAAAAATTTTAATTTTGTACTTAAACTCCTGAAAATTTTAATCAGTACAATAGACTTCTGTACCTTTTTTATGTAATTTATTGTTTAGGTCTATGATCATTATTTAAAAATAAAAGCCTTGGTCTGTGTTTTTGGGACACACTGTATGATATAATATTTATTGTATGTAGGTACATCAGTAGCATATACTGCTGTTTCAAAGATTGGCTATTTCACTCCAATAATTCACTTGTTTCTCTTTAGAGATCTTTTCTCTTATTGGAATGATTGAAATATGTCAGTTCCAGAATATTAGGCTAATACATTTATGGAAACTGATATTTGTCAGACTTTTCATCTAGCTTAGCTACTATCCCAGAGGATATGCCACTGATATATATGTATATGTAGTATAATACAGTAAAATCTCGGTATAATGAATTTCAGGGAACGGAAGGTCAAATTTGTAATTCTGAAAAATTCATTAAAGTGAGTTTTTATTTTAAGGAATTTGTGTTATAGGATTTTCTTTTAATAGAACTATTTCATTCGCAAATCTGAAACATTCGTAAAAATAAAGTTGTGACAAGATTTTATTCAGGGTTCATATGCCCTCAGGGAATCCTGGAAAGCAGGGAAAACTCAGGGAATTGTAAATGAGCTCTTAAAACTCAGGGAAATCTAATGGGAAAATGTAATTTTCCATTAAAAACCTGGAAAATCCAGCTTTAACTAGGGAATTATAAGAAAATTTACTCCTTTCTCTATTTTTAAAGCCTCACCCTATTCAATGGCCAACTACGTCCCTAATGATGTACACATGCAATCGGAAATGGATGTATACAAAATGAATCATGCATTACTTATGACTGCTTAGGATGAATAGCACACTTGCTTCTCATTTTGTCTCTGCTGTTCTGTGCATTTGTGGTTGCCCCCATTTCTCAGTAGGGTTGGTTGAATTAAGAAGGGGCTATTCTTTGTGTTGTGTACTGTGCACAAAGTTAGATTGTGTAATATTTTTATCATGTGCATACAAATGCTGCTGATGTTTGCTAGAATACAATGTAGAATGTGTGTTCCTATAATGTTAAATATTTCATTGTTTATGCATAGAATTGCTGGGTTTACTTAGTTCTAAAGAATATGGAAATTTTTACCAATAGCCTTGCATACTGATAATAGTATAAAAAATTTATCTTGGAACTATCAACCAGTGAAGCAGTCCCGAAAATTCTTTTACTCCTTTAAAACTCTCGCATAATTCCAGAGTTTTTATAGGTAAACTAGAATGTGAAACCATGTTTGATATAAATGTAATCCATTGTTTATGCTATTATTGAGAGGGAGCATAATTTGGATTAGCATAGTGCTATCATAGTTTCATTACCTTAGAGTGGGGCATATAAATAAAAAGTAGTTACTCAGTACTTATCGTATATATATATATATGAATTTTTTTTTCAATGGAAATTCTTGAAAAATCACCTGGGAAAACTCAGGGAATTTCATTTAGGTGTGTGATCATTATTTAGAAATAAACACATTGGTCAGTGTTTTTGGGACACACTGTATAATATAATACAGTAGAACCTCGATCTATCGTTTTTCAAGGGGTGCATAGAAAAAAACGATGCATGCGGGAAAACGACGAATGCAGGTTAAAGTCAAAATACGAAGAAAATAATGTTTATGAACGCACACGATGTATACAGTTTACCAAAAACACTAAATTTGTAACCAAACCGAAAAAGAAACAAATTGGAGTTGTAGAAAATTAGTGATATTTATTTCTAAAAAATCAGTAATTTTACACTGGGTTTTTCCTTAATTTTTTTAATTAAACAAAATTTCTAAAGATTTACAATATTTTTCTTGTAAATCTTTAAAATTTCCATGTTTTCATGTTTGTACATAAAAGTTCATACAATTTCAAATACTGTAATTGCGTCCGATAAACCTTGCACTAGTGTAGGCTCAGTCTCATCGGCATGAACATTATTCTCAGCTTCTTCGCCATTACTTTTATTTTTTGCATCATCACACATTTCTTCCATTCTTAAGATACGTCGCTACGTCTATATCAAAGGAAATATAATCTCTAAATTTCACACCACATGCTCTGCTTTATGCAACAACTCTTCATCAACACCATCATCAACCCAAGATATCATACCAGAAAATATTTAAGTTTGTATGCCATATGGATCCATCTGAATTTCGATTTCACTTCGGTCAGGAGAATATTTTACAACGATGAAAGCGGGAAAAGGATTTTTTCACGAACGATGAATGCGGGTTTCGTTGATGTTATTTAAAGTCCCTTGCGCAGGGACCATAGAAATAAAACGATTGATACAGGAAAACGATGAATGCGGGAACGATAGATCGGGGTTCCACTGTATTTATTGTATGTAGGTACATCAATAGCATATGCTGCTGTTCCAAAGGTTAGCTATTTCACTCCAATAATTCACTTGTTTCTCCTTAAGAGATCTTTTCTCTTATTGGAATAATTGAAATATGTCAGTTGCAGAATGTTAGGCTAATACATTTATGGAAAAATGATGTTTGTCAGACTTGGCATCTAGCTTAGTTACTATCCCAGAGGATATGCCACTGATATATATGTAAATGTAATATAATACAGTAAAATCTAGGTAAAATAAATTTCAGGGAACCAAGGGTCAAATTAGTGATTCTGAAAAATTCATTAAAGTAAGTTTTCATTTTAATGAAATTGTATTATAGGATTTTCTTTTAATAGAAATATTTCATTCATAAATCTGAAACATTCGTAAAAATAAAGTTGTGACAAAATTTTACTGTATAATAAATAAAGTTTAATGCTATTTCATTTTTTAAATTTAACTAAATTAAAAGATAGTTACAAATATTTTTATTTTTCTCTTAAATTATTAATAAAATTTAAAAAAATTGTCAAAAAGAATCAGTTGTAATAATCACACAAATATGCTGATTTCAATTCAGTATAACCTTCTGTAAGCTGAGTAAAATCTCTGTTGACATATATATTAGAGTGATGTGTGTATCAATGGAGTTTGTTTTCTTAACCAACTCTAACTACAAAACTAATAATGAATGAAAATTCTTAATAACTTTCATCTTCTTTTAGGTAATTTGAATGTTTCTTCTGGTGATGGCCCAATCTTGTCTATATTTGAGCTATTAGACTACATTGTAAATGAGGTAATATTACCATTGGTTATTACATTAATTGTTCTTTTTGTGACATTTACATTTGAGCTCCCCCACCCCGTAAAATCTTATTTTATACCTTAAATTTTGAAATCTAATTATGGTAGCAGGCTGTGATAAAAAAATTTTACCGAGAGTCTAGGTGAAATATTTTAATCAAGTTCTTGCCGACCTCTCTATCCAATTGAGCTAATGTGTCAGCTAGCAATTCATGAATCAATCATAAAAAAATTTATTTTTTTTTTCACATTTTAAAAATTATTTCACATTTTCTGGGTCAATTAATTTTTAGCTAATTTCATTTTCTTCAATTGAGTGGAAATTTTTCATAGTAACATATCTTTGCTGATAATATCTAAATGAATCATAAAATGTTTGAACATTTTAATAACGTGTATAAAGATCATTTAATTTTTTTGTGAATGAATACAATAATTCATGTGTGTTCTGGTCTCCTGGTCCAAGTTCAAGCCCCCATTCTAATTATTTTGAAAAAGTTGGTAAATTTATGAATTAGAGTTTGGAATCTATAAAGATGAACATATGTAGGCATATTTAATGTTTACTTCTAAACTAAATATATATATATATATATATATATATATATATATATTTTGTATAAATATGCAGACAAACACAGAAAAAAAATAAAGCTATCCTAAAAATCTGAAAATTCACCCATTCCTCAACTTCTAGTGATTTTTTGTTATTTTCAGTCTAGAAAGTTTGGTATCCAAGAGTAAAAAAAGTTCAGCAATTGAGTTACAAAGTTAGGTATTGTAATTAATATTGAAGTCATTTAGATGTCACAAGAAAAATGCTTTTAGAATCCAGTTATGGTAAGAGGCTGTGACATAAAATTTTGCCCACCAATGATTCTGTGAATTCTCATTTTAAATCTGCCATAATTGTTCCTTTCAAAATTTTGTTGAGAAAACAGAACAACACATAGTCTGTATTATAAATCTGAAAATCCACCCATTCCCTACTTCTTTGTTACTTACTATTATGTCTAGAAAGCTTCTTTGATGGCCGAGAGCAAAAAAAGTTAACTAATTGACATTATAAGTTAGACTGAATCATAAATTAAAAAAATCTGTAGAAATCCAATTATGAAAGCAGGCTGTGATGTGAAAATTTTGGCACTAGTGAAATGATTCTGCAAATTCTTGTTTTAAAACCGCTTTAAATGTTTCGGGCAAAAAAACTCAAAAATAGTTATTCTTCTAAAAATGAAATACTTAAAATTTTATGTTTTATTTTCTTTTTGCTGGTTGATTTTTTTTTCTGAAATTTGGCATCTAAAAAATTGTTTTCATCCATTATCGTGAAGCCATGAATTAATATTTAAATATAAGTATCATCTATGGTTAAAGTTCTAAAAATGGTTCTGATTTTTCTGGCATTAGACATGGATGCCTCCTCTGCTAGGGAGCTGAAACTGTGTGGAAAATAAATAAATAAATAATAAGAATTACAAAAAATTGAGTACTTTTAAAGTGCCTGTAAGTTATTTTTCTATTTGTTTCATATTTATGTATTTTTATTTTCTGAGAATGCTAGAAATGACTTCAGTTTTTTTGTTGAATCGAAGAATTTTAGTGGCAACAAGTGATCTTAATACTGCCGTTACTGTAGTGTAAAATATAGAATATAGAATTAATTATTTATTTAAATGGTCAAAGGATAAATGTATTAAGTGTACTTTTCAATACAAATAAGAATTATTTTACTGCAAGAAGATTGCTTTTTAGATGCGCAGATCACAAAAAAAAATTTAGCAGAGTAAGCAGCTCCTGATATTGGATTACTTGCAACCCCCTCCCCTCCCCCCTCTTATGAATCCATATGTGAAGATCCAGGTTAAACAGCTCAAGAAGCAATCCACTAAGTTCTATTGAAGTTTATTCTTTATAAGTTAGCTATTTTGATGCAGGTGCTAACATTAGAAATGAAACAATTTGCCTGTTTCAGTTGAATAAATTTTTTCAATAACAAGCATTATAAAAATGACTGCTACCTCTCGTATGAAAAACGGGTAATTCAGATCGTATATTATAAAATGTATTTTTATATAATTTGTACTATTTATAAAATTACTATAAGTGCCCCCACACTTATAAAAAATTTCACTGGTCCCTGGTATCAACAAATAAAATTATTTTACTCCCTTTAATTCCTTTTTAAATAAAAATGTTTCCTTTTTTCTATTTTTTTAGCTTTAGTATTTTAAATTGTTAACATTGTATGAATTCTTCCCTTCTCCTTTTCTTTTATTTAACATGCTTCATTACATTTCCAGGTATATATATGTATTTTTTCCCCTTACAGTCCCCCCTCCCATTAAATATTACTTAATGTTTAAATAATTTCAAACTGATTTTATGAAATTTTTTAAATGTACATATTGCTGTAATTATTTTCCACAACTCTGCCAAATTCACTACATTCAATACTGCAATATTTTGGTTTTAAAGAAGCAGAGCATGTCTCCTACTGAAACAGAAAGGGCTCAAGAAAATATCAAAATTAAAACCAATATTTTATCTTAAAAAACTCTTTTTTTTAAAAGTCGTATATATGTATTGCAGGCACTGACTTTCTCCTTCCACTATATATATGGAAGCTTGTTTATGTTCATATTCTTTAAACACATCTTATAATAATGATAATCATGTGAAAGACAGCAAAAATTTTTTACTAAAAGTACAATATAATTTGTAAAATTTTTTATTGCACATAATTACATTAATATTTGTAATATTCTTTATGCATTTATTTATTTGGATCTTTCTCAACCAGTTTTAAAACTTATAATTTAAATTTTGCTGTTTCTTTTAAATTTGCAAGAAAAATATCAGAACAGTAAGTAACAAAAATCCAGCCTAATTTTAATGCAATTTAAATTTAATACGAAAAATGTTCTATTCAACCAGCCCCCACCAACTGTACCAGACGGAATGTTTACCAGTGAATTTAAAGATCTAGTGGACAAATGGTAAATATACATGCATATTTATACTAAAAATTGTGTGGTCTTTCATTTTCTTATTTAATATTTTGTTAAAAAATTGGTGTAATAGTTGCTTCGAGAAAGCACTTATGTACGACCTGTTGAAAAAAATCTTGTATAGTTTGATTCTAAGTAGCTTTCATTGAGTGCTAAAAAGAGACAAGTTTATGTATTTATAATTAACTAGTTGTCTTCCAGTGGTCGAAATTCGACCATAAAGCATTAATTTTTTTTTATTTGAGTGTGAATAAAAATCTTCTGTTGAACAATATGTCTCACCATTTCATAAACACTGGAACCTACTAAAGTGACCACCTTGGCTAAGAGACTATTAATCTTTAGTGACCACTTTTGTACAATTTCACTTTACAACAACCACACTTTTTTGTGAAGACGGTGTTTTTGTAAAAACTCGATGATATTTTGCTAAATGCAAAGGCAGCTCCAGCGAGTGGGTCATAGGGTCATCTCCCTCTACCGATCTTGGATTTCACACATTCAGTTTGCATTTTGAACAATTTAAGCTAATCTAAAAAGTCTAGTGGCCCCCGTCCGAAAATTGAGCCTGGACCTGTCCTCGGCTAAAGGCCCATTATGTTTGGAGTTATGAAATCTTAAAAAGTCGAATCTTAACGAAATCTTAAAAAGTCAATTCTGCTTGCTCAGGTGTACCACTGATGCAGGTATACTTGAAAATTGAGTTTTTTGAAAAGATATGGTAAAATAGTACCAGCATATTTCATAAGTGGAATTAAAATTTTTTCATTGCTTGCGGTTCCAGTTTAAACTTCGCAATCAATAGCATTAGGATGATGCGCATTCCTGTTCCACTGATGAAAGCTTCCTTTGTAGTTAAGTTTCTTATTAGTATAACGATGCAATTTACTAACTTATGTAATGGCAAACTATGGTATTTTTTTGTTAGCCAGGTGCAAATCCCGCCAACTGTTTTTTCTGGGAAACGTTTAAAGACTACTTCTGAAACACTGTCTTTCCCTTCCCAAAAAGGCAGAAATTTTAATCCGTATACAAAATAGTATTTAGATACAAAATTCAATATATACAAAAATATCGATATACTAAAAAGAAATTTCTATGCTTATTGGTTACATAATGGGGATTTTCTGAAAAAGTGTGGAATTCGAGTCCACACGTATTAATACTAATAAATAATAATAATTTTGTATTAATAAAAATAAGAAATTAAATTAAACTTCCGAAATATGGAAAGGGATAAACAACTATGTAGTGGAAACCGCTTTAGGTTTGTAAGAATTTGGCGCAGATCACAATTATTTGGCAATTCTTCACTTGCTCCCGGCTAACCGAAAAAAAAAAAAAAAGGAAGAAAATCTGAAACACTTTCAGATTTTAAATACGCACTATAGTACTATATATTAAAAGCGTATCATAATTTATCCTTCATCCCTATTTTCCTTTCTTATTCCATTAAGCTGGAAAGTGTATCATTATTCATGAATGTGCCATATTTTGCTTCCTTGTTTCATAAAACCCATCTTTGGAATCAAAATCTATCGTAAAATCGCCTACTTAAACTATTTTACAATCTTCGCTAAGTATATTACAACTATACTTACCGTTTTAAATATTGGTTCGAATGTGCATCATAATATCATAATTCATGAGTGTGCCGTGTTTGTCTTTCTTGGGTTGATTCCTACTTCAATGTCCTGACTCTCGCCAAGGTGGCGATCATTAAACAAATGCAGTAACCATGACAATTGTGTGCATTTATGTGGCAATCGTAATTTAGAATTAAAATAGCGATTTGGAACAACCTGTAAGTACAGCATTCCGTTTCATTTTTATTTATTTTGGGTTGCCAATTAATGTAGTTTTAATAATTGTCTTCAAATTCCTTAACTGGTGCATTTATCGCTCATTTGTTCAGTTTAGTTTTCATCTAGTTTTTTTGGGAGCATTGAAACTTATGCATAACTCCTAGAGACCCATGACTGCAAAGCTCGCCAAAGAGCGGGGAATCTTTAGGTTGGCGAGAGTAGGGGCGTTAAAATAAGAATCCACTCTTTCTTGAACCATAAAACAAATCTTTGGAATCGAAATCTATCTTAAAATCGCCTACTGAAACTGTTTTACAATCTTCGCCAGGCATATTCGAACTATATGGTGTAGACATATTTTAAATACTGTTTGGAATGGGCATCATAATCCATGAGTGTACTGTGTTTTCCTTCTTTGTTCCATAAAACACTTCTTTGGAATAGAAATCTATATTAAAATCTCCTACCAAAACTCTTTACAAATTTTTGCCAGGCATAGTCAAACTATACTTCACCTTTATAAATACCATTTGGAAAGTGTATCATAGTCTATGAGTGTACCGTATTTGTCTTATTTAAAACACTTCTTCGGAATTAAAATCTATATTTAAATTGCACTAAAACTATTTTACAGTATTCGCCAGGCGTTTGGCATATCACCAAACTGGGGAATAATTCCACTTTTTGCAAATTTTGTTGTAATACTACAACCCTACAGTGCTACTGAAACTAAGTGTTGTTTTTTCAAAATTGACACCACAATGGAACCATTGCCTGACCTGGTGCGAAATACGCGTGCCAAATTACTTCTCTAATTTTTTACGGTGCATTAGTATATTACACAAAAATTTTAACATTCGCACAAACAACTCCATACGAACTTTAACTGTGCCAAATTTCAGGGTCATCCATTCCAGCAGTGCGCTGCAAAAGGGACACTACGGTTTTGCTTAGCGTATTTATATATACATAGATGTTCTTAATCCAGGTATATCTCCAAACAAGGAATTAAAATAGAAATAATCTATTATGTTACTGTCATCTAGCTGAGAGAACTTGTTCTGAAGTACAGTTGAGAAATTTTTATAAATTATTTAAGTTTATAGTCAAAACATTAAAAAGGTTATTACCATATAAAAACTGTTTAAAAATATATTCCAGCCACCTGAAGTGGCTATTAAATAGTTGGTAGCTCAAGTCTTGGAGTAGGTTAAATGTTTTATGTGTTAATTTCAAATACACTATAATATGGCATTTGAAATCAATATATAAAACCAAAGAATTAAACATCATTATATGTTTTACTTTTCTCTCTCACATATTACATGTTTATTTCATTCTGTACAATTATGAAAAAGAAAAGTTGAGCAAACTTAAAAGAATGATTTTATTTACTAGTTTCTTTTTATGAAGTGAATCTGATCATACTTAATTCAATGCATTGCATTAATTTGTTTATAAATAAAACTTTTTTTCTCCCTTTAGTCTGAAAAAGAATCCTGCAGAAAGAGCAGACTTGAGAACTCTTATTGTATGTATTAAGCTTTAATGTAATTGTTTCAGATTGTTAATTAAATTTTATGTATGGCAGTGATTTTTATTAATTGTGTAATCTTTATAATATTCTCTGTTCTGGACCATCCTTTTATATTAAAAAAAATAAATAAAACCTTTTTTAAAGGAAGAAAATAATTAGATTAAATGTCTCTAACCTATAACTATGTTTGATTAACTCTGACAAAACTGTGTTCATTCTTTGTCACGTTTCCCTGCATTGTATTCAATATTTAGCCACCGAAGTCATTATTCAATCATAAAATTTTAGTCATTTTGTAAAATAATTTTTAGACATTTAAGTTAATGTAATTTAAAATTTCACTAAGTTTTTTTCCACTCCACTGAAAATTAATGCAAAAGATCATTTTGATATGTTAAAAAAACTCAAATATGCAGTGAAAATACAGGGTGTCCAAAAAAGGTGGTAACATGCTTTAATTCTCTCTCTACTAGAGATAAGTGGGAAATGTAAATTGAAGTTCAAAATAAGTTAGGAAAAAAAGACTACATAAAAAAAATTCTTCTGGTTAATTTTCAAAAAGTTTAACTTTTTAAATTGACCCCTGACCCTGAATATGACCCCCATACAAAAAAAAAAAAAAAAAAAAAAAAAATAAATTAGTAAAATGTGCCCCTATACACTAATGAGGTGATATACAAAATTTGAAAATTATACACTAAAATGTGCCAGAGGTATGAGGATAAATACATGCTGTTTTAAACCACTCTTTAATTTAATGGATCTCAAAGGGGGGAAAATCATGTTTGATGATCGTATTTCAGGGGTTGTACAGAAATTAGAAAGAAATTAATTTTTTCCACTCTGGTAATAAAATGTTACATTCAAATTCGTGCATAGTCCCTGATCATCTTTGTTTAAAGGTGTCTCTGAGATGTTTTCTGTTGAAAGGCTGAAATTTTGTCCATGACCTTTTTAGTGCACAAGGCACATTTTACTAATTGGGAATTCTTTTGTATGGGGGCCATATACAAATTTAAAAAGTGTAACTTTTTTTGAGAATTAACAAAAGGATTTTTTTTTTAAATGCAGTTCTTTTTACTACCTTATTTTGAACATTTTTACAATTTACATCGCCCACTTTAACTGATACATAATTAAAGCATATTACCAGCTTTCTGAGACACCTGGTACAGGCTTTTTACATAATTTAAAAAATGGTAACTGTTTTAATATGTGGATGATCCTTTAACATAAAATTTGCTTTGCCCAGTAATAGAGAACATTTACCAAATGAAGGAATACTTTTGTATAAATTGTAACAAAGATGTTGCATTAAAAAAGAAAAAACGAATTCTCTGCTGTACATAAATGTTGATGAAATCAAACTGTTCTTACATGGGCTGGTACAAAATGTACTATAGTGTAACCTTGTTATCTTGAATTTTGAAATCTCTAACAAATTTGATTCCCCTTACAACTTATTGCCCTTTTATTTTACCTTCTATTTTCAAAAACTCGATATCTCAAATTTCTTGCTGTCCCTTCGACGTTGATATCGAGATTATACTGTATATTGTATTATGCAGCATGTACTATAGTACTAAATGTACAGTTATGTCTCTCTTACCATCTGTAGTACTTTCCATTTTCTCTTAATATTATGATTAACTATATAATAACAGAAGTACAAATTAGGTACTATGAAGTTATTAAAAAATCAATATATACTATTTTTAAATGTAATCTTTAAAAATTTATTTCTCTGTAAAATTGAGAATAAGTTTTTTTCTTTTTCTTATAGAACCACCCGTTTGTGAAGAACTCAGAGTGTGAACGTATTGATTTTGCTGGTTGGGTTTGTCAGACCATGGGTCTAGATCCATCAACACCTACAAAGCTGACACCAGATACTTATATTTAGTGCTTTATATATGCATATATATAAGCAGTGACATCATCAAAATACATAGCATATTTTTTTCATAATCTGTTTAGGCAATTTTGTAGTATATATACATATATATTTGTACATCAACATGGAATGAATACATATATATTTTTGAAAGAAATTGTTTTGCATTAATTTGTTAAAAACATTTCACTTTTGTTGAAAATAAAAAAAACATTCTTTTTTGAATTTTTAGTACTTAATTATTTTTTGTTTTAGAAAGGCACCAAGTTTGAAAGAAGTTTATGGATTTTTTTTTTACATTGAAAGATATAAAAAAAATCCATTGCCCTACGATTGCATTCAATATTTTACAAAAGAAATGTATAGCAATTTTAACATACTGATACTTTATAAATGATAATTTTACCTGCAAAAAAAAAAAAAACTCTTAAATAAATATAATTTCTCACTGAGGTTTGATTTTTATATAATTTTTTTTAAAACCTCTACTTTCCTTTTTTAAGAAGGTTGCCTGTGTCCCTACATTTAAGATAATAATAATTTAAAAAAAAATTACCCACCATGCCCTAGGGTATGTAAAAATTACAACCAAGGTTGTATGTTTTTTTATTGTGTACCCAATATGTCATGTTTGCAATTTTTTTCTCTTTCCTTTTAATTGATTATAAAAACTTAAAAGTGAAGAGAAATATTTGTATTACAAAATCCTTACTCTAATAACTAAAATCTATTAGAACCAGTGTAGAAAATATTCTTTCAATACATATTCAGTATGCAAAATAATGGTTTTTTAATGCTTCACATAACAAAATATAAGTTATGTTTCACAATATAAAAATATATGTAACATTTCTTTATTTCAAAGAAAACTACCAGTAAAAGGCTATGGTTACTATAGTAACACATTTCATGTGTCATTATGGTATAATAATTTAATAATTAAAGTAGCTGACACAGATTTAACATAATTCAAGTTTTTTTTTTTTCCTGCATGACTATTTAGTATCCATATTTTACTGCTTTAAAAAAAAGAAGCTTCTTTCATCATCTTTTAAGTATCACTGTTTATAAACTTTGTTTAAAAAAAAGCAGCCCCCATGACTTAAGTTGTTGTTTTTAAATAGTTAACTTCATTATTTTTATTTCTTCATTAAGCTTTAAATGTTCTTATTTTCCTGCATTTTAAATATTCTTTTTTGGCAGATTCAATCGTCATTTTTGTACAAATATTTTTTAAGTGACTAGCAATAGTTCTACCAAAAATCTGTTGCTAAAAGTTTATCAATAAATGGAAGGTACTTTAAAAATGAAAGTATGATTAAAACTTATCAAATTTTAAGTACTTCATAAAAATGTTCTTAAATTGATTTAGTTTGAAAAATGTGGATGTTTGTTTATAGCTAGTAAACTTTTCTTCTGAATTTCTCTATGAATTTAATCTTTCCAAAACACAACAACTACTAATAAGTAACATAGTTTCATCAGGATGTTTCCTCATTTCTGAAGTTTCCTTTAACCTAAAAAAGTTTGGACTTTCCCTTTCTAACCCTGTCTATTGAATGTTTTTTCTTCACTTATTTTATTCTTTTTTTCCCCCCTCAACCTTTCTGTTTTATATGATTTTACAGATTATATCAATAAATTGAGAGATGTAAGTTAGAACAAAACACAAACATTCACAAAAGCAGAATTAAGTCTTGGTCTGCATAAAATTTAATTAGTTATTAGAAGAATCTAGTGGGTAAATTAAGTTATTATAGAAAAAAAAAAATTGAACATTACACCAGGAACATACTCCAGGGGAAGGGAGGTAAAAAATGACTTAGAATAAGTATTTGAAAATTTTTAGTTTTGAATTTTCAGTGAGTTTATATGTTTAAGGATAAATAAGCAAAATTAAGTTTGCTGTTGAAGAGTAATTTTTTTAGCTGGTTACAAGACATTTTTTCTTCCAATTTGCATAGGCATTAAAAAAAAAATAAACATTGTGGCCAATGCTTTTTATAAAAATCTCGTATTATTAGTGCATAGTAATAACATTATGTTTTAGACTGTAAAATCATTTGAGAATATTAAGAAGCAGTCTTCTTGTGTAATTTGAAAATGAAAGCTTTAGATATTAATGTTTAACATTTTAAACAAAGCAGTTATAAAATGTTTAAAAAATTATTTATTTTAAAAAACGTTTGTACATTATGAATGATAAGTCAGTTTATTTTGCCTTAATATCTTTAGGCTTGATGAATCTTTCCCCTTCAAGTAAAAATATTTGAAGAGCTCTATTTAAGAGAGAAATGCCTATTAAGCGCTTTCTTGATGCAGTCAGTTTTGCACACAAACCATAGTAATCTCCTTTTCTGACATTTGTAAGATTGTCTAGACCTGAAAATAAACAAATTGCGAAATTTAGATTTAAGCAATAATATCTGCTTTATCATTATTTTTGAAAGCTGTGTACTTATAAGCATATAAGTTTATTTTGATTTAGGTGATAGAACCAGAGAAAGATTAGAATAATATTTCTATTGAAGATACATTTCCACTAGTTAAAGGGTCAACATAAAGCAAATTTTAATGTAATTATCAGAAAAGATATAATGTTATTACTAAATATGCTGTGAAAAGCATTTAACACGAGCTGAGGGAATTAAAATATTTGTAAGAAATTGAATAGTATACTGTCTAGACAACTAAATCATTTCTTGCTAACTGATTTTGCTTGTTAAACATATTTTACTTTATTTCAAGGTTTAATATAAAATTTACAGGTTTCAGAAAGTTATTCATAAATCATTTTAAGTAGAAATGTTCATATAGTTGATTGATATTTTAAGGCAGCATTGTACAGGATCTTTTTCAAGTTAAGCCACAAACTTTATTTAATTTATAGCTTCAAACGTAACTCTATATTAAGCAAAATTGATATATTTACTAAAAAAAAACCAAAAAAAAAAACCCACATACATATGCATATTGTGTAAAGGCAGAAGTAACATACGTATAGTGAAAAACCACTAATACTTAGTTTTCTCCTTTTAAATGGCTGAGAATTAATTCATCACACTGAGGAAGCACAAAATTTTGAATTTTCAGAATGCAAGATACCTTTCTCCACCTCTTTTTAAGTGTGGGAAGAGACCATTTCATAAGTTGATCAATGCTTCACCATAGCAATATTACAGAGAAGCTGTAAAATTGATTAAGAGAGTCTTTGTCAGAATCCTGAAATCTGGGATAGTTAAGAACTAACCTTTTTCACTGCATTTTAGAAATATTTTGAAGCTAGCATGTGCTTTATTAGTTATTTAATTACAGATGAGGAATTATATGTGAGAAAATGGGTGTACTGACCTTTTTTATAGCTATGCTTGTATATCTAAATCTACAAGTAAACGCAAACATTCATATTTACTATGTAATTATTAGTTTGATTAGACCTGATTTATGTATAAGGTGTTTTCAAATTTAATGATGCAATTTTATGAGAAAAGTTTTAACTATAAAAGAGTGTTGATATGCACAAACACAGTTATATATTTTGAAGAAATTTCAATGCCATTAAAAAGGTTGCAGGACAATTAGTTATTTTGCAAGTTTTTTTTATGCAACATTTATAAACACTTACCCACAGCTTCAAGTATACAAGCTTCTCTAGTGTATGCTTCAACAGGTATGGAATTATGAAAACAGTGAAGCGATATCACACCCAAGCCTGCATCCCAAATGTCTAAAATATGATTAACTTTGGTACTTTTCTAAAACAACAAAAACAAAACATTACACATGAGATACATGCTACATAAATATCCCAACTTTGCAAGGTTATTAAAAAAAAAAAAAAAAAAACAGCATTGTTGTTCACCATAAATGTTAAAATAATGGTTGAATGTTCAAGTTCAACACAATTATGACAGTTTGAAGATCCGATGTTTTTCCACATCAATCAACAAACATTGTCAAAGACATACAAATTATTCTCACAAAACTAGTCCTTGCAAGTTATAAAGAGTTTTTTAAAATTATCTTTAAGCTTTTCAAAGTTGAAGAAGGAATTTTTATAAAAAGCATAATTTATTGGGTATTTATGATTTTATTTTACATTTTTTAGCACTGTAAAAAATGTTTTTGTCATTTCAGTCTCTGTATGCATCATTTCTGTTACACTAGGGTTATAGAAAATAACAAAGTAAAGAATGCAAAAGACAAAAATTTGTTTTTCATTAGACACCACAAATAAAATTTTGGATTAAAAGAAGTAAAAAGAAAAATATCTTTACTGCTGTAGTAAAAATAAAATTTAATTTAAGTGACTTAAAAGCTTGAAAAAATGGCAGAAATTACAAATTTTGGTTTAATTTTTTTTTTACTGTTATAAGCATTATTTCACAAATTTGCAAAAGTTATGTCATTTACTGAGTTATGTGATTGCTGAAAAAATTATTTTTGTCATATAAAAATAAACACAATCAACTCACTTCATAACAAAATACGATATACAAGGTTTCTACAGACCTGGAAAGTCAGGGAATTGAGTTTTGGTCAAGGATTTGGGGAAAAAGTCAGGGAAATTTGAAGAAAGGTCAGGGAAATGCAAAAATATTTGAATTTTGCAGCAAAATCGAGAAAATACTTCCTGTTTTAACCTAATTGAAGAAATTGTTTTATTTTCATTTTCTTATTTAACCTTATAAATAATTTTAAAATGCTTCCCTTTTAACATATCTTGTTAGTTGAAATATTCTTAATTTTTTCCTAAATTATTATCAAACATGGTTTTTGTTAGAATCCAGTTATGTAGAATAATATTTTTGTGTATATTGATTTTATTGTTATTATTATTATTATCTGTTAAAAAGGGGCAAAATATATAAAAAGTTATTAATTAAAGGATGTAATATTAAAAATAGAAATGCAAAATTCAGGAAAGCACGCTAGATAAAAAAGTCAGGGAAGAAAAAGCTGTGAAATCTGTAGAAACCCTGATATAGCAAAACACACACTATAAAAAAGACTTAATTTTTTATTTGTTTGGACTAATATTAAAATACACAAGACTCAAAACCTAATCAAAACACTTTATAACAAATGAAAGTTACGGAAAAACACTCAAAATACTGGTGTTAAACGATAAAGTAAATAAAAAACTTCGTAAAAAACACACATAAGATGTTACAGGTAAGAATATACGTATGTTTCCCGTAAGCCCTTCGTCACAAGGAACAGTTCCCTCTGTTCCTTTTAATGAAGAGCTTTAACTGAGGAAGACCAAAACAATTTTTGGTCGAAACAATCTACTTACCTGTAACATCTTATGTGTGTTTTTTACAAAGTTTTTTATTTACTTTAAATGAAAGTTAGTTTGAACTTGGGTTTGGTGGAATTTTACAGCATTAATTATTAGTTTATTATGTTTATTACAATGAAAATGTATTCATTTTACCTTATTATTGCAGCATATTAATTTGCTGGTGACAGTTAATGAAATCAGAAATTGTATGCTATATATTTCATAATTAGGTTTTATTAAAATTACTTTATTATGAAGTCTTATCTGGGTCCCTTGAACTTCGTTATAAAGAGAGTTTGTTGACTGTATATGAATTTTCCATTAAGAAAGTGTGATAGAAATGATGCAAAATCGATAACCTTATTTTTTCCCATTTCATGAGAATCACTCATACACATCTGCAGCCTTTTATAGTATCACACAAGAAGAGCTGCAAAAAAGAGTATGGGATGAGTTATTGTATCAACATGATTTTTGTTATTATTTCTGGAATGATTTCACTGTATGTGACTGTGTTGAATTTAAAATTTCAATGGTTACTTTATACTACTTCTGATGAATAAAAAAGTTGCACCATTTTATTTTTTGTTTAACTGACCTACAAGTTTGGATCACACAAAAGGAGGTAATAACTTTTATAGAAGAATAAATAACATATGTACAGATGGTCAGGCATGAAAGTTTTCCTTTTTTTGGACAAATTCAGCTTTTTTAAACATTGTTCTTGATGATGAAAAAAAGTGACTAGATAATGGGATTAGGTTGATGCTACTTTCATCTGAGTCTTTTAATAGATAGGATACAAAAATTAAGAAATATGTATTTATGTTTATATTTTCTTTCAGAGATCAAAAAGGCAAATGTTGAATTACATAATAAAAATGTACCTATTTTATTAATTGATGTTTTTAAACATATTTACAGTAGTTTGGATTTTTCAAAATACTGATAATTTAAATACTTCATGTATGGTTATAAAACTATTTATGTTCAGAAACAAATTATCAATTGCAGTTGTTTTATCTTACATGTCAAATTGCAAGTTCAGTTGCTTTATTTAAGTAATTTAGAAGTGTTGAAAGCAGAGCAATATTATTTATACCTATGAGAAATTAAACCATAGTAAGAATTTAAAATTTATATCAATGAGAATAACTTGAAAACCTCAAGCTGCAAGTTTTTATTGATGTAACATTTAGGACCCCCCCCCCCTTTTTTTTTGTTCTGAATGTTCCATATAAAATTTTGCTTTTTAAAGAACTTTTTTCTTGTGAAAAGAACCGACATTGAGCTAGTAACAAATATGTTAAATAATGAAAGTATATAATTACTATATTGAGAATGCAGTTCGTCACTGATATATTCCAGTTTTACTAAAAATTTTGTACCACACTAATTTTTTCACACTTGCACTTTCATCTCTTAAATAATTGCCAGAAAAAAAAAAAAAAATCTGAATAGTACAAAGCAGTTACTTTTAAGATAAAATAATTAAACACTTACTGGACGGTCATCATACATTGATTTTGCAGCTTCAAATAAATGGCTGTAAGGTCTACCTTTAGTTCCTTTCCCAACATAAAATAATGCATCAAGAAATGTTAGAAAGACTTGTTCTTTAGTAAGATCTGATGCTCTGTTTGGAAGGTTCTGAGTTACTCTTGGGTCCAACAAAAAGTAATTGAAGCAACACCTTTGGTTTCCTTCTCTCCAGTTTTTACTAGTTTCTGCATCAAACTCTTCTTCAATGTTTTGTTCTAGATAACGGGCTCTGTCCATATCCAGTTTATTTTCCAGGAACAGGTATATCTCAGGACAGAATTCTGTTGATATTTTAAATATATGTAAGAAATTAAAATGAAAAGAAAAAAAAAAGTAGTAATAAGTATGCTGAATCATTATTTATTTACTACATGAATAGTTACTGATCATTTTTGCATGCTTTATTTATAATTAATGTATATTTAAATCTTTGTGCACATTTTAATTAGTATGTAAATATTCACTGGATATTTTATAAAGTAAAATGCTAATTTAAATTATTACAGAGTTGTCAACCTGAAAAAGGCAAAATATCAGAAGACTTGTTTTCGGGAAAAAAAAAAAAAAAGAACTAAATTTTAAAAGAACTGGGATGCACCATCTGAACTATATTTTGAAGTGAAGCATTTTTGATTTAATTTGGTGCCAGGAAAAGATATTTTTGGAGCAAAAAATTAACTTAGAGTCATATCTTCTATTAGCTTATAAAAAAATTTGGTAACATAAAAATCAATATTAAATTAGAAAACTCAAAATAGGGTGAATTTTTAATTTTTAGGAACTGGAGGTTTAAACAAAACAATGCCAGACAAAAAATAATCATTTTTAAGATCAGTGAAAAAAAAAAATCAAAACATTGGAATGCTTTACAACATGAAGCTGCTTCTTTCCCCATTATATGTTTGTTGGCGAACCCATCATTTTTTGCCGTCACATAGGCATGACTTTCTGGATTTATTTTGAATGCAGAAAAGGAAAAACGGTCAGAAGGGTTGCTTGCCATGATGGAACTTAAAAAAAGATTTTAAATTCAGAAAATTGCATTTTTCATGTGACAAGTGATAAAAGTCTGGAGAAAATGAACAAATTATCCGAAATTGGGAAAATGCATGCCAAAATCGGGTTGGTGGGTGATTATAGAAAAATTGGGAGACTTCTGCCTAAATCAGAAGAGTTGGCAACTCTGCCATTATTGTAGTAGCATTTTATAAAAAAATTGTTTATTCAAATCAGTAGTATTAGGAAATAAATACGATTGTCCAATGCAATCTCATCATTTAGTATCATGTAATCAATGTATGTTTTAGAAGCATAGATGCAGCATATTAATGAATTTAGTTTGTTTTATAGTAAAGATTATCAATTTTTCTTCGTATAATAGTCTTTAGCTATAATTTTAAAATGCACAATTGGTAGTTTATCAAAAGATTTTTTTTTTTAATCTACTTTGACCGGGAGGTCATAGAGATTGGCTTGTACAAGTGCGATTTTTGCTTGTTTTTTGTGGCGGACAACGGCCCAGAGTCTATCCGTCACATTACCAATTTCTGACTGCTCTCACGTCCTCGTCGTTCCGGTCGGGCACCCGAGTGGTGGCTAAGCAGAGCGATTCTAAAAGAGGGATTTGAGACCTGGTAGATACGACGCTAGTGTACCGACTGTAGTGTGCACTATTTGCGCTCACATTGCTTTTGATTGGTGAATATGTCTCTTGGTAGTGCCGTAGCGGAAGTGGAAAACTTCTGCGACAGTCTCCCCGGCATGCCCGCGCGGTATGTAAAGGAGGAGATTGAGAGGCTAAGGGCCAGAGAGTTATTGCTACTTGTAGCAATAGACCTGCAGGGACCCCTGAAGTCCGTTGACCGAAAAGCCGTCATGAGGCGGGTCATGGACATGTATGAGCTGTTCGTTAGGAATAGCCTTACACAGGCGAAACTGCGGGATCAGATTGCGGCTCTCCGTGCTGAGAAACCCACGTACGCTCAGGTGGCGAGCGTTGTGGGGCCGCCCACTTCAGTTGCCATCATTCCACCACCCACAGAAGCGCAGGTGGCAAGCGCTAGTGGGTGCAGTCAAAATGCCACAGACCCTCCCATCCAAACGTCAGAGGCGGACGTGGATGGGATAATCTCAGACGCCCCAACTCAACCCTCCACAGATGCGCAGGTGACAGGCGCCAGTGGTTGTACATCTCATGTCACGATAGCGACCCCGCCTAGGAATAGCACCGCGTCCGAACACGTGATGTTCGTCGACGCAGCCAAGGAAGGTGTGTGCGTAAGGGACTTAGTATGCAGGGAGGTGAACCCAGTGAAACTGGGCGCCAAAGTCCTGTGGACCCGAAAGGCGAAGAATGGGGGTATGAAAATACGGACAGAGACCGAGGAAGACCTGGATATTCTAATCAGGCAGATCTCGGCCAGCGATAAGCTGAAAGACAAGGTTACCGTAAGGAAACCGGTCCGCAGAAACCCCCAACTTTGCTTGGTAGATGTTCCGTGGGAACTCGACGACCGAGCTGTTGTCGATGCCATTCGGGGCCAAGAGGAGGGCTTGGCAAGTGATGGGGTTACCATCAGGTACTCCATCAAAAAGAGGGATACACGCCACGTTATAGTGGAAGTACCCCCTAAAGTCTTCCATGCAATACTGAGCCAGGAACGCATAACCATGGACTGGCATAAGATAAGAGTGGTGGAAAACCTAAGGGCTACTCAGTGTTTCCGTTGTGGAGAGTACGGTCACTTAAGCACTACTTGTAAAGCCCGGAAACGCTGTATGAACTGCGGAGCTAAAGGGCACGTGAGCAAGGACTGTATAGCCAGCTCTAGATGCCATATCTGCGAGTCTCGTAACAGGCGGAATCCCGGGAGAAACGTAGTGAGTGTAGACCACTCTGCAAAAGCAGAGAGTTGCCCGACGAGGATCTATGAAGTGTCGATGCTTAAAAAGAAGACTAACTATGGGTAGTCTCACCATTGCGCAACAGAATGTCGGGAGAAGTCTCGCGGCTTCTGCCATCCTCCAAGGAGACCTAGATCAATACGATCTAGTCTGTGTCCAAGAACCCTACCTCCTGAAAGACGGGGGAAGAGTGGGCGGAATGCCCAACTCACGTCCGGTGGTTCATAGTCCAAATGGACGAGCAGCGATAATCGTAAGCAACCCAAGATTGCAATTTATCATAAAGCTGCTAACCAAGGACATCGTAGCAATAGGTCTGGACACGGACAGTGGCTCATTAACGGTAGCAACATGCTATCTGTCTCCCAACGAGGATGTTACCGAGCAGATGGATTGTCTGCAAGCTTTGGTCAATGCTAACCCTTCTCTGATCCTATTGGGCGACTTCAATGCGAAACATACAGCATGGGGTAACCCATGTAACACTGAGGACACCCGAGGTGACACCATCTTTGAGTTCCTATTGGCAAATGACTTGAACTTGCTAAATGATCCAGAATCGGACCCGACGTTCCAGAGCGTACGAGGCTCCAGTTAGATAGACCTGTCAGTAGCCCGCCTACAGGGTGAACTTCAGGTAGAGAAATGGGAATTGGTCGACCTCGAGTCAGGTACAGACCATCTCAGAATTGTCACAACCCTTCACATAGGTGAAGAAAGGTTGGAGCAGTCAAAGAGAATAAGGCTTAATAAGCTCTACATTCCCAAAGTAAGACAGCTGCTTGACCGCAAGCTCTCTGAATATTCTGTTGACTGGGTTCGAGAGAACAGAGTCGACTACTGCGTGGAAAAGGTGACTGAGGCCATGTGGGCGAGTTGTGCTTCGAGGAGCCAGCCCAATGGCAGCGAAGCCCACCGGTCCAGACGTGCGAATTCGTGGTGGACGCTCGAGCTAGCGATCCACCGGAGGAAGGTGACAGCGAAAAGGAGGAGGTTCCAACGCTGCACTGACGACCCCGACTGTAGAAAGGTCCTGGAGGTGGCCTATAGGAAAGAAAAAGCTCAATTTAATAGAGCTGTAAGACGTGCAAAATGGGATTACTGGAAACAGTATCTCGATGCCGTCGATCCTAGGCAACCCTTCGGAGCCCACTACGGTTGGATAAAGGGGAAACGTAATTCCCCTTTCCTCCTAGGTGCCATCACAGGGGATGGTACCGCAAACACGCACGCAGAAGCCGTGGGCAAGCTACTCAGACATCACTTCCCGCAGGACGTACCGGAAGATGACACTCCGGAACAGAGGGAAATAAGAGCGTCAAAGCCGGATCTCGGAGACGACGATCCACCGTTCACTATGAAGGAACTCGAAGCAGCTCTGAGCGCTCTGAATAAGGGCAAAGCTCCGGGACTGGACGGCATACCTCTAGAAATTGTTCAGTTGGCCATTGAGACCAACAAGGAACTATTCTTGGAAATTTTTAACAAGTGCCTCGAACTAGGCACATTCCCTCCAGTATGGAAAAGGGCAAGTTTGGTTCTTTTTAACAAGGAAGGAAAAGACAGTTCGGACCCATCGAGCTATCGACCGATTTGTCTCCTATCCGCATGGAGCAAAATTCTAGACAGGCTTGTGGTGGAACGCCTCCAGCACCACCTCCATACAGGTGGTCACCTGGCGAAGACCCAATTCGGGTTCACGCCGGGGACGGGTGCGGAGGAAGCCATCTCTACCATTTATAAGTCAGTCGAGGTCAACGCAGCTCTGGGGAACGACACATGTCTGATTTCCTTAGACGTTAAAAGTGCCTTCAATAATGTATGGTGGCCTTCCATACTATACCTGTTGGGTCAGACAGGGTGCCCGAAAAATCTGTACAGGATGGTGAGTAGTTTCCTAACAATGAGGGAGGTAGTCTATCGTTCAGGAGGATCGGAGGTTGTCCATAGCTACAATCGAGGATGTCCGCAGGGATCCAACTCTGGACCCCTGCTGTGGAACATCGTAGCAAATTCGGCTCTTAAGCTCAAGCTTCCTGTTGGAGTTTATCTGCAGGCTTATGCGGATGACTTCGTTGTGGTAATTGATGCTCCCAATGCGCATCAGTGCAGCCGCAAGGCGACTGAAGCCCTCGCTATCCTTCAGAAATGGAGCGAGCTCCACAAATTGGAGTTCAGCCCAGCCAAAACGGTTGGGCTTCACGTACGACCCCTGCGTCGAATGGGGCGAGTGCGGCCTCCCCGCACTGCCCCGGTAATCCGTTTCGGGGGTAGTATAGTAAAGTTTCAGTCGGAGCTGAAGGTGCTGGGAGTGGTGCTAAATCAAAAGATGAATTCCATGGCACACGTCGCACATCTCAAGCAACTGCTGGCGAGATACGTGGTAAGACTCCACAGCCTAACAAGGCCCGGCAACGGACTTAGCGGGACTGTGTTGAAGAACCTCTATAAACGTGGAATGGAGCGCGTAGCTCTTTATGCCTGCGGAGCCTGGTGGGATGGAGGAACAGAGCGAATGCGGACGCACCTAATGCAGGTGCAGAGGATTATACTGCTAGCGATAACAAAGTGTTACCGCACAACAAGCAGTGCCGCGCTCTGTGTCCTTGCGGGCCTCCTACCACTAGACCTACAGGTGGAGAAAGAAGCGCTCATCTCGAGACTCCGGAAGCAGGGTCAATCGATCCAGTTCGGAGATACGAGAATAGAACCCTCCGAAGTAGAGGGCGAACTTCCACGATGGGGGACACACCCGAGTAGGAGCCCGTTCATCAGCTGGGACACCCTGGGCCCACGGAGGAAGGGACTAGAGCTCTTCACGGATGGGTCCAGGCTCAATGGCAAAGTGGGATCAGGATACGTCCTGTACAGTGGTCAGAAGAGAATCTCGGACGGCCACTACAGGTTGTCGGACAACGGAAGTGTATTCCAGGCCGAACTCGTCGCGATCCTGAAAGGTCTGCAGGACCCACTCTGTCGTAGCACAGAAACCCTGGACGTCTATACAGACAGCCAGTCCTCGCTCCAAGCTCTCTCAAGGCTGAATTGCAGAAATGCAATGGTTGCAGCAATCCATTCCGAGATCGGAGACAGGCGGATCCGCTTCCACTGGGTGAAGGCTCATGTCGGAACCTGGGGGAACGAGGAAGCCGATGCTCTGGCGAAGAGTGGTACACAGAAACCAGCAGTAGACGAGAGAGTGAAGAGTTCGATAAGGAGCGTGAAGTACTCCATGAGGACTGAAGCCAGGAAACTGTGGCAGAAAAGGTGGGAAGAAGCAGAAGTCGGACGTTTCACACGTACGATCTTTCCAACGGTGAGCGAAAAGAGAACTTGGAAAAGTAGGAAGGTGAACTGGGTCGTGACGGACCATGGTCCCTTCCCGGCCTATTTTCGACGGTTCTCCGTTAAGGAGACAAGGAATTGTAACTTCTGCCCTCTGACAAATCCAGCCGACAGTCTGCACATCGTAGCCCAGTGCCCTGGGCTACAGGAACTGAGAAATCGGTTCTGCCCGAAATTGGATGTTTCGACATTCAATAACTACGTGCGGAGCGAAAAAGGGCGCGAGGCCCTGTCCCGCTTCCTCGATGCGCTAGGAGACTCACTAAGGTAACGGGCAACTTAGAGAAAAGAGTGAGCGCTTAGTAAATACTGGTGGTGCATGTGTTTACTTACTTGAACTTGCTAGGGAATACTGGTGGTGCATGTATCTCCCGAAGTCCGGCCAAGGTCGGCAATAAGTACTAGGTGCTTATAAGAAATACTATAAGTATTTCAGAAAGGGACTATAGAGTCCTTTGGTGGTGCATAAAGTTCGAATGAACTGGCTAGGGAATACTGGTGGTGCATGTATCTCCCGAAGTCCGGCCAAGGTCGGAAATAAGTACTAGGTGCTTATAAGAAATACTATAAGTATTTCAAAAAGGGACTATTGAGTCCTTTGGTGGTGCATAAAGTTCGAAATACTGGTGGTGCATGTATTTCAGGAAACTGCGGTTCTCGCAGTATTCCAAACCGCAAAAGGGTTCTTGCAGGCCATGCACAAGCATGGAGCAAAGAACTAACAGGTGAACCATGCCGAACGGAGGGCGTGCCCCTCCGACCGTGGTTGTGACCTCCTTCCTGTCAATGGACAGAGGAAACCTTGGTGTCTATGCTGCACGAGTCTCGTGCTCTCTGGTGTCCTGAGTTCTCTATTTGGTGCGACGGTCGTTGTAGAGGTGACGGGTGGACAGTGGGCCGGGCTTGTCCTGCCCCGCTGGTCAGGGTGCCAGCACTGCCTCCTCTAATGTGGGGAGACGGGCAAGGGTTACCGTTTACCACCCGCTAGGCAAGCCCCGCGCAACCTGATGAGGGCCTCTTTGAGACTCCTCGAGAAGGTTGCTGTCAATGCGGCGGCCCATTGGTACTCCTTCTGGGGGGCTACCAATCGTGTAATGCTCAACATAGAGCGGGTGCACGTATTGAAATAGTCTCCTTAATCTACTTTATCTAGTAGCATCTTCATTTAATTATTTTTTTTTCATGGTCATTCTTTTTTTAAAATGAAATTATTGTATGTTCTTTGGTGGAGAAAAATCCCCCCTTTTTTTAAATCTCCTTAAGTGTCTCATTGGAGATTGGTCATGCACAATTATATATAATTGTTTAGTTTCATTATATTTTAAACAGAGGAATAAGACAAATTTTTATGTTATCAATTCAATACATGAAATAAAGAGTGCATTTTGTATCTAATTTTTTATTATTATTATTTTTTCACACTATTATCGGGGGAAATTTAGTTACCGGGTGTCCTCGCCAAGCTTGGAGTTTGGTCGAAAGTTAGTTTACTTTAGCCTTAGAGTCAGATGTCTGTTGTAACCTGTGTAGATTGAGTTGAGGTGTTGGATGATGCTGTAGTTTGATGAAAAAACGCTCGGTGGGTTCATTAAACGATACCAGGATGTTTGGTAAAGGAATTTTGTGATTGGTTAAGGCAATTTAACTGTAATCGGTAAACCGAGGTTTTAAAAGGAGGAAATTTGAAATCGATGAGTCAGTTCTTGTTTTGTGTTATTGGTGTTTGGTGTGTGGTTAGTATATGTTGGTTATGTGGTTAGTTAGTAAAAGAAAGCGTTTTGGTGTTATGTTATTAGCTGTTGTGTGTTTTGGATATTTTTGAGGAGTTTCTTTAGATAAAGGTAAGTGTTTTTTTTTAAAGAATTTTCGCAATTGCTTAAGGTTTTCAATGTGAATTGTGAATGTGTATAAGTAGGTTATTTAATCCACCGATGTTGTTTTGAGTTGAAAACGGGCCAGTGTTTGCCCAGTTTACATTAGCTGTATGACTAGGTTGCTTAATCCACTGTTGTTCTTTTAGTTAAAAACGGTTTACTGGTTGCCTAGTTTACATAGCTGTACAACTAGGTTGGTGAATCCACTGAGGTTTTTTTAGTTAAAAACGGACCACTGGTTGCCGAGTTTACATAGCTGTAAAACTAGGTTGCTGAATGCACTGGGGTTTTTTTAGTTAAAAACGGTCCACTGGTTGCATAGTTTACATAGCTGTACAACTAGGTTGCTGAATCCACTGAGGTTTTTTTAGTTAAAAACGGACCACTGGTTGCATAGTTTACATAGCTGTACAACTAGGTTGCTGAATCCACTGAGGTTTTTTTAGTTAAAAACGGTCCACTGGTTGCATAGTTTACATAGCTGTAGAACTAGATTGCTTAATATTCTGAAATTTTTTTAGTTAAAAGTGGTTTACTGTTTGCTCATTTTGAATTGCCTGTTACTGAATTTGCTGACATTTTTTAGTGTTAAGTATGGATGGTGTATTTTGCTTTATTGTTTTTTTTAGTGGAATATCTGTGCAATTTTAATGTGTTAAAGTGATTTGTATTTCCTGACAGTGCTCAACGTGTTGTATTATTTTATCGTATTCTAAAATGGTGTTTCACACGTGAGAAATTTGGCGACAAAAAAAAAGCGCCAAATAGCAGGTGTTGGCGAGAAAAAAAGCCGCCAAAAATAGGCGACACCCGGTAACTAAATTACTCCCCTATTATCTGTAAATAATGATTTTCAGATGTAGTCCTACCAAGAAAGAAATTCAAGGCCCTAATCAGTCTAAATTTAGCTTTGATTATGGCACAGCATTTGCAAAAAGGTTACTTCTTTTGTGAGTAAAGTAATAAAAAAAAAAGACCTTTTAATAGATTATGCAATATTTTAATGTTTATGTATAAATGAGTTAATGTCACGGTAAACAGCAGGTAAATGTAATGCATGTGCTTAAGGATGAAATACATAATTACAACCCCACAGCATACTTTGTAATTAGTGAGTGCAAATTGATATGAAATCGAGTTTTTAACAACATTTTATTGAAAATCTTTTGGAAACATGAAACTAATTAAATAAAAGCTTTTACACCGTAAAAGTTTTTATGTACCTCAGCATCATAACCTTACTGGACTTATTATTCAAGTTTGAATTTTATTTCTTTAGGATTTCAGTTTCCACCCCAGATTATATGATGGCTAAATGTGCTACTCTCTAATATTATTGGATCATAATTCGACTGTGAACTTGTGCCTGGTTGTTTATTTTCTGTCCCTACATAAGGGGGTAATATTGAGCTTACTGGATGCCTCCATAATAGAATGGCCAATACTTTGGGCATTTATAGTAACTCATGCCGGTACTTTTCCGTTATCTCGATACCACCCAAATTTGGCGATTTTTTTTTGTCGCCAAGTAGCTCCGATGTTTTTTGGTAACTTTTTTTTTATCGCCAAGTAGCTACGATGTTTTTAGGCGATTTTTCCTGTCCGCAATTACCTACCGGATATTTATTTCGCCTTAAACATTTTCAATGCCTACAAAACAAACATTTTAACAGAAAATACAAAGTTAAAAATGTAAACATACAAAATAGACTCACCATTACATACGAAAAATTTCAATGAATGTTAAATCATAATATGAACAATTCATAAAGCGTATTACTGTTAAAAAACTAAAACGATAAGTTTCAAACCAATGAATATTTTAAATATCGACACGATAAGTTTCAAACCAATGAATATTTTAAATATTGACACAATACGACAACGAGATTACCTACGGGATTCTCTTTTTAACAAGTTCATTGACACACCGAGCATGTGCAAGGCGGTTTGACTGCTATACTAATTGCATTCACCAATTTCTATATCCTGAAGATTCTCACATCGAATACGCATTCTACACAAATCGAAATATGTTAAAACATACTCACATTTTCAGCTTCTTCTTGCAAATTCCAAACGTTTCAATTTGAAGCTCAAACTATGAAGACACACAATTTCAAAATTCACACTTTACAAAACAATTCCTTTAACAACTCTGCCAAAAACTTATTTTATCATCTACATTCGTCGCCACATTTCCTATTAATTCATATTTATACAAATATATATGTAAAAGCAACACTCACCTACACTGAAGTAAATATGGCTACACACGCTTATACATACTACGCACGTTTATACATCAATACAACAACAAGATCGCGGAAGGATACAAAACTGCTCTCGGCCTACGCAAGATTAATAAATCAAAAATGTTGACGAATACAAAACAGAAAAATACGTTATCCTTTACTATTCAAACACAAGCTAACATACTACGGACACAGAAGCAACGTTAGTAAAAAAAAAAAAAAAAAACAAGCTCGCCGCACGATTCAGGATACACGTTTGCGTATCAATTAACAACACACTCGGAAATTAGTATAATCAGTACGTCGCATTATTTGTTTTGCTTTCCTTTTGAAACAGTAGCGCTTGTACTACGCATTAAGAATCCGGGTTACCAAAAAAAAAAAAAATGAAGATCGCCGCGCAAACGAGGATGGGTTACCAGAAAATATTGTCGCCAAGCATCGCCCTCTACTGCCGGGAAAAAATCGCCAAATTTGGCTGGGTCCGAGATAACGGAAAAGAACCCTAATGCCTATACAACAAGTACCTGCCCATGGGGGAAAATGATTCAATTAAAGATGCTATTAATGATGAAAAGAAGTATTTAACATTAATTTGTCTAGATAATAAAATTCATTGTTTTACAGATATTTGTTTTATTTAAATGACTATCAAGAAAAAATTAAATTTCTAACTTGTATGATTCTTCATGCTCAGCCTTAAAGGGATAATCAATGAATTTTACTAAAAATAAAATGAAATTATACTAAAAATAGTTAAAAAGTATACTCACTTGGCTTTGGTAATACACAAGATGTTATGCAACCAGATAATAGCCTAGTCAGTCGATGCAAATAAACATGACGTGTTTGTTCTAAAACCGGGCCAGGATTGTCACCCATGTTTTTCAGTTCTTGAAAAATTTTTGAATTGCTGTACTTTTGCACGTCTTCTGGTACAACTAGAGATGATTTTGAGTGTGATAAACAGTTGCTCAGGGCTGAACAATTGCTAGTAATGTTATGATATGATTTCCAGTCATTTGATATATTACAAACAGATGAATGAGATAAATGTAAAGTCTTATCATTATTTTTTACTTCAATGAGAACAAATCTACTGGTATCATTGCTGTCAATAATGGTACCACAGCTACTATCGTCAGAGTCATTCAAATCAGAAGTTGCAGTATCAGAGTTTTCACTGCTAGATGAAAAAATGTAAGCTTTATTTAACTTACTTTGGCATGGTTTCTTTTCAGAATTATTTTCTTTCTCATTCAAATTACTCATTTCTACTTTATCCACACTATTATCTACTGTATCTATGTCTTTTTCAGCATCAGGTGAATGTTTTTTTTTAGTTTTCTCATCTTTTGTACAAGTGCCTAAGTTTAACCTTTTCAGAAATTCACTAGCGTCTGTCGAATAATCACTTTCATCATGCGAAGAAAAAATGAGAGGGAAATTTTCCTTTGCTGACATAAATGTCAAGTTAGCTGAATTGTTCAAGTTCTCGGATCGGTAACTTTCATTGGGAAGCCTTGGAGTACTGAAGAAAGAAGGGCTGGCAAAATTTGGTTCTTTTGAGTCTTTAGCTGTCATAAATGTTAAATTAAGAGAATTGTTCAAGTTGTCACCACCCTCGAAGCATCTGGTGTCTGGTGCAAGGTTGAATGACAGCGACTTCTTTGTGTCCTTTTCTTTGGGCTGTAAAATCAGCTTATCCTCATGTAAATATTTGCATAAAATGTGATATGCTTCATAGCAGTTATTGTCATCTGCCATAGAAAAGCAATTTTTGTTTTCATCATCCATTAACCAAGGATCACCTCCATGTTGCAGCAGCTTTTCTAACTGAGGAACTCTGTTCCACATTGAAGCAATATGGACTGGAGTGAGATTTTCATCGGATCTAATTGAAATGAAAAGCAAATTGAAGACAAAGTATAAGCACTTTTTATGTAAAACAAAATAAAATGAGTTCTAGCTGCTAAACAGTTATTTTATAAGATTTAAAAAAAAAAGGTGCAGCTCAGTACTTAACTGAGTACCTAATATAAGTCATAAAAATGCTTATACAAACAAAATGTAAGTAGTTAAAAAGTTCGCCGTATTAAGTAATGTTTTATGTGTCTTTAAAATGTAAGTAGATACCTTGCGTTTGGATCTGCCCCCTTTTCAAGTAAGAATGTCATAATATCATCTAAATTTTGAAGAGTGCTGACTCCCGCTATTACATGAAGTGGAGTGAATCCTTCTGTTTCAGGAATTTTATTGTTTATTCCTGTTTCTTCTAGAAGAATTTTCAGGTGCCTATAAGTTAGAGATTTAAACAAGCGATTAAATATTAAAAATGAAATCAAGAACTTAAAAATAATATTTCCAAGAAACATGTTTAGTTTAAATTATAATATTGGGTTGGCAACAAAGTAATTGCGTTTTTCCGTAAGTCAATATTTCGCCTGGCCAAACCTACTGAAGTTAATTATGCGATATTTGGCACGTACGTGAGTTCTTCAACATAGGTGCTAGATCAAAGAGCATTTTCCAAAATTCGTAATCTTAGGGGGGGTAAGGGACCAAAAAGTTCTTTTCACATATCCCGCGTAATCTCAAATAAAAATAGAGATATCCGAGAAATTCTTTCTGTAAAATACAGCAGTCACGAATACCTAAAAATTAATTTCAGGACATTTTTAATATTGTTCTCTAAGGAGGATAGAAGCGAAAAAAGGGGGAGGGTGGCCATCTTTTATGGACGAAAAAAAATACTGCCAGTGAAATTCTTACTTTAAAATATAACAAATATGAATCGTATGTTCAGTCACAGCTTACCTGTAATTAAAAACTTGCTGAAAACTTATTTGCTTGAATTTTATACAAGAAAACGCAATTACTTTGTTGCCAACCCAATAGAAGTAGTGAATGTATAATTTTGAAATTTGTGCACAAAATTAACTTTGAGAGTTTGATATATCTTCATCAATTTGTACCAGCATTAACATATCCAATGGATGGTAAAATTTTCAACAATATTCTTTAAAGGGACCTTCAGCTGATTCTGTAAGGAGTTAGAAAAGAGGGGTGAGGGAGAGGTTAATGAATTTTAGGAAGAATTCACAGGGGAGTATTTAACAATTTTTAGGTTAGCAAAATATCACTAAAAGTGACAGATTGAGCAGGGTTAATACAGATTTCAAAGTTTTGCTAACTTGATCTTCATGTTATGTTTTCAAGGATTTTGTTTTCCTATTTTTAGTGTTCCTCACTCTTTCTCTATTAATTTGTTTTATTAATTACATTTTTACCCTACAGTCCAATGATAAATATATTCAAATGAAATTTTATTTGATACCACTGGATAATAACAAATATGCAAGAGAAAGAAAGCTAGAAATTGTTCCATCATAACATTGAAATGCAATTTTACACTTTTAGTAGTGAAAACTAGTCCAATCAACAGAATAAATATTATAAAACTTCTATCTATTCTGTTATTATATAGATTTATAATACTATTAGTTTAGTTAAAACTATAGTAAACTATTAGTACATTCAGTTTTCTATCATTTTTGTTTGGGAAATCCATTATCTACAAAGAATTTAATTTTACTACATTGTAAGAGTAGCATAAACAGAGAAAAAAAAATTTCATTTGTATTTAAGAATTGCATATTTTATTTTAGGCTGAAATACAGTTTCAACAAGAAAACTGTAATGTTCAACAGACAGCAAATGTAAATAAAATATTAGTAAGTTATTATTCTAAATCAGAGTTCCTCAAACTGCTTGCACACAAAAGTAACAAGTCCTCTTCAAAAGAATACCTTGTTGCCTTAGCCTCCAATCTCAAATTTATCAAAGGTGGTCTGCAAAGACCCACAAAGTGCTGCACCAGAGAAAAAGTTTGAGAAACTCTGCTCTAAATTATGAAGAACAATTGAAGGAACTGCTTGAATATTTGCTCCAATGGTGACAAATCATATTAGGGTACGTACGTGTTATCCTGGCAAGATGAGCAATTTTTTGCCAAGATAAATGCTGGACAAATGAAATAATTCATGGTTAGAAATACGTTTGGCAACAGTTTGCCAGCACATTGATGCGAAAATCGTTTGGCGGAAATGACCTCCGGGATAATACGTAAGTACCCATATTAGTTTCTAGAAATGCAAATTGCTTTTTCCTCCCCCCTTCCCTGATGTACCATAATACACATGTGCAAGGTCTTCACTTCTAATCTTTCAAATATTTTCGGATGGAGCATCCTTAAGATATTTGATGAGCATTTGATTCTAGTTTTGGTACTCTTATCTTTTATTTGAAAAACTGTAGAACTTTGCTTTATTTTGGAGATTATGAACATATCATTCATTACAAGTAAATAATAATTTCTTATTTTTTATCACTACTTTTAGCAGGGATCGATCCAGGAATTTTTTCTAGAGTCCCATTTTTTTGTGAATTTCAATACTTATTTTTTTTACTTTTCGTAACAACTTTTAATAAAAGTTACTTTTTTTCTTAAAATAGTTGATAAAATAGATTAAAATGCAAATGAAGCTCAGTTTTAATTGAATGTATTTTTGTGAAGAGGGCATTTTAATCGATTGTAATTTTGTGAAGGGGCTACAAAAAGGACCCAATTTTTGTCTGCATCGACCCCTGTTTACATATCAGTTTACTTTAAATTTTTTTTTCATTTTAAATTTGGTAAAATCATACAAGCCGGTGCGCACCCCATGTAAACACAGCGACAGTCGCTGGAGCTTGGCGGTTGCCAAGCTCCAGCGACTGTCGCCAACCATTTTGCACGATCAGCAAAGTCAAAGTATTTTAACACATTAAAATTGCACACATATTCCAGTTACAAAAACATTAAAACAAAATACAACGTCCATATTTAACCAAAAGAACGTCTGCAAATTCAGTAATAGGCAATTTAAAATGAGCAAACAGTGGACCATTTTTAACTAAAAAAAGTACAGTGGATTAAGCAACCTAGTTGTACAGCTATGTAAACTACACAACCAGTGGACCGTTTTTAACTAAAAAGCCTCAGTGGATTCAGCAACCCAGTTGTACAGCTATGTAAACTATGCAACCAGTGGACCGATTTTAACTAAAAAAACCTCAGTGGATTCAGCAACCTATTTGTACAGCTATGTAAACTACGCAACCAGTGGACTGTTTTTAACTAAAAAAACAACAGTGAATTAAGCAACCTAGTTGTACAGCTAATGTAAACTGGGCAAACTCTGGCCCGTTTTCAACTAAAAAAAAAACATTGGTGGATTAAACAACCTAATTGTACACCTCTTATAAAGTCAGTATGATTAGAATAGCACGTAAATAGCACTTACGAAAACATAAAACACATCGAATATCAATTTAAAATTCACATTAAAAACCTTAAACATTGCAAAAGATTCGTCAAAAAAGAGCACTTACCTTTATTTTTTTTTTAAATAACCACTCAGAAATGTCCCCAACACCCACCGGCTTATAACGTAACACCAGCATGCTTTCTTTTATTTAGCTTTATATTCACACCATATTTGTATCAAACACACACAAAAGAATGCTCCTTTTCCTTTTAAAACATAAAAAAACTCCATATTCCACACATCCACACTGACGACGAAATTCCCCGAGACGCTTACTAACCTACGATAAAGAGTCCGTAAAACAGAATCAAAACCACAAGGAAACTCAAACATTAACTTAATCCACTCTATCACCAGCCACAAACAAACAACTATCGTCATTCAATTAGGACTGAATGAAAATCCCATACTTCAAAACACCCCGCGTTTCTCTTTGGTTACCAGTCTAAACAATCACCGGCAGGGTACTTCACTCCAGCTGAGCATCGCCCATGACGGCACCAGAGCCAACGCCAAAGCAATTTGTAAACAAAACATCAAAATGTAAACAGCACCATATACGGAATATAGTCCTTAAATTTGAATTTAAAACAGTGCTTTGCATGATCCTCAACATAAAAAATGTCATCCTTTGATTGCATATTTTACTTAACAATTCAACAGAAAGAAGGAAACAATTTTGTACTTCTTTAATTTCCTCTGACACTGCGAGGAAAACACCACCAACTCTAGTTATAGCAACCTGATTTCTTTTACAACAAGCACCCAGTAACCCAGTCCTAAATCCTAACCCAGCACCCAGTCCTAAATCCTAACCTAATGTGCATGACCACCCCCTAAGGTCATGATTATGCACATTAGGATATATTAGGGAAAGGAGGAAAAAGTAATTTTCATTTCTAGATGCCACTACTTTTAATTTTCTGGTGATTCTTAAGCGATTAACGCATTTGAATAATAGATGATCATTCCCTATCATGGTTGCCATTAAAACCGTGTGTTCTCCATATATTCTTATACATAATCATTGGCATATTTAGCATGAAAACTATTTCATCTCACCCTAGTGGCAAATATGCAAGCTGTGCCAATTTAATAACTCTACCATTTTTGTTGGAGGCGAGGGTGTAGAGATTGAATATTTTATAAGAACACTTTTTTTTTTTTTTTATCCACATTAAAATTGTTATGACTGGTGTCAGAGCTAGCGTAGACATGCACCGATGTAAAAACATGGACGGAAACGCTTTATTCGTAGACATTTTAGAATTCAGCACATATTTGTATTTCTACAAACATAAAATATAAATAACAGAACAGTAAGAACAAATTGCTGAATTTAATATTTAAGTTCAATACTTTAACGAGGTAGGATTATTATTTTATATTAAAATGAAATATTACTAGTTAAAAACAGTTCAATCAACAGAATAAATAGCAGTAAAAGTCACAATTCATAGGTGTATAAATTTCATATTTTATTTGACTCCGAAATGCAGTCTCAATAGAAATATAATGTTCAAATGACAGCAAATATGTTAATAAAATATATATATGTCAAATAATAACATTACTCTAGATCACCAGAAACAAAGCAATTCAATAATTCGTCCATTTTTAATTTATTGAGCTACTACAAGACGTGTTAATTAAAAGCTGTTTGACAATCCGGCGTGCATGATTGTTTGTTTATAATGATATGTGATTGCCAATTTAAAAAAAAAGAAAGATGCGATGTTTCAGGATGTGTTCAAAAACACTTACTTGTTCTGCGTTTCTTCTGGTGATATCCTTTCTAAATTTGAAAAAAAATACAGTAAACTCTAGAACAGAAAAGTATTCACGCAAATTCCATTACGGAATACAATTTAATTTCTTACATATGTATAGTATTTCTACAAAAATTTTAATTCAAGTTAGACCTTTTGAACACGCTTAAAGTTGCAATACTTTACTAACGTGATTGGCATCTGCAACGTTTCAAATTGGAAAACTCATTCAGCAACATGGCGTCTACAACTCCTGCTAGTGTTCCGATGGAAGAAAATGAAGTAAATATTCATTATTATTATTTTTTTTTATGTTTCGATTATTACATAACTTTTAGTAGTCCCCTATTTTAAATTATATTATTGAGTGTTTTCAATCTTTTTAGTAATACTGCCCTTCGTCCTCTAAGATGAGATTGCTAAAGAATCTTTCCAAATAAACATTAAACTAATAATCTATCATTCTGTAATTTTGATAAAATTTGTTCATAAATTTTACTAAATGGTACAGTTAAGATCTCTTATGTATTGATAACATTTTAACTTTGGTTCTTGTCATGCATCTAAATTAGATAATTTATCTGATATTTATACTACTTTCTAATTAAATGCTGGTGTTTTAAAAATATTACTATGTCGAGAGGCATATAAGTTAATGGCAACTGTCTAAATGAAGGTTGACAAGTTCATTCTAAGGTTATACACAGCAAGGAAGTTTTACATTGTTAAATTCAGTTTTCTGTCATTTATGTTTGATAAATTGAATATTTCCAAAAAAATTGTTTTTAATGCATTGTGAGTATATATTAAATGTTAACAGAAAATCACTTTCGACAGCATGGATCATGATGACTTCGGAAATTTAATTGATGAGATTAACTATTTACTGACTTACTTTTCTAATTTTTTTAAATTTCTTTCTTTTAAATAAAATTAGAAAATAATGGAAGTATTTGAATTCAACACAATTTGTAAAAGTAGGTTTGCAAATCCTCACTTTTCGCAATATTGCCGCCTCAGATAGCATGATGGTTAGTGCACCACTTTCCATGATCATGGTCCTTGATTCAACACCCGGCTTTTGCTTTGTTATTATATTGTTTATTCCTACCTAGTCGATAATGTTAGCTGCCTGATAAGTATTCCACTATAAAAGGGACAACACTTCCCTCCTTAGTACCGACCAATGCCTAGATAGTAAGTATCTGTCATTGGGGTGGGATGGGGGAGCACTTAGGGCAATATCTTTGAGATACTTTTTTTGTTGTTGTTGTTCAAGAGAGTAAGTCATACCACCAGTTAAGTATATTTAAATAAATGTACTTCTGCCCTCCTGTATTTCTTCCCTGATTTAAATTCTCATATGAAGGAGGTGGGTTTTTCTAAAAATTGCTATACCTCAAGAACATCTAACAACAAACTGCTGTAGCAGATCATCTTGCAATTTATAATCAGGGATCACTCTAGAAATGAAAAAGGGCAGGGTGCACATTACAGAAAAAGGGCAGTGTTTGGGAAAAGGGCATATCATATCACACAAAAAAGGGCAACTTTTTGTAATTATTGTCTACAAACACATAAGGGTAGCTTTTTATAAACATACTTTTTATGTCCGAAAATGTGTTTTTTCTTAATAGCAATTTTTTTAAGCAAATGATTAAACAAATTTTTGAAAACCAAATTTTTTTTCACTTAATGAAAAACTACACTTTTTACAAAAATTGTGTAAGGCGTCCATTATGCTTTTATTTCAACAACAAGAACAAAAACAAAAAAAAGCATAAAAAAAAATTAAATTTTTGTAATCGCAAAATAACAGGAATCCGGTTTTTGCCGACAAATTTTTTCATAATCATGCCAATTTTTCTGACCCGAAAAATGACCGAAAAACATTCAGTTTTTAGATTCAAATTTTATCGTTTACAGCGTCACTGCAACTTTTCTCTCTGTATATATGCTAGTCTGCAACTAGTGGAGGGGAAACGGGACATTTGCCCCAGGCATAGTGCTGTTATGTCAAAATTGAAAAGGAAAGAAGGGAGCACCAAAACAAAGGTTTGTTCCGGGCGACTTGACCTCTAGTTGCAGCACTATATGCATAACTTTTGGAAATATTCTGTAATAAGAATGCCAGTTTAGATAAGACGTGTCCGAGGGAAAAATAAATTGCAAGTGTACGACATAATAAAAAAAGAGGGGGGGGGGGGCGATATTTTTTCCTATCGTGGGCGACGGCAAAGGATTTTCTAAACAGGCAAGAAGTCTTATAATTATTGTTGTGTAATATTTGTAATTACATAATTATAAAATAACTCCCGACCCTTCAGGGATCGGAAAGAATTTGACCCTCTTGCACACATTTTTAATTTCCCAATCGATGAATTCAAAATAGTCTCAATGGCTCTCCCCACTGCGCATTTTTGCACGACTTGCATTCTCGCAATCGTCGACGATTTCATTTTTTTGGAGGGGCTGCAAAATAGACGCAAATTTTATATTGACAGTTCCCACCCCTATCTCTGCCTAAAATAGCCCTATACATGGGCGCCCGCAGAATATTTCCCAGGGGAGGGGGCAAAGACTACTTTAACGTATGGTTACCATGTTGGAAAGAGCAAAAAAGCAAGGGAAAACACTGCATACAAAAATCCAGGGGGGGGGCATTGTCCCCCCTTGCCCTATGCTGACCGGAAATTCGATATTTTCAAGTAGTATTTCCTGACTGCTGCACACCCTGTCAATGAATCAATTTTTCCCTATTCTTTTTAGTACATCGATGGGGAGGAGTGTGTGTGTGTGTGTGTGTGGGGGGGGGGTTACCCAGACTTCCAGAATTGCCCTTGTCTTGAACTTTCCTTGCAGCCAGCCTTAAGTTTGGATGAATGTGTTTTGAAAATCTGAAAAAATAAACAATAACCAAGTGGCGTTTATTAATTACTTACAGCATTTATAAAACACGGTAAAGTGCCATTTACAGTAGGAAATAATTTATTGTTATGACTACTCTTCTGGATGACAGATTGTTTCTCTAATGAGATATTTTATGACCTCAAGCTATAGCGAATGGTTTTAACCCTCTCCTCAGGTCGGGAGGGAGAAGAGCAGCAACTGAGCAGATGTTCCCCCCCCCTCCTCCCCACACATCATTGATAAGAGAATAAACAAATCAACTTCGTTGTTGTTGGAGAGAGGCTTTTTTGGGGTCTAGCTGAGCGCCAGCAATGGTAAGGAGAATCAAAGAGAAGGGGAAACAAGGAGGGGTGGAGAAAAGGAGAGCAGCATTTTGATTGAAAAACAAAAACAAAGAGGGCGGAATTTTATCAAGAAAAAGGGTAAGGAGGGCGGAATTTTATCAAGAAAAAGGGCAAGGAGGATGGCATTTTACCGGAAAAAGGGCACCAGGGCGGGCCGCCCCCCTGAAACGCTCTAGAGTGATCCCTGTTATAATTTATGTGAATTCATGAAATTTTATGTTATGTGTTTGTTTGTTTAGCCAGATACAGTGGCAGAAGAGGTTCTGCGTATGTCAACTGATGAAATTATTAGTCGTACCAGGTTAATGGACAATGAAATCAAGGTGAGACTTTTAAAATTTTATGTTTTTGCTGTATACATTTTTATAAGTATGTTTACAACTCTAATTCTAAAACCTTTTCTCCCTAAAGATAATGAAAAGTGAAGTTATGAGGATTTCACACGAGTTGCAAGCACAGAAAGAAAAAATTAAAGAAAACAATGAAAAAATAAAAGTCAATAAGACTCTTCCCTATCTTGTATCTAATGTGATTGAAGTAAGTGTGGCAGCTTATTATTATTTTAATGCTTTATTTTTGTCATAGTTTGTGTATATAAAGAGATACATTCTTCATCTTATATATAATAAAATCTAAGCATAATACATTTCATTATTAACAAATCAGATATGTTCGTAGGATAAGAATTGTGCATTAGCTGACTATAAATTTTCTAGCTTAGAGCAGTTTCTAATTTTCACGTCAAAATGATGACACTTTAAAATAATGAACTCGGTTTACTTTAGGCTGAATATTGATCACTGTAAAAGTATGTATACTGTTATAATTTAGCAGTTTGTGGATTTTTCTGATAAATGATTCCTTTTTGATTTGAAAAAGGAATCATTTATCATCACTGGTTTGCCATTTTCTCTTAATTTAAGTATCCAAAATTTGATGTATTTAATTATAAAAATGACTATTAAGTGTCTATATTAATGTTCTACTCAGGGTGTCAATGATTTTAATCATGAAATCTAGGATGCACGACCTCTGGCCCGGGGCTACTATTGGCACATGAGTTATATGACACCTGTTCCATTCACCAAACAACTCAATTGCACACTGAAAAACATGAGTCAGATTTGCGTTTTTGCCATAAACATGGCAACAAAAAATATTCAGCTATAGTTTGAAAATTGAGTATCAATATGTGCCATCATATTTTCAAGAACTTTTATTTGATAATTGGGCGATTCCACTCTATTGTGATTGTTTGTCATGTCTGCAATAAGTTTGATTGGTCATAACAGCACAAAAATAAAATTAGGTTGAACAATATAAAATTGTAACATACTATTTGCAAAAACAGAAAAAGTATTCCTTTTCTTTTCAAACAAATAATCAATTATTTGTCTAGTTATAATCAATCAAACTTGTTGTGGACATGACATAAATGCTTGCAATACTGTGGAATCACCCAATTGCCTTTTCTATGTGTGCCATCGTATTTTCAAGAACTTTAATATCTAAAGAAGCCTATAAATAATTGCGTCATTACATCCATCAATTAGTCTATATTATTTTTAAGGCTGTATTACTTAAAAGATCGCACTACATGATTAAGCCTTGATACCATACATTTAAATTTCTGCAGCCCACAAGCTGAAAGAGATTGTGAAATTCAGTATATAGTCAATTTTTCTATGCTTTCAAAATCATTCACTTGATACAAAATTATTTGCATAAGAAAGATGTATTTTACTATCAATAACTAGGTATTTAACAGTATCTATACTCTTTATTATGTAATGTAGTTAAACATATTTAATTAATAATCTAATTGATTTTCAAAAAATGATTTTTTTTTATTTAAAAAAATCATTTTTTCTTATACCCTGGTTCTACTTTTTTTTATATTGTAACTAGCTGTATGCCCCGTTCTTCTCACGGGAATGAATAGATTCTTTTTTTATATTATGGTTTAATGTAATTACTATTTATCATAATAAACAGATATAGCAAAATTGATATCGCATAAATATTATCTGTGTTCAATAATTATGCATAAAGAATTTCAAGGCGATCGTTTGAACGGTGAAGAAGATGTTTCGGCGCAGCGCCATCAACTGTCGAAGTTTTTGCAAAATGGATAGCATCAAAATAGTTTCATGATCAAATATCTATGTGTACCAATTTTCATAGCAAACAGTTTAACGGTCAATATACGCTGCAGCGCCATCTAGTGGCAAATTTAAGTAATAATGCGCTACTGCACCATCAAAGGGCGAGTTAAGCAAAATGGATAACGCGAGAATATTATGCGTGTTCAAATGTGTATGTATACCAATTTTCAGAGCGGTTAGTTGAACGATGAAGAAGTTGATTGCTGAAGTGCTATCTAGTGGTGAGTTAAAATAATAAAATGCTGCAGTCAGGGGCAGATTTGCCGAGTTGGGGGGCCCTGGGCAAAAGATTCATTCGGGGACCCTCTTTTGAAAGCTTTTTCAAAATTTACAAATTTTTAAACTTAAAGAACAATTTGGGGGCCAGTATGCTTGCCCTGAATGTCCTCCCGGAAATCAGGCCTTGGCTGCAGTGCCATCAAGTAGTGAGTACAGCCAAATGAATACTAAAAAATATTCTCTCTTGACGGATGTGTATGCATCCGTCAAATGTGTATGTATACCAATTTTAAGGTTTTGAAGTTGGTGCACTGCATCGGCATCTAGAGGCAAGTCATAGCAAAATAGATAGCGTAAAAGTATTCTCTGTGCTCAAATATCTGTGTGTACCAATTTGAATGGTTGAACGGTACAGAAGGTGAGTTATAGCTAAACGGATGCGGCGAAAATATTCTTTCCGTTCAAACATCTATGTTTACTAATTTTCATGGCGATCAGTTGAACGGTCCTGAAGTTATTGGTTTGAAGTGACATCTAGTGGCAAGTTATAGCAAAATGGATAACGCCAAAATATTCTCCGTGTTCGAATATCTATCTATACCAGTTTTCATAGCGAACAGTTGAACAGTCTTTATATGCTGCAGCGCCATCAATAGACAGGGTGTCGACAGATCAGGGAAATCATGGAAAAGTCAGGGTACTTTATCAATCTGGAAAAATCATGGAAATATCGGGAAATTTTGAAAAAATATTTAAAAATCAAGGAACTTTCGTTTTTGCCTAGTGAACTAGATCATATTTAATTGTCAATCTGATGTGCATCTTCGTTCTGGATCACACGATACTCAACTGATGCACAGATACAGACATTTTACGAATCCGAAATCAGAATACAGATCATACGAGAACATAGAAATATGAATCCTAGACTCAAGTGATGTAGGCACTATCACTATACGAATCCGAAAAAGCGCATGTATTCGGACTCGTTCTAAGCTGCGGATCATACAACAAACCGGATATGCGAATCATATCGGCATGTGAATCAATTTCGCATGTGAGTTGCTTCCTGAATAAAGTCATAGGTAAAATGAATGGTAAAAGATGATTTAGTCTTCTACTGCGTCATTGTGTTTTTTAAAGTGATGGGACATTTGAGTGATGCCAGCTAAGCTCCCCCGCAAGACGATTCTTTTTTTTTTGTATAGATAGTGCTCATTTTTAAGCCTTTTTACATATTTTTTTTTAATTTGAAACGATACATTGATTGAAATGAAATAAGTTGACTAGGTGGCCAGGTTATTTTGATCAGTCATCCTTACGCTTAAAATTGAGCACTATCTTTATAAAACGAGGAACTTTCTGCTATTGTCTTTTAGTGTTCAACTAAATTTTATATTTGGATTTATGAAACTGAACTACAATTTTATTAATATTAAGCATTTTTGTGGTTTTCTATTATTTATTTCCCTATATGAAGCATTCACCTGTTGGTTCATGATACACAATGGTGATTTACATGAAAGATTATGGTAGTATATAATTAGTTCTGGAAATTTGATAAAGATAGTCAGGGAAATCAGGGAACTTTTTTTCTCAATTTCTGTAGCCACCCTGATAGACGAATTAAAGTAAGAAGTTGATACGTTGCAGCGCTATCTATTGGCGAGTTAAAGTAATGATGTGCTACAGCACAATAAAGTAGCTGTTTATAGCAAAATGGATGACACGAAAATATTTTCCGTGTTCAAGTATCTATGTGTATCAATTTTCATAGTGATCAATTGTCCAGTCAAGAAGTTGGTGCTGCATTGCCATCTAATGACGAGTTAAAGTAATAATGCGCTGCAGTGCCATCTAGTAGTGAGTAGCAGCTAAATGAATAGTTAGAATATATTCTGCTTACTCAAATGTGTGAGTATAAAGTTTTTTATGGTGATTGGTTGAATGGTATAGAAGTTGATGCGCTGCAGCGCCATTTTGTGGCAAGTTATAGCAAAACGGATAGCGTAAAAATATTCTCCATGTTCATATATCCATGTGTACCAATTGTCATCAAAATACGGTTGACCGGTATTTTCACAGCAAGCGCTTAAATGAAATAGAATTCGGCATTCTGCACCACCATCTAACGGCAAGTTACAGCATAATAGATAGTGTAAAAATATTCTACTTCTTCAAATATCCGTGTGTACCAATTTTCGTCAAAATTGGTTGAATAGTATTTTCATAGCAAGCGGTCGAACAGAATAGAAATCGATGTTCTGCAGCGCCATCTAGCGTCAAGTTACAGCAAAATTGATAGAGAAAAAATATTCTACGTCTTCAAATATCCGTGTGTACCAATTTTCATCAAAATTGGTTGAACGGTACTTGCATAGGAAGCAATCGAACGGAATAGAATTCGATGTACTGCAGTGCCATCTAGCAGCAAGTCATGGCAAAACAGATAGTGTAAAACTATTTTCCAGTGTTCAAATATCCATGCGTATACCAATTTTTGCCAAAATCGGTTGAACGTTATTTTCATAGCAAGAGGGTTGAACGGAATATAATTCGACATTATGCAGCGTCATCTAGCGGCAAGTTATGGCAAAAGGGATAACGTAAAAATATTCTATGCCTTCAAATATCCGTGTGTACCAATTTTCATTAAAACCAGTCGAACGGAATAGAATTCGATGTACTGCAGAGCCACCTAGCGGCAAGCTAGAGGAAAATGGATAGCATAAAACGTTCTCCGTGTTCAAATATCCTTAAATTGCAATTTTCATCAAAATTGGTTGAATGGTATTTTCATAGCAAGCAATCCAACAGAATAGAATTCGACGCTCTGCAGCGCCACCTAGCGGCAAGTTATAGCAAAATGGATTGCGTAAAAATATTCTCTGTGTTCAAATATCCATACGTACCAATTTTCGTTAAGATAAGTTAAACGGTATTTTCATAGCAAGTGGTTGAATAGTATTCAACGTTCTGCAGCGCCACCTAGCGGCAAGCCAGAGTAAAATGGACGGCATAAAAACCTTCGCCGTGACAAAAGACTTAAGTGTATCAAATTTCATGGTGATCGGTCAAACAGTTTTGGAGTTTTTCAATGTCCCACACACCCACATACATACACACAAACATTTGTTTTTATATATATAGATAACACATCGAAATTGCTAGTACCAGAACACTCTAGAATATTCAAATAATTTGTTTCAGGTAAAATGGTTAGCAGACGATAATTGCTTGAGATTCAGTTTTCCTGCTGATATGGCAACAGAGGATAAACATTAAATTTTAATATTTTATTGGAGTTGAAATTCAGAAGTTCTTATGCGTTAGAAAAGGACAGATATGTATTTTTTCACATTTTCACCACCCACTTCCACCCTCCACGACCAAACTCCCTTACATTCACCGTGAGGCCAAGGGGTATTTACCACCCCAACAGGAAGTTAATTCGTATAGGTGGTGATAGAGAAAACCGTGTCTTTACAAACGAACATTAGTATTTTAAATATATATTAAGATTAAGATTTTCATTTTTGATCAGGAGTTAAATGGCAACAAAGGATTGTTGGTATGGTAACTATTAGGGAAAAAATAGAATGTGTAGTCATTTATGTCAGCAAAGTAAGTAAAATGCATTGAGTGTAATAAATAAGAACTACAAATGATGATGTAAACAATTAAGAAATAGTGTTTTTCCAGATTTTTTTTCTTAAAGTCAAAGCATTCAAATATTTTTTATGAGTCTATAAGTATTAAATAGAAAAATTCTGCAAATATTAGATATTAATAAAATTGTATTTTGCTTCTCTTAATTTTATATATCTTTTCATATATTTTAAAGCTACTGGATGTTGATCCCCAAGAACTTGGAGAAGAAGATGGTGCTAATGTTGATCTCGATTCTCAACGTAAAGGAAAGTGTGCTGTTATCAAAACTTCAACCAGACAAGTTAGTACCTTTTTTCTCATGTTTTTATTATAAATACCTTTTTCTGTTATTTATTTTAGTTTCATTCTTTGTCATTATTGCACTCATACTGTCATAGAATAGTATGTAGTCAAAGCAGATCATGAAATTTCACTTCTCCATTGGCAAGTGGAATTTTTTTTTTGGCTTGTGAAAATTTGGTTTAATTATAGATAGAACTCTTACACAGTTTTAAAAAAAAAAGAAGATTGTTACAGGGTTGAGATTGAGAAAATTACAGGAAGGAGGAAACTATGCACAAAGCGTTATTCATGCCATGTCCTTTATGAAATTTATAAAATAGGGTCAGATAGGAGAAAATGGTGGGAAAATCATGTATTTTTTTAAAAAGGTCCTAAAACCAAGCTGTTGAATGTATGCTAGTTAAACTATATGTTGTATACATTTGACTTATGTAGGCAGGGGCCGACACAGATAATAATTGGATTTGTTTTGCAGCCCCGTCACAAAATTACAATCAGTTAAAATAGCCCTTTCACAAAGGTATAATGATTAAAATAGCGCCTTCACAAACATACAATTGATTAAAAAGCCCCTTCACAAAAATACAATCCATTAAAACAGCCTTTCACTGGCATTTTACCCTACATTTTAATCTATTTTATAAATTATTTTAACAAAAAAGCGCTTTTTATTAAAAATTAGTATGAAAATTCATGAAAGTGTTGAAATTCACAAACTTTATTACTAAAATTCACAGAAATAAACAATTTTCACAAAAATGGGCTCTCTGGAAAAATTTCAATCAATTTCTCAAAGATTGAAAATAAATGTTAGTTATCAAAATACTTTTCTACGCTGTCATTTTTAATTAGGGAAGTATTGATACCACCATTTTTCTCTATTATGGGGGAAAATAGGGGTAATAAATTTCACTATTCTCAAACATACTGAAAGAAAAAAAGTCCGCAGAAAAGGATTATTTCCCAAAATATTTAGCTGAAAAAATAATGTCCACGATTACCAAATTCCGGTTCACTTATTATGTAGCAAATGTTACTTAGTTCTACCAGATTAATTTCTGGCAGTAAACAGCAGTTTAATTTCTTATAACTATTGTTTCAGGTATATTTACTAAAAGCGAAATAGAAATGTCACTATCATATAGAACTTACTAAGTTTAAACATTCCATCATTTTACCCCCACCTCTGTGGGGAAAAAAAATTTAAAATGTAAATTATAGTTTTATTTATAAATATATTTTTATATAATCTATTTCTCTTGTAGTCTCTCTATTAATATGTATCGAAATATAAATGCTTTATCTAATTATAAGGAATCTTGAAGAAAGTTTTTCATTATCACTTGTAGTTAACAAGCAGTATACTTAGAGCAAAAACAAGAAGTTTTTTACACACTAATGTTGTTAGGTTGAAAGATCCTAAAACTTCATTACAAATACTTGCCATGTTCTCAAAATATATCTCCATAGAAATAAAATAATAAAGCATCTAAATTTTTATAGTGAAAAAAAGTTTTTTTTCTATATACCCCTGTTTCTCCCACCTGATTCTATCGAAAAATGGTCACAGAAATCATGGATTTACTAGATAAATAGAAATTCATGCGATGGGATGAAAAGGAAGCAACCTTGCAAACGCCTAGATTTTTCAGCTGACACTTCCAGGTTTTCAGTTTTTAAACTGATGCTCTGTGTTCAGAGTTTTTTAATTTTTTAACTTACAATCCGGGTTATTTTTTTGACTCAGCAGTATTTTCTTTCCAAAATTATCTTTAACAGCCATCCTTTTTGAAATGTCAGTCACAAATCGTTGCAAGATAGATGCTCATAAATAATTTAATCTTCCTCAAATCTCAAATACAACATATTAAAATGATTTTCGATTATAGTGAACTCATTTAATTACATAAAATTACTTTATGCATATTTATAAAAGCATTTCCTGTAATTAGAAAAACTTCTCAAAATATGTAAAAAAGTAGAATATAGCAAACCTACTTCATGGCTTTTTTTTTTTTTTTCTCGAGTGTATTTCAAGCTGAAAGAAATTTTAGCCCTGGTCAGAGTATACTTACTAACCAGACTAGTGTATTGATGTCACAAATTTTGCAGAAAATCAATTCATTGGTGTAGCGTGAAAGAATGCTTGTTTGCTGAAGAATTGTGCAGTTTTATTGATTTCATTGTTTATAATATTCTGACCACAACGAATCTTCATTTTAAATTTCAATTTTTGACCAGCATATCATTTAAAATCATGCAATTTTTACTGCTTACAGTAATCATCCATTTCTCCTCAATGCATGATAGACAGCAAGTTTCCAACGTCTGATTTCCTCCAATGAAGATCAAAAGATCTTGATTAGTAAGACACTGTATTTGTCAGTGAGCCAAGCCTATCACTTGGAATGAACACCAGCTTATAGTGGAGTGATAAAATGCATGCTGAGATTTTTGTTTGGAGAGAAGTAAAAACTCATTTGAGGAGGTACAGTGTATTTAGCGATTTTGGAATGGTTTAGCTGACATATTTTGTTGTTTTGAATTTTTTTTTTATGCAGTTATTTATTATTTAAAAAGAAAATGGCTGAAGGTGGAAAGAGTGTTGTATAAGAATTGCTGTTTCTCTTCAGTAAATTCCTTGATGAAACATTACTAAGGAGGAAAAAATATAGTTTTAAATTTTACAATGTTTGGAGCATTTAGGTTGAACAATTTACCAATCATGCACAAAATTCCAAAGCTGGGTATAGAAACAAAGTCTACCATTAATGCGTGGGCGCTCTCCTAATGAGCTACTCTGGAACAAATCCCAGATGAAATTTCTGGCATAAGAACTGTTGGTATTTATCTTTTTCTGCAATCACAGACTATACAGATGAAGCATTATTTCATGCCAACTCTGATATGTCACAATAATTACCTAAACACAATTTTTAGAATGTGAGAAACCTCACTAATTTTAAGCAACCCTTAATTAAACTACGATGTTTGAAGTGTTGAGATTGAAAATATTCAACCTAACAAATTGTTCAGCATGAATTAACAAATTGCTTTTTAAATTGCTCCCTCCACCTCCATTATTAGGTTAAAAAGCTAAACCTTCTTTTTCTCTCTCTTCCTTTCTAGACCTATTTCTTACCTGTGATTGGTTTAGTAGATGCTGAAAAATTAAAGCCTGCAGATTTGGTTGTGAGTATTTTTTTACTTTAAATAAAAATAGTTACATATGAATTTTTATGTAAATATGTTAATTTGTAAGTGAATTGCTTATATTTGTTTGTTAATACCTCTTTTTGCTAGAAAAATATAGCTTTATAATTATTAATCACTGACAAATTTAGCTGATTTTGTGAGCTGGATGTGTTGGTGGTGTAATGAGGTCACCAGTAATGTTTACTGCTTTTTAAAAAGCACATTTGAAGTCTAAATATGGGCTTTTTCCATAAGAGAAGTTTGTAGAACCTTCCAGTGAGGGGTAGTAACAGCATTCCTGTTTGTTCTTTTACAACAGTTTTTCTCTCTGCTTTAGCGGACAAGATATAAAATGGCCAAGAAAGCTGAAATAGAAAATCCAGTTTTTATTCTCACTATACTCTGTGTGTAATAGTTACTTGTTCATGTTACTCAATTATTGCTTGAGCAGATTGTGCTATTTTAATTCATTGTACTCATTATTGCTCTGATTGAATTGAACAGACTATGTAATTCAGGAAACTTGTTTAAGAGAGGCCAAGTCTGGTGCTTTTGTTGCTGTTTAAGTTGCATCGTTTTTGTGTATTGTAATGATGTTAAGAAAACAGTGCAGAATTATTGTTAAAAAAATTAAGAGTTACTCACTTAAGAACATGTATTTGCACTAGAAAAAAAGAACCTCCTTTAGCGAAGAATGAAAAATAAAAAGCAAAGATTTAGCAGAAGGCTAAAATGGTAATTTAAATCTAACAGTTTAAGCTAACTGTATTTTTTAGGCATCTTGGGAAGAAAATTAACCAAAAGAAACAATTTCAAGAACAAATACAGTTTTGAAAGAAAACATCAAGTTTATTTATTTATTTCAAAATTTTCATATTTAGTCATATTATATTATTATTATTTTTTTTTAACTGGCCTGTTTCTCTCTCTTCTTTTTCCTTTCTGAAACTTCAGTTTTTATCACGATGTTTTTAAGTTGACATAAGTTAATACTATGTAGAATAAGGCTGTGTTTCCACTAAGTCTTTATTTTCCTTATTTCGCTTACGGGTGCTAAATACTCTACCCGAAGCCACTGTTTCTGCCTTTACGGTTGCTTTTTATCGGAATAAAAACTTTTCATTCCCTGTCTCTAGAACTGTAAGAATGTCATAAGACCATTAGCTGGTTCCATAAGAAACGCTCTCTCAACCATTCCAACATGGCAGTTGCGAAATTAAGAGTATGACCTGAGAGTTACATATTTTTTAAGGATAAGTAGGCTCTTAACATTTTTTTTTTTTTTTTTTTGAATTAATCATCAATTTTCATCACAGTATTCAAAATCTATGTATATATATAAATAAGCTAAGGAAAACCTTTGTGTCCCTTTTGCAGCACATTGCACGAATGTATGAGCGTGAAATTCAGCATAGTTAAAGTTTGTATGCAGGTGACTCTGCGAATGTTAAAATTTTTGTGTAATATGTTAGTGCACTGTAAAAAATTAGAGAAGTAATTTGGCACGTAGTATTTCGTGCCAAGCTGGGCGATTTTTCCAATTTTGTGTCAATTTTGAAATAACACTAAGTTTCTGCAGTACTATAGGATTATACTATTACAGTAAAAATTGCAAAAAGCGGAATTATTCCCCAGTTTGGTGAAACACTAATGACTAAAATGTGCTTTAGCAATGTGCTTGCCGACATTTTTAGACGGTCGATAAGTGCTCGAAGTATTGTAAATTCCATGTTTTAAAGCTCAATAAATACCTCAACACTTAATAGGGAATGAAAATAATATTATTAATAAAGTGTATGGAAATATTTCTGAAAACATCCTCTCAGATATATATTGAAGTCAGTTGTGATAGAACCTAAAAATGATGATTGAACTTTTATTAATGCTGACTTAATCAAATATCTGATGAATAGAGAACATATCACTGTAGCTACAATAAAATAATTTGGTATGGTGACAGTGAAATCAATAACTATCCAGTAGAGTTTTTAAATTCTTTCACTGTGAGTGGTTTGGTTGTTTTTTTTTTTTCGGTTAGCCGAGAGCAAGTGAAAGATTGCCAAATAATTGTTATCTCTGACAAATGCTTACAAACCTAAAGCGATACTAGTACATAGTTGTTTATCCCTTTCCATATTTTGGAAGTTTAATAATTTAATTTCGTATTTTAATTCAATTCCACACGTTTTCAACAATTCCCCATTATGTAACCAATAAGCATACAAATTTCTTTTTAGTATATAGATATTTTTGTATGCATTGAATTCTGTATCTAAATACTATTTTGTTTACGGATTAAAATTTCTGGCTTTTTTTGGGGGGGGGGGGGAAACGACAGTGTTTCAAAAGTAGTTTTTAAATGTTTCCCAGAAAAAACAATTGGCAGGATTTGCACCTCGCTAATCAAAAAGTTTCATAGTTTGCCACCACATGAGTTAGTATTGAAAGTAAATTGCATCGTTATACTAATCAGAAACTTAAATACAAAGGAAGCATTAGTCAATGGAACAAGAATGCGCATCAAGTTTATAAATCGTTATGCTATTTATTGTGAAGTTTGAACTGGAACTGCAGGCTGAAAGAATTTTAATTCCACTTATAAAGTATTCAGGTACTATTTTACCATATCCTTTGAAAAACTCAATTTCCAAATATACCTGCTTTTGCGATGACAGAAAATAAATCTCAAGGACAATCATTCGAAAAAAAAGTAAATTTATTGAGGCATCAAGTTTTTATACATGGTCAGTGGTACACCTCATCAAATAGAGTTCAATCATTCGACAGTTTAAGATTTTATAACTCCAAGCATAATGGGCTTTTAGCCGAGGATGGCTCCAGGCTCAATTTTGGGTAGGGGCCTTCTAGACTTTTTAGATTAACCTAAATTGTTCAAAATGCAAAATGAATGTGCAAAATCCAAGGTCGGTAGAGGGAGATGACCCTATGACCCACTTGCTGTAGCTGCCTTTGCATTTAGCAAAATATGATAGAGTTTTTACAAAAACACTGTCTTCACAGAAAAGTGTGGTGGTTGTAAAGTGAAATTGTACAAAGTGGTCTCTTAGCCAAGGTGGCCACTTTAGTAGGTTCCAATGTATATGGAATGGTGAGCCATACACTTTGACAGAAGAACTTTATTCATTCTCAAATTAAAAAAATTTAATGCTTTATGGTCGAATTTCGACCATTGGCAGACAACTAGTTGTTATAAATCTGCTCTGAACAAAATTGATGCAATCAATTGACTTAAAAAAATCCAAAGAGAAAAGAAAAGACTTGAACACACTCTGTCATCGTTCCTTTTGAATATTTTCATCCCTTATGTTTTAATTAGTTACTCTTTTAATAATATTTCTATTGCTTTTTACTCTCAGCTATCTGAGATGTCATTTAGATCTGTACAAACAATATAATTTGTAATGTAAACCTGTTGCAGGTAGCTTGGCTAGGACATTCTGCATTTGATTTCTGTCCTGAGTCTGTGGCTCGATTCCCGTCATCGCTCTGTTGCGATGATGGGTTTTGTTTTACTGTCGTTTTTGTTTTATTTCAGTTCAAAAATAATAACAGATTATTATATACTTTACTTATTCTTTTTGGTAGTTTATTTGGTAATTTATTTTGCTATAATTAACAATTAAAAAAGTTTGAATTTAAAAATAATTAATTTAACTATTTTTTGTAAAGTTCTTGTCATACTCTGATGATCTCAAGTATTTTAATATCTATTTCTAATTAAAATTAAGTTTTTATTTTCCTAATAATATTTGTTAAGGATAGTGCGATTTTCGAATTAAGCGGACTGTATATTTTGTAAATAATTTCTTTATTTTACATATATACAAGATAATGTAATGCGTGTTACTGCGGATTGGTAGATGCGATGCGAAGTTCTGGAGATAGAAATTGCGCAGTAAAATTGGAGAGCTTGGCTAAAAAGAGTTACAATAATTCAGAGAAAATTCGCCAAGCTGAGCGTGGGCGTTAACATACCGCCCGACCGTGCAAGGTTACAGACATTGCACACCAAAAAACACAAATGACACAAATAATAACAATTGAAATTAAGAATCTGAGTACACATAAAATTACAAGTTATGAATAAACATACACACATTAATATTAAATACAACATCGTAACAAAATATTTAAGTAAGCTAATTGAAGATTTTTTTTTTTTCTAATTATCAATTGGTAACACCGCCAATTTAGTAATTGGACGTTTATAAGTCCCTGTTGCCGTTTTTACGAGACAGACACGAACAGCGTTATCCTTTCCATAAAATACCTTCTGAATTCTTCCTAGCATCCAGGAGTTAAGAGGCATGTTATCCTCCTTTACTACTACCATAGTGCCTATGCTCACATTGTCCTTTTTAAAGTACCATTTATTTTTCTGTTGTAGATGATTAAGATAATCTCTATGCCATCTAAGCCAAACATGTTGCGTTATTTTTGTTACCCTTTGCCATCGCCTCAGAATATGGTCTGAAAAATCAGTCAAATTTGGTTCACTCATAGCCAAAATTGGTCTACCGATCAAAAAATGAGCGGGAGTTAAAGCTTGCAATTCATTTGCGTCAGACGAAATAGGAATTAATGGTCGTGAATTCAAAATACCTTCAATTTGATTGCAAATGGTTAAGAATTCTTCATAAGTCAGCTTAAGACCACCTACAGCACGTAAAAAGTGAAATTTGAACGATTTCACTCCAGCCTCCCAAATACCTCCGAAATGAGGAGACCTTGGGGGGATGAAGTTCCACTGAATTTTCTCACAGCCTAAATAATTACCTAAACTATGATCTGGATTGTTAACCAACTTATATAAGCGCTTTAATTCATTGTTTGCTCCTACAAAATTACGACCATTATCTGTGTAAATAGTTGAGATCTTCCCTCTTCGCGACATGAATCTTTTTAGAGCGGCTATAAAACAGTCCAAAGTCAATTCTGAGACGATTTCAAAGTGTACCGTGCGGGTAACAAAACAGACAAAAATTGATACGTAAATTTTTTGAAGGGGTCCCTTCCTTTGATACTTGTTTTTAATGTAGAAGGGTCCGCAAAAGTCTACGCCAGTAACTGAAAAGGGAGAAGTAGGATTACATCTTTCTTTGGGTAAATCACCCATTTTTTGTACTGAAAATTGGGGATTATACTTGTTGCAAATTACACAATTATGCACAATACTTCGAGCTAAATTTCTACCACTTATTGGCCAGAAGTTTTGCCTGGTTAGATGTAAGAGCGTTTGCGCTCCAACATGGCAGTTTTTTAAGTGAATATCTTGCATTAGTAATTTGGAAAAAATGCTATTTTTTGGCAATACTACAGGGTGTTTCACTTCAAAGGGTAGATCAGAATTTTTAAGTCGTCCACCAACTCTAATAACATTTAAATTACTATCTAAAAATGGCGACAAAAATTTTAACTTGCTAGAAGAGGTTACCTGTTTAACCTTCTTTAGCATGTCGTAGTCTTCAGCCAGAGCATTTTGCTGCACCAGCGAAATTAGTTTATACTCACCTTCTTGAATTTCAGAGGCGGAAAGAGAGCCGCTTCTCTTCTGGTTTCTACAATTACTTATAAATCTAAGAACAAAACTAAAAATGTTAATTAGTTTCCTATAATTATTACTGATGCTAAAAAAGGTAGTTAAAAATTCAGAAGAATTTAGAGTCAATAAATTGTGAGTCATATTGTCCTTCAGTTCATTCAAAAAATAGGAGTCAGAAGACACATCATCTTGTGGCTGGTCACAAAAGAAGCAAGTTCTTGAAGGAAAGGCGGGCCATTCCACCACAGGCTATGCTCAGCCAGTTGGTCTGGAACAAGTCCTCTTGAAATAACATCTGCTGGGTTATCTTGCGATGGAACGTGCTTCCAAGTGCAGTTCTCAGTCAATTGTTGTATTTTAGACACCCTGTTTGCTACAAATGTTTTAAGACGATAAGGGGGTGTACGAATCCATGCTAAGGATATGGTAGAATCAGTGTACATCATTACACTGTCTATTTTAAGATTTAGCGACAGCTCGGTTTTGGTGTATAGTTGAGCTGCGAGAAGACAACCACTGAGTTCAAGTCTAGGAATAGACAATGTTTTCAAAGGGGAGACTCGGGACTTGCTTACCACAAGTCTACAAGTTGAGGTATCGTCATTCATAATGCATTGTAGATAAATGACTGCGCCGAAAGCTGCTTGAGACGAGTCGGCGAAGCAGTGAAGCACTATTTTGCGAGGAGTATCGACGAGAATCCATCTTGGAATTTTTATCAGTTCAAGGCTCTTTAAAGAAGAAATCAAGTTGTTCCATTCTTCGGTCAGGTTTAGAGGGAGAGTGTCATCGAAACTTAAATTTTGCAACCACAGTTTTTGAAGAAATATTTTCATTTTACAGATAACAGGTCCAAGTAACCCCAATGGATCATATTGTCTTGCGATGGAAGAGAGTACTGTCCTTTTGGTGGGATTGGGGTTCTGACTGCAACCAACCATAAAAACAAAACAATCCTCGAAATGGAACCAATACATGCCCAAAGTTTTCGAAACATGAGGATCAAGTGAGAATGAGCGTTCTTGGTTTAAATTTGGATGACTATTCAAGAGTTCGTGAGAATTAGAGGACCACTTGTGAAGGGTCATGCCGGCTTTAGCAAACATATCCATGAGTTGCTGCTGGGCAGTTTGTGCGATTTTAAGATCATTCGCACCAGAAATGCCGTCATCCATATAGATGTCACGTAATGCGATTTCTGAAGCTAAAGGATAATTTAATAATTCATCCATTGCGAGTTGCTTCACGGTGCGTATCGCGTAATATGGTGCACAGGATGTTCCATAAGTGACAGTTTTCAGCCTATACGTAATTGCCTTACATGAGCTGCTATCATACCACAAAATGCGTAAATAGTCTCTTTGATGAGGAGCTATTAATATTTGACGAAACATCTTTTTAACATCAAAGGTAAATGCGAATTTATGCGTTCTGAACCTGATTAATAAATCAAAAATATCCTCCACAACGTCACCCTTTAACAAAACATCATTTAAGGAAACTCCGTTAGAACTCGGCGAACTCGCGTTAAATACCACTCTAAGGGGAGTACTTGACGAATCAGCCTTGTAAACCCCATGATGAGGTAAAAAATAATAATTGCTGGGTAATTCCTCCTCAACTACCCCTTCCATGTGATTTAGGGTTTTATACTCCTCCATAAATTCATAATAAAGTCTTTTCACGTGGGGTTCTTTTTCTAATCTTTTAATTAAATTATCCAAGCGTTTTTGTGCAATTTGTTTTGAGTCTCCTAAATTAGGGGGAAATTCTTTCATAGCCATTTCTACAACGTAGCGGCCTTCATTATTCCTCTTATGCGTTATCTTAAAATGTTCCTCACAGAAGGCAGATTCCTCACTTACAGAACAATTATTTTCATTAATTGAATCTAATTTCCAAAATCTTTCGATTAAATTGTCAATCGGTTCGTTCTGCGTCACAAGACCACAAAATTTATGGTTAAAGTTTTCTTCTGCACTTGCGCTAGCTATATACCCAAATTTTGAATTTTGAAAGATGAATTTATCAATGACGTATTTACCTGACTCTAAAATTTCAAAAAGGAAGGAAGCTGAGAGTAAAATATCTATTTTATGTGACTGACCCAATTTTGGGTCTGCCAAACATAAACCAGATGGAAGATTAATTTTTTCTATGTTACTATTAGGGGAGGGAACAAAATCTGTTATTTAGGGAATGACTAATAAATCTACAGTCTGGGAAAAGGATTTATCCTTGTTCGTAATATGCGCGGATGTTTTTGAATTTATATGAGTGACACTTTTATTTAAGCCACAGACTTTCATGCTAATTCTAATTTTCTTTAAACCCAAGTCATTAGCTAATTGCGAGGAAATAAAATTATTTTCACTTCCTGAATCAACAAGCGCTCTCGCTGGCAAAAAGGCTCCACAGCCGTTCTGAATATAAACAATCACGGTCGGCAGAAGTGCTGACTCCACCTTGTCTGTATGCTCTCTCTGAGTATGCAACGAAACCGATAAATCACACTGGGTTTCTGAATTACTCGTCTTGCGGTTTTGGGTGCTGGGATCTCCAACTGATAAGGGTTTAACTGAATCTCTTTTCATCCCTGTGTTATAATGAATGTGCAAAAGGCTATTATGATTTAAGGAGCATTGTTTACACTTTCTATCACTTAAACAGCGATTTAATTTATGCATATTTGACAAGCAATTTGTGCAATGAGTATTTTTTATTAAATTAAGCCTGGATGATGGGTCTAATTTCAAAAACGATGCACATTTAAATAAAGGGTGAGGTTGCGTACCCTTGCATGCAATGCAAACATTTTTATTATCATTTTTTGCAAAAAAGGAATGGGATTTTCTATGCGTTTCAAAAGGATGTTTCGGTTTTATGTTAGCACCAACGGTTTGAACATTTTCTAACATCAGACAGCGCTTTTCTAAAAATTCAATGAAATTGCTCCATTCAGGCAATTCTGATGAGACTAAAGAAAGTTCAAACTGTCTTCGCGTTTCTTTATCTAGCTTTTTAACTAGTATATTGATTAGCATTGTTTCCGAAAATGAATTGAGTTCTAAGCCTATCAGTTTAAGTGCTCTAATGTGTTTTTGACATCCGTCAACTATTAGTCTTAAGCCTTTAGCTGATTCATGCGATGGTATATCTAACGACAATAGTTCATTTATGTGACTGTTGACAATTAATCGCTTGTTTTCGAAACGATCTGTTAAAGCTTCAACCAGTGACGAATATGAATCGTCTAGCGTAACTAAATCAGCCGCAGGACCTTCAAGGGTCGATTTCAGGTAATACAGTTTCTGAACATCTGTTAACTTATCATTCTGATGAATTAGATTATCAAATTGGTTCTTGAATGTATACCAGTCCTGGTATTGTCCAGAAAATTTAGGTAAAGGAATTTCTGGTAGCTTTATGTTTACACAATTTGCATTTGATTCTGATATTTTAGTAGTAAAGGTATTATCACAAACTTTATTTGATGGGTAAAGAATTTTTTTAATCCTTACCTCTAAGTTCATGCAATTTTCTTCCAGTTCCAATACTGCATTTTCTAAAGGAACCAAATCGTCATCGTTCTTTACGGCTTCAAAATATTCGAATCGTAAGGCTTCCAATTTCGGCATTAAATTGCGGAGGTGTTCTAGTTTGGTTTCCAGTTCTAATTTGTCTCTCTCCTTATCTTCGTCCAAGTATGCTGCCAGTCTTGTAATTATTCCCTTTAAAGCTCCTCGTTTTCAGTTAATTATGGTGAGGGCATCCTTCACCGACATAATGCGAGAGTATCCAATTTTACCGAAATATGTATAAATTTGCTGATGCGTTCTCCGTCGCGTGCGGACCAAAATGTTAAGGATAATGCGATTTTCGAATTAAGCGGACTGTATATTTTGTAAATAATTTCTTTATTTTACATATATACAAGATAATGTAATGCGTGTTACTGCGGATTGGTAGATGCGATGCGAAGTTCTGGAGATAGAAATTGCGCAGTAAAATTGGAGAGCTTGGCTAAAAAGGGTTACAATAATTCAGAGAAAATTCGCCAAGCTGAGCGTGGGCGTTAACAATATTATTAACTCTATTTGGAAAATTCAATGTATAATAAATATTTCAATGAAAATATTTTTTTTTTCTCTTTTGGAAGCTTACATAATTATTTAATATTCAAAGATTCAATTATTTTTTAGTATAGAAAAAAAAAAAAACTAGCAGTTTTATATACTAATTAGTTTTAATATATATTCTGTTACTTTTCATGTATAAATAAAATTTATTGTAATTATTGAATTTTAAAACCAATATTTTTTTTTTCCAAATTTTAGGTTTTCCCATTTTTATTTTGTATTCCTTTAAATACCAGATTTAAATTTTTTTCAATACTTTTCTAATAAAAATTTGATTAATTAATCTAAATTTATGCTTGCACTATCTTTTTTGTTAGACATTTAAAGGTTGGAGATAGGGCATCTAAAACATGATGTTGTCCCCACCGAGCCAAGTTGATAAGATACTGAACGTGGTAGATGACTGAAATGTAAAGGTCCAGGGTTCTGGTCTACCGAACAGCTGATTATCTAAAAATCTGCAGTTTTGGACAGTTTTTGTCTGATGTAACGTAAATAAGCCTCAGAAGTACGAAGAAAGTCATTCGTGCAAGGCAACCCCCTCCCATAGGCAATACAAAATACTCCACGTGTAGGTTTACCATAACACAATACAATACAACCTTTTCAGAAATAGTTATATGCTTTTAGTGTATGTTAGAGATAACTGAAATTAAATTAATAATATAATGCATCTTTTTAATTTACAAAACACACAAAAAGCATATATCAATATTCTATTTTTAATTACCAACTTGGTGAAAGACAGCATGCAGTACGTAAATTTATCGAAAATGTGGCTGCCTTTTAAATCTTCAAAATAGCTCAATTAACATGTATTTTAAAGCCTCTAATTTATGGGAATCACTGACACCCAGTTTATTTTTTTTAATCATCCTAAAATGAGTATAATATGTGCTAACTGAAAAAGTACCTTAAATAAATACAGTAGAATTTTTCAAATACAAAATCGACGGGACTTTACCAATTCTAGATCACAGAAATTTCCAGATTATAAAAATACTGCAGGATTTATTATTAAAAAAATCATTATAATCAGGCAAATTTTAAAAAAGGACACTTTTTTAAAATAGAAAAGTGTATTAAAAATAAAATATATTTACTGAGAAATTACTCAATAGAAAGATGTTATTTTTTTAAACATTTTTAGTAAAATCTTTAAAAAATTTTCGTTCGAATACTGATTTATTGTTATTTTGAGGTATAATTTTGTCATGATGATTGAACTTCCATAAATTGGAAGTCCAAATTTAAGAAATTCTACTGTATTTAAAAATAATAAATGGGGATATATTTAAAAGAAAAACAGGAAACAGATAAAAGTTTAAACACGTATGTGCAAAATTGCTAATAGCCACTAGAGGAAACGTAGGATTCTAAAGGAGGCGACAAAGCTAGAGGAAACTGAATTCTAATTCAGCGTTATGACTTTTGAGGCAATAAAGGCATTAGGGGCAGTAAAGACACAAGTGGAAACAGAGCTTAGCAGTTTTAAAGCTTTTAAAACGTATTTGCATTTTGGTGAAAGTTTTGCCCTTCTCATAATCTACCCTTGTATTTATCACTAAATTATTATTACTTAAGTACTGTTAATAACTATTTTTTTTTTTTTTAAATAGCAAGAAAAGCATTTATGTTTGATTTAGTAATTATGTTTGTAAATGGTTAAGTTACTTCATTTTTAAGTAATTACAAAATTACCTAAAAAATATCGGCAAGTTTTAATACCCATTTTCTAAAAACTGATTGATGTACATCTCTTTTCTGCATGTCATGGCAAATATGCAAAGCCGTGCATTTATTAGGAAGTAAGTTTGCAGTAGAACTAACACTAGTATAATCTATGTGGCTACGGATTTTGTTTTATCCATAATATGGCCTCTATTCAATTTCTAACACTTGTTCTAGTACTTTAATTTTTCTCCAAATATATTGAACATTTTTTTTTCTTATTGTGTCTTTAATTTGAAAACTTTTGCTTAAGTTTGGATTTTTTTTTTTTTTTGTTTGTATGTGTTAAAAAGGTTTTATTACAGAATTAATAAATTTTCATAGGTGCAATTTAAAAATTGTTTTTTTCCTATTTAATCTTATAGGGTGTGAATAAGGACTCTTATCTCATTCTTGAAACATTACCACAAGAGTAAGTCTTCCTTTCCTTTCCTTATTTTCTACTATTTGATAATGTACTAACTCATCATACTGACTGACTAAAATGACTATTATAGGTATGATTCCCGTGTAAAGGCTATGGAAGTGGATGAAAGGCCTACCGAACAGTACAGTGATATTGGTGGCTTAGATAAACAAATTCAAGAGGTAGGTTTAATTTATTCTCTTGATCAGAGTTCCTCAAACTTTTCTCTGATGGAGCACTTTAAGGGTCTTTAAATTTTTGAGAACACCTTGTGTAAACATGAATCTTATGAATTGAATGTTTCTGCCTTTGCACAGAGCACAGTTAGAGAAACTGCTTTAGATATATGTCAGCAGGGATTGATGCAGACGGAAATTAGGTTCATTTAGTGCAGACCCAGATAAAATAGACGAATGCCGTTCGCAGGAAATTTTCAAACTTTGCAGACTTTTTAAATATTTTTTCAAGTTCCTTTATTGTTAAATTGAAAAAAAAAATGAAAGTAAAACAATGAAAATATAATAATATGACTATGAAAAAACAATAAATTAATCATATTTATTATGTTTGGTTCTACAAAATAACCAACATCAATATGAATTTTAGTTTAAAAGTAGTATGCTATTTTAAAATAATATGTTTAAGTGTTGGCAGGGATATAGAAGTTGGGAGGCACACAGCCGTTTTTTGCAGAAAACTTGTAAGAAATTATTCGAGTTTGCAGACAGTTTTACATTTTATCTAGGTCTGGTTTTGCGGCCCATCACAAAATTACAATTGATTAAAATGGCCCATTCATAAAAATACAATCGATTAAAATTGCCTTTTCACAAAAACAAAATCTATTAAAACTGCCCCTCATTGGCATTTTACCCTACATTTTAATGTGTTTTATCAATTATTTTAACAAAAAAAAAAAAAAAAAACCTGACTTTTATTAAAAATTAGTGTGAAAATTCACAAAAATAAGCAATGTTCACAAATATGGGACCCTTGAAAAAATTCTTGGATCGACCCCTGGTTAGTGTGGTAAGTAGCATTTATCTTAATATTTTACTGCTAAGTAATTGTATTTCTGCACAAAATAAACTTTTCTCATTTTCTGCAGTGGATTTGGGGTAGAAAAAAATCACTCTCAAACTTTTTAATTCTATGCATTGCAAAATAACTTGTGCATATTAATGTTGACATCACAAATGTATTCAAAAATGAAAAACTGTTAATAAATAGGCTGTAACTTATTCATAAATAAACACCCAAATCCAATGTATTATTTTAATTAATGTTATTATAATTATTGGGGCTAAAAATTAAGTGGTTGGTCTCAGAATGAAGAAGTTATTTTGAAAAATGCACTTTTTCAAAGACTGAAATCTGACGTCTCCATTCCTTTGTTTGCTTTCTGCATTAATAAATGTACTGCATCATTATATGAAATAATTCATAGAAACATCTGTTATTCAAATATTTTATTATTTAATGGAGTTTAAGACTACCAGATTTTAAAGGACCTTTTCCTATAAATGTTGCCATAAATTAAAAAGTCAAAAGATTGGGGTTAACACATCTAAAATAATAAAAAGAAGCAGACAAATTTCTAAATGAAAATTGGAAGTGGAAACTTGATGGAAGTCAGAGAAATAAAACTTGGATATCTGAAGAAAAATCTGAGCTATTAGCACTACTAGTTATTAGAAAATCCAAGAGACCAAGATGTTTCTAGGATGTAAAAAGAATTTACTGTTAACAAAAAATCTTGAATGACAAAAACAGTTTTTGAGAACAAGTCTTAACAAATTGAACCCATAAATGTATTGCATTTTCAAAATTTCTAAGATTCTTTTTCTCTTGATCAATGCAAACTCACAAGCCAAATTTAAAGTTACAAAATGTGTGACTGGAATATCTCCCTGTAAATTGCACCAACAAAATTCAAATTTGTGATCTAGGATTTATAAAATAAGTCAGGGACGTATTTAAGTGAGGGTAGAGGAGGGTCGGGCCCCCTCCAAATATGTAAAGCAATTATTGAAAGACAGCTATTTTAAAAATTTATATCAACTCTAGCAACAATAAAGTTTAAAATACCTGATCTGCCCTCCCAAAATGGAAACCTATATACATTACTGCTTAAAGTGCACCATTTAAAAACAACTTCTGAAAATTGCTGTTATTGTTATAGAATCCAGAGGCAGGAAAAAAATTTAAAAATGTGCATGAAGCCCTCAGATGATTTATTTAACATGTCAAAAAATTCAAAATAATCTCAAGCTCTTTTGTAAAAGGCAGTTTTCAGGAGGTAAGAAATGCAGATCTTGAACACAATTATAAAGATTTTAATGCAAGAGATTTCTTCCTTTAGACAGATGACTTTGAGGACTGCTTAGCATGTAATGTATTAGTGATAGCTGAGATTCCACCAATCAATGATTTGATTGATATTGAGGAAGGACATACCTCAGCAAGCGAAACAATTCAAATTGTGAAAATAGGAAAAGCATTTTTTTAAATAGAAAAATTTATCAAAGCTGATATATGTATGGAATATGAAATTTGTGATACAAGTAGTGTAAGCAAAATATGAAGTAAAATAAAGGATTTCTTTAAAAATAGTTTTGAAAACTGAGTCTAAATTATTTTAGAGGAAGTAAAAGGTATTTTAACCTAAATTTCTTTGTTTTATTCTAACTGCAATTTATCATTTTCTTGATGCATTATTTCTTTTTAGCTCTTGGAATGATGTTAAATTGGGATTTCACTATGTAAGTTATGCAAAAGAAAGTTAGTGTTACATGTGTAATGTAGAACATTTAATTGCTTGTTCTTTTCAAGTTATAAATATAAAAAGTGATAATTTTAAAGATAGCAGTTTGATGCTATTTGAAAGTATTGAGAGAATGTGAAATACAATTAATATTTAATCACTGTTAAGGATTTTTAGTCTGTTAGTCACTATAACAATATATTTTTTATGAATACTGACAGATTTTCACTCATCAATCATTAATTGTGATTGTTTTTTTCAATACTGCTGCTTTTGACCACCAGTGAATCATTTTACTGTATATTGGGATGAAATGTCAATTTTTGTCTTACTGTGTATTATTAATAATCTTGGTTATCCTGCATAAAGGGGCCGGCACAATGTCAGATAAGCGAAAATGTCAGATAATAAGGAAGAATCAGGAAAAAGCTTCTTAAACGTTAAGGTACATTGTATCCTGGAACATAATATATACATACTTATGTTATCTTGCACATTACAATCTTGCATCATAATCATGCTCTACAAGCACAAGAAAACAATCTAAAAAATTAACTTACAAGCTACAGAATAATCTATTGTCTGAATTTACAAGTGCCATATGTTATACTTAAAATACAGTCCTGTGAGGATTTAAAGAAATTTTTTTTTTTGTGGTAGTCTATTTTCCCGAGGAGTACCGTTTCTTTGTTGACAAATCAAGTCATCTTTGCAGCATCATTGTCAATTTCTATAGCCTTTTAAGCTTAATATAGACCACATAATTTTACGTCTCACGTCCATTCCTAATCCCGACACCGGATAATACGGAATGTCAGATAAACGAAGCTCGGATAAGCGAGACTCTGCTGTATGTTCCTGTTAGAAGAATTTTATATATTTTTCTGCAATATTGGGATTACATACCAAAATTTATTTGTGGTCTTAATGATCCCTGAAAAACCTACTTCTAGCTTAATCTGCAAGCTATTAAACAATCTGTAGTTTTTGCTACTGTTTTAAAATTTAATTTAAAATTTAAAAACAAAAAAATTTTTGAGGGGGGGGGGGAACAAAAAAAAAACTTGATTTCAGAACTGAATTCAAATCTTCTGAAGACTAAAGAGACTAGAAAATATAAGTAAATAAATAAAAGTATTTTATTTATTTGTGTATATATGTTAAAAAGTTTTTTTTCTCTCCATTAATAGCTTATTGAAGCAGTTGTTTTACCTATGACTCACAAAGAAAAGTTTGAAAATCTTGGTATTCAACCACCTAAAGGTAAATAAATGCACCCTTTTTTATACATTTGTAAATATCATAGATAATTGTGAAAATTTGATGTCAAATGAAAAAAGTTTATTCCAAAATAATTATAATTATTTGTATTTTTTTTGGTGAAAGTGGAAGTATGTAGTGATTAAATTTGATATCATCTCATTGTACTCCTGATGTAAGTATTTGCATTACAGCTACTAAAGTGTTGATATAAAATGCATTTGCATTATAATGACATGACAGCTAAGTCAGTCTCAGAAAAAGAGAGAGCCTCACATTTTGCGGATGAAACTATTGTTTTTCAAAATACCTTATTCCTGTAGAATGCATAACATTTATGTTAAAGTTCTTGCATTTAACCTCTGAAATAGGGACGCAAAGTAGAGAACAGTTTTGTCTCATAATACAAGGATGCAATGCAAAAGTTACATTCACTTTTGCAAAACTCACTATTTTCCATTTTTCAATTTAAATTCTAACTTTACCAGAATTTTTATAGGTTTAGTACTATGTGCAAGTAGTTGTTATGGTGGCAAAGATGTCACACAAAAGTGCCAATATATTATAAATGATTGCTTTCTACATCTTTTGACTTGAACCCACATTTGTCGTTTTCCCACATTCATAGTTTTTTCCTAAGCACTCCATCAAAAATGATGAATCGAGGTTCTACTGCAGTACATAATACTTACGTGCAAACTTTTCCATAAATTTGTCACCTGTAGTGCATGTGTTACAATAAATGTGAACAATACATGGATTATGCTTGATTCAGTAAAACATTCATAAGCATTTGGTCAATAGGAAAAATGATTGAATATGTACCAAATTCATGGATTACTTTCATGTCATCAAAAGACCACTTTTACTAGATTTTTCAAATGCATAATACCTGGATTATCCACACTTAGTAAGTAGTTAGCACTAAAACACATGTATATTTGCTTATTTTTTGAGCACTCCTACACTCACTGTAATTCACATTTCAAAAAATCCTTTCTCAGTGAACACAACTAACTTACTTATATGCCAATTTTCTAGTTTGGACGATTTATAGTTCTGGAGATTTCATGATTTGTCTGGTATTTTGCTTATATACATGTATATTGTATGTATATACACTGCCCTCCAAAACTTAAGGTACAACCTGTTTTTTTGTGAATAATATTGAAACAAATGAACATAGAAGCAAAAAATTTGGACTAATTGAGCACTAAATAGTTCTTTATTGAGATCGACTTAGAAATTTACATAAATTCAACACAAACATGGTGTAAAAGCAAAAGAACACTTTTGGTAGAAAAGTCCACTTTTGGAGAAAACAGTTTATCAAGCTTTTTTGTGGAAACATTATAAAAATGAGTTCTAATTAGGAATGTGTCTCGCTGCCCTAACTCTCTGCCACCCCTAACTGCAATGCACTGGCGGCATCGATTCTCCATGCAGCGAAGACCACGCACGGATTAGTCCTTGTTCCAGCTCATGCAATGATCTTGGAGGAGGACTTGAAGCAGCCACTTGCCTGCCAAGGTAGTTCCAAACATGTTCTATCGTATTGAGGTCTGGAGATTGAGCTGGCCATTCCATTCTTTCCAAACCTCGACTCTCAAGATAATCCACAACAAGCACAGGTCGGTGAGGGCATTATCATCCATCAGAATGAAATCATTGCCAATAGCAGCAGCAAATGGCTGAACAGAGGCATCAAGGATCTCGTCCCGATATCTCACACCAGTCACAGTTCCTCCCTGGAACACATGCAGGTCAGTGTGACTATCGAGTGGGATCCCTACCAAACCATTATTCCACCACCTCGATAACTGTGTCTTTAGACAGTGTTGGATTGATGGTATCGGGTGCTTCGTTTCCTCCAGATAAGCAGACATCCTGAATCATTCTCCAGTGTGAATCTGAATTAGTCTGTAAAGAGTACAGAAGCCCATCGCTGTCCGGTCCAATGAACGTGTTCTCTTGGCCAAGATAAATGGGCCCTTCCCTGTCGTCCGTTGAGGGGGACACATGCAAGTGGTCACCTTGCATAGAGACCTGAATTGTGAAGAAGCCTTCACACCGTACTAGCGGATCTTCTTCTCTCTGATGCTACAGAGTGGTCTGCAACAAGTTGCGGTACAGAAATGCTTCTTCTTTTCCGGGCCGAAAGAGCTATAAAACGATATTCTGCACATGTTGTAGCTCGTGGTCGGAACATGTCTTCTCGGCACAGAAGCTTCCAATTGATATTCATTCCAGAGATGGTGGACCACACTGCGAGACACATTAAGGCACCTAGGAGCATAAGCCTGTAGCAACTCCATTTCCATTCATACGACTGACCACCACCTTAACAAATCGGGCAAACAGTTTCTTTAAGACATTGCGGGACCCTGCTACCTATTGTTAATGAATCTGCTAACAAAAGTTGTAAACCAACAAAAGTTACACGCATAATTATGAAAGCCTGATATTTGCTCATTTTTCTCTGACTCCTATATGCCTGTTCTTTTCTATAAAAACAAAGTGGTAGCTATCGTTTTTGCATAAATTTGCATACAGTTTATTTTTACTTTCCGAACATGTACCATGTAAGGAAAGTATTGTAATCATGAAAAAATTCGAATTCGAGATTTTGGTGTATTTACACATTTGGAGGTCTTATGAATTCATTTATGCTATTTTTACGAGATGTATGTATGTATGTGTGTGTGTGTGTATGTGTGTTTGTGTGTATGTGAGTGAACACGATAGCTCCTGAATGGGGCATTCGATCGAGCTCAAATTGGGTATATATGTTATAAACCACCGTCGCAAGACTGGTATTGATTTTGGTGTGTATAGGACTCATAGTTTTTCTACAGGGTTACGACAAAGATTTCTTTTACATTATGGCCTATGGGAGGAAATTCTTGAAAGTGTGTTAGCGTTTAAACGATACATTCGATGGAGCTCAAATTGGGTATACATGTTATAAACTACCATTATAAGAGCGGTATTGATTTTGATGTGCATAGGACTTATAGTTTTTCTACAGGGCTACGACAAAGATGTCTTTTACATTATGGCCTATGGGGAGATATTCTTGAAAGTGCGCTAGCATTTAAACGGTACATTCGATTGAACTTCAATTTGGTCTGTATGTTTGAATGATTCATCAATTAAAATTTATTTAAATGCTTGGTAATGATCTTAATCGTAAGTGTTCGGAAAGTCGAGTGGAGTCACTCCAGATTTTTATCATTTATATAAACCATAAATTTTACTGTCAGTGTCATTTTTTTTATGGTGAGCTTTGAAAAACTTGTTGTTCCTTAACTTTTGGAGGCCAGTGTATATACAGGGTTCCCAAGAAGGTGGTAATTAACTTTAATTCTTTATCTATTAAGAGATAAGTGGGCAGTGAAAAAAGATTCAAAATAAGGTTGGAAATAATAATCCTTTAAGAAAAAAAATCTTGTTGATATACAAAAAGTCACTTTTTAAATTTTTATATGACCCCGGTACAAAACAATTCCCATTTAGTAAAATGTGCCCCCACACACTAAAGAAGTGACATATAAAATTTGAGAACTATACCTCAAAAAGTGTCGGAGATATGAAGATAAATATGATGCTGATTTAAACCACTTTTCAATGGCTCTCAAAGGGAGAAAATCATGTTGAATAATTGCATTTCAGGGGTTGTACCAAAATTATGAAAGAAAATCTTTTTTTACACAGAAGGAATAAACATTTTCTTACAAAATCATGTATAGTCCCTGATTATCCTTCTTTAAAGATATCTCTGCGACTCCATATAATGAAAGGCTCAAATCTGGTACAATTCCTCATTAGTGTATGAGCACATTTTCTTAATTGAAAATGTTTTTCTAGGGGGTCGTATAAAAATTTAAAAAGTGTAACTTTTTGAAAATTGAGAGGAATTTTTTTGTAACGGAATATTATTTCCGACCTTATTTTGAACCTTTTTCCAATTTATATTGACCACTTATCTGTAATAGATAAAGAATTATAGCCGTTACCACCTTTTTTGGGACATTCATACCTACATACATTGGTCAATGCAGACGAAAATTGGGTCCGTTTTGTAGCCCCTTCATAAAATTACAATTGATTAAAACGGCCCCTTCACAAAAATACCTAGCTGCCAACTTGTCTTTTTTTTTTTTTTTTTTTGTACAATGTACGAATTTTATTCCGGTTGTACGATTGCATGAATGACTAAATAATTGTACAAATTTTTAATATAATTTCAAATATTCTACAAAATTTCATGTATTTTTCTCTTTCTTTCCAGTCCATGTTTTTTTCGTAATCCCCGGCACCCATGTTCTTTCCCTAGCGACATCGTGAATTAATAGGCTAATCGGCGCGGGAAGAAAAAAAATCCCTTCTCTACATGTGTGTGTGGAGAAACCATGGAGAAATGCTGTTTCTTCCTAAATCCAAATTCGGCAGGATTTATGCATTTCCGCTCTAAAGGAACATCCCCCCTCCCCACTCCCCCACTATATGCACATGCATAGATGGACTAATGCGTGGGCAGGATATATATGAACTGTTTATTGTTGTTGTGTTGTGTAGATCGATCTTGCGCCCCTGACTGACCATGTCGATTCTTCTCCAAAAAAAAACGAGGCAGAATAACCAAGTCTTTTTGGAATCGTACACTAAAGAGTATAATTTTATTATGAAATCGCGAAAAGGCCAATGTTTTGCAGTGTATGCACATGTGATATTAATATTGCTCACGGCAGACTTATAACATCAAAATACTTATAAAATCGAAAAGGCTTTGCTCTTTAGTGAAATCGGCCAGATCATCAGCGGATATAGGCAAGTTTTTCAAAAGTAGTGTTGTAGAGAAAATGCAGTGACAATTGCAGAATGTCTGTTTATTGCATTTATTGTGGAGCAACATAACTTAAATGCAAGTAATATCAAATATTTATTTATTTATTTATTTTGGTTGTTGTCTCATTCTTCCTTTTATTATATATTATGAAATTCAGTTCTTAACTTTTTACTTATTTTATTATTTTTTATCAATCACTCAAAACTTTTTTTAATGACTCCTAGGGACTTTCAAATTCTACTGAGTGAAATTTAAAATATTTAACATACTATATATACTATAATTTGTGCAACCATTAGTGAATCAAAATTTCTGAAAGGGTTGTTTAATCTCTTTATATGTATAAGCTATTCATTATGTTATTTATGCAGTTTTATAGGTGATAAATATAACAAAATTTCTAACAGAAGTAACTAGGTAGACATTAGTTTTTCATTTACATGTATACTGTTGGTTTTTTTTTACTTTTTTAATTATTTCTTTTACTTTTGATTTGTTGATTATACATCTGGTGAATGCAGTTAAAACACTTCTAATTTATATACAGGGTGTCCAGTGCTAACGGTGTCCATTGGCTATTTCCTAAACCGTTAGTCAGAGACGCATAGTTCCAATTGCAAAAATGCTTTAAAATGTATAATCTATTACATCAGAAGCAGTCAAAGTCAATAATTTAATTTCTATAAAAATTACAAAATTTAAATTTTTATACGGTCCTCCGGTCCTATCAGTTATATTTAGAAAAATTTCCTTTATACAATTTCATGCACAATATAAAAAAAAAAAAAAAAAATTAAAAGAAAATCGTCCTTCTACGACCAAAATTCATCAATTTATGAAGCAGCAAACATTGTGACTTTTCCACGTTTAAAAATGCCCCGTTATGGTAAACCGTTAAGGGACCATATGAATACTGAAATTTTAAATTATAGGTTTTAATTTCATTTTCTGGCATAATGCGGAGAAAGAAGCAAAACTAACTTTAGAGTACTGATCTTCAAGCAGACCGGACCTTATTATCGCATTGGCAAATCAGGACTTGGCCCAGGGCCCAGGCTCGAAAGGGCCCCCAATTTCAAATGTTATCCTGAGACATTCTTTTTTATATCAAAATTTTATTAAAAATAAAACAAATTTCATAGATTTGAGGCCCCCCAAATCCATTAATGCCCGGGGCATCTGTTGGTCAAATTCAGGCCCAGCAAGCCGAGGGTTATAGTCAAGCTCTATTAAAATCTATCTGAGGTCAGACTTACTAAATCATATATGTGTAGCATGCAGATGTGTAGCATAAGAGTGTGCTATGCAAAGTACAGGAAGAGCTTTCTACACTTCCATTGGTGCATATTGTGGCAGAATAATCTGCTAGTTTCTGGGTTTGTCGTTCTAAAGTCCACTTGGTGTAGAAAGTCCTAGTAAAAAGTCCACTTGTCAGGATGGAACACAAGCTTTATTACTTCTAGAAGGTCATCGGACAATCAGCTGTACAAAATTTACAAGAGCAATCAGACAGTAATGTGCTTTTAACAGACAGCTTAGATCAGAAGCTTTCACGAATGCTGTATTTCTCAATCAAAAGAAAACACTTCCACTGGTAAAATTCAGTGGAAATATACGAGCGATAACACTAACAGTCCCTCAACACTCAGCAATGAAAGATTTACATACAGCACTTAAAAATTAGCTTGAAAAGCAAGCTAAAATATCCCTTCTATAGCATCAATACAAAGCGTAACGCAGCAAGCTCACTCAAAGAGAGCTCGATGAACACTGACTGGGGTTGTTTGTCACACCTGTATTTATAGATGTCGCAGAAGCTACAAGGAGCTTCTAGAAGAATTTATTTCTCTAACATTCTACATAAAGCGGGAATTTTGATTACGTCATAGAAGAGAAATATTAGGCTATTATGCATGTTAATGCAGAAAAACTAACTTTACAAGCTCCATAGGGAAATTGCACCAAGTGACCAAAATGTTGCCAAGCTTGGCGACTTTTAGAGAAATATGGCCAAAAATAAGTCCGTAGAAGTGAATGGGAAAACCGAAACCTCCGTATCTCTGATTCTAGTTGACCGATTTTGATGCAACAAAATGTAAAATTTAACTATTTGATGCGTAGAATACCAGTTTTGAACTATTTTAAATCCCAGAACAGTGGGTTGCCCCGAAAATTGGTAACAATATTTAGATTGCAGTCAAAGGAAGTTATTTAACGTCAGTTCATTTAAAAAACTGTTTAAAAAATTCTATTTCAGCATAAGCTGTATTATTTTGCTTTATTGGATACACATAGTTAAACATTAATCTTCTTTATTGCAATATATATTCATAAAATAGTTAATGAAATTGCTAATAAATATTACAAAGCTCAAAACCATGTACATTAATTTTTCTCAAATTCATTTTGTATACAACCCCTATTTGCAGCTGCAAAAGTGCTTTAACTCTAAGCAGCTGTAACTCAGTGAAATTTGGTCATAGAACGACGAATTTTTTAAAAATTGTGCATGAAATTGCACAGAGAAAATTTTTCTAAATATAACTGATAGGACTGGGGGACCGTGTAAAAATTTAAATTTCGTAATTTTTATAGGATTTGATTTATTGAGTTCGATTGTTTCACATATAATAGATTATACAATTTAAAGCATTTTTGCAACTGGAACTATGTGTCTCCGACTAACTGTTTAGGAAATAGTCATTGCACAGCGTTAGCATTGGACACCCTCTATATATATTTAGCTTAGTATACCAAGTATGATTAGTTAATCTACATAACCAGAAGATATGCATGGATTTTTAATTAAAAACACATTGCTGACTTTGTCAGAAGGTGATAACTTGAACTATCATTATGTAAAGTAAATTTTAGTATGTTTGTGAGTATTTTCCTGTTGAAGCAGTTATTTGAATAGAAAATATTTTGGTAATTTGATAAATTAAATTGTACAGAGGCATTTTGTGCAAGAAAGTGTTTACTGTAGAATTTCACAAAGAAATAAAATTGCTTTTTATGGTAAGTGCATTATAGTTCTTATTTTATAAAAAATTCCCAAAATAACAGTAGTGTGTTAAAAACATAACATACTAAAATTGTACTAATTTTCAAAATTTAAAGTTGGCAGCTATGAATATACAATTGATTAAAATGGCCCTTCATTGGCATTTTATCCTACATTTTAATCTGTTTTATCAGTTATTTTAACAAAACAGTGACTTTTATTAAAAGTTGGCATGAAAATTCACTAAAATAAACAATTGAAATTCATAAAAATGAGCAATTTTCACTGTTGGAAAAATTTCCTGTATAGACCCTTGATATATATATATATATATATTATAAGTAAATGTAAATCCCCATGCAAAAACCCTCAACTGGTTAAAAATTTGTGACGCAGCATTTTACTTTATAGATCTATGAATTTTAAATACGGTTCTTAAAAGTAATGATATCAAATTTTGAGTGACGTTCTGCTGAGAATTTTAAAGATTTGTTTTTAAATTCCATTACAGTTACTTTCGTTTTATTTTCTAAAGAAGATGTACGCATTTAAGCAATGCTTTTAATTATGAAATACACTGTCAAATATATCACACTTTCACTGAGTCTGTATAATGTATTCAAATGAATTTATTTCAATAATTTAATTTATCTTTTGCGTCACGCTATCCAAAAGGGCAAGCAAAATTTTCATATACATTGCACTTATTTTTGGTTAACTATGACACTAACTAAATATTTACGTAAATTTAATCATTAATAAAATAAAAAATTACTCAAAAAATTATTGTTTATAATTGGTTCTATGTCGCTTTTTAGAAAACTAACTACATACAATGTTTTTTTTTTTTTTTTTTTTAATCAGTTGATAATTTCATTTTTTTAGAGAACATTTAGAGGAACTACCAGTTTAAGAATAAGGGTCTTGCACGGTTGACTTTCTCAGTGCTTCTGAAGCGTATTTACGTTACATCGTGAGAAAAAACGTCCAAAACTCCGAATTTTTAGATTATCAGCCATCCGGTAGACCAGAACTCTAGACATTATCTACCATCTTCGGTATCTTATCAACTCGGCTCGGGTGGGCACAACATCTTGTTTTAGATGCCATCTCCGGCCTTCAAATGTCTAATACAAAATATAGTGCATGCATAAATTTAGATTAATTAATCAAATTTCTATCTGAAAAGTATTGAACAAAATTTTAAATCTGGTATTTAAAGGAATACAAAATAAAAGTGAGAAAAACCTAAGATTTGGAAAAAATATTGGTTTTAAAATTATAATTCAATAATTTCAATAAATTTTATATATACATGAAGAGTAAAAGAATTATTATTAAAACTAGTTAGTATGTAAAACTACTATTTATTTTCCTTTGAATACTAAATAATTATTATTAATTAATTATGTGAGCTTTCTGAAGAGAAAAAAAAATTCATTGAAATATTAATTACATATTGAATTTTCCAAATAGAATTAATAATATTAGAAAAATAAAGACTTAATTTAATTAGAAATAGCTATCAAAATACTAGAGAAACGAAATACTTAAAGAAAAAGTTAGGAAGGAGTTCTACCAAAAAATACTTAAATTAATTATTTTTTTAATTCAAAGTCTTAACTATTTTTAATTATTAATTATAGCAAAATTAATTACAGAAAAAATAAGTAAAGTATATAATAATCTGTTATTTTTAAAAATGAAGTAAAAGGAAAACGACAGTAACACAAAGCTCATCTCGCAAAAGTGCAACGTCGAGGACAGAACTCAAGTCATTTGCTCAGGAAGAGGGAGCGAAAGGTACCAGCTGTCTAGGACCAAACTGGTTTACGATATAGGGTAACTTGTACAAATCTTGTCACGGATCTACAGCACTGTATTCCTACTCCCTGCCTTGTTTACCGCCTTTAAAACGAGATCATTTTCCGTATTTCCTTACGCGGGTTAAATAGTTCCCTCTTTGAACTGGATTAAATAAAAAAAACGAGTTTTCCTAGCTTAACCGGCAACGTCACTCATCGAATTTGGCACCGATTAAAATCATATGTTAATTGTAAAAAATTCGTTAGAGCGGATTCCGAGATCCAGATGAGACAGTTTTGAAAATAGAAAAGTTAGCTGTATATGTAAGTGCCGCAAAATTTTACGGTTGGTTGGTTGGGGCTGACTGCGTCACAGTAGAACTGTCGTTCTACATGATATTGCAGTGTGCATGTGCAATAATGTGATGCATTGCAAATAATTTTTAAATGAACCACCCCCCTCTTTCTTTTGACATTGTTTTATTCAATATGTTCTAGATATCTATTTTAGAAAATAGTAATTTCCTTTAGTTTAATGTCTAAGTTAAAGAGAAATTTATTTTATTTTATTTCAGGTGTACTCTTATATGGACCTCCAGGAACAGGTAAAACATTAATGGCCAGAGCTTGTGCTGCACAGACAAAATCTACCTTTCTAAAACTAGCTGGACCTCAGCTTGTTCAGATGTTTATTGGTGATGGTGCAAAATTAGTTAGAGATGCATTTGCTTTGGCTAAAGAAAAAGCTCCTGCTATTATATTCATTGATGAATTGGATGCCATAGGTATTGTTGTTTTTGTTAAAATGTAGTTTATCTATTCTTGCTATGTTAAAATGAAAAATTTTAAATGTATTAAACTTTTATAGTCAAAAGTAAAAATATGTAAAAATCTCTGTCTGCATATAACACATCTATTTATTGACTTGGTTGTTGGATCATATGCAATGTTTTGTTATTTTTTGAGTTCTCAAAAGTGTATTGTGCTAATACTTTTGAACATAAAATTTTTTAAATATGAATTCAGAAATAAGCATAGAGATGCCAACTACAATGGATTCTCCGTAGTTTCTATGGAAAATTTTCTTGAAAATTTGGTTTACTATGAACTATGGAAAAAGCTTATATTATTATTATGGAAATTTAAATATAAATTGATTTATTCTATAACATTTTTAAGCTACATTATTTTAGTGTTTTTTTTTTTTTTTTTTAAACCATCATGAGTTATTGCACAACACCCAAAGCCTAAAAGAAACAATCATTATTGGATGCAATCGGCACTGAATTTTTAATCAGTGCCAGCTGAAGAGAAAAAGTAGTATGTATTGAGTCTGGACTTCTGGGTCCTCTCTTCTTCCCTCCCCCCTTTCTCAGGCTTTTGTTTTTACGCTGCACTAACTCTGAAATTCTCAGTGATAGATTCCATTCTGGTAAGTTTCTATCAATTTTTAAGATCAAATTTTAATTGGGTATAATTAAACTTTTTTTAGTAGTTTAAGAAAAGAAATGAACTAAAATTTTGCCTATGCGACTGGCTACTTACAAATATCAAAAACTACTGAAAATATTCAAAAGTACTATTGAAAAGTGTCATTGAGGTTTGGTATCTTTGTATAAAGTTGAAGATACTGCAGTTTGACTGAATCAGTTTATAAAATCATCCAAATCATAAGAAAGAATGAAAAAATATTATTTTATTGATAAATTAAAAAAAAAATTCATAAAAACTTTCACAGATCTCTTAGTACAGCTAAACTGTTTTTAGTATTCATGATCAGTTCCTATATTTATTTTATTGCTGATAATCTCATGGAAATTAGTTGAGTTATTTTAGGGGTGCGAGAATCTGAAAATTATAAATTCACTTAACTCTGTGCTTTTCTCATAAAATAAATTGCTTAAAAAATGTTCTCCCATTCACTAAGAACATATCTTGTAATTTCTTTTACATGGAAGAAATATGTATTATAAGTTATTAATTTTTGTAAAATTTTACATATTTTAGATCAATAAACTCATATTCTAAAACTTCAGTCTATTGCATAGACTGTATGCTATGTTTTGGATTTTTGTACTAGAATTCTCAGATTTTTGCAGGTGAAGAGAGGGGTTAGAAATCACTTCTTAAAGTTCTTTATTAAAATTTTCATTGTAAATCATTTTTATCCAATTGAATGTTGCTATAATCCTTTTCCTATTATACAATGGAAATTGTTGTAACAAGATTAAAATGTTCATGTTAAAGCTTTTTCATCATTCATTATTGCTTAATTTTAAAAAATCTGATAAAGACAACACAACTTCCTTGTATGACTATTAAATCAAAAATATTTTTGACCCACTTTTCCACATCTAAACTTATTTTGTTTGAAAGACTTAAAATACTGCAGTAATAGTAAGGTTTACGGTTTAGAGATTTCAAGCCAAATATTTCTGATATCGCCAAGCTGGGTTCAGTTTGAAAGCTTTCCTTCTGACACTTAATTTAGCGATATTTACCAAAAGCCGACAAACTTGAGATAATTTGAGAGATTTTGGGGATAACCAAAGTAGTCATTGACCACACACTTTCAATGAATTGAATGTATCCATACACCTTAATGTATTTTAAGTCATTTGGCTGACCTTGTAAATAAATTACCCAGTATATTGGTCAGAAAAGAGATGCATAGTTAGATGTTCCAGTAGCATAGTTAGATGTTCCAGTCCATTCTGCGTGTAAAAGTTTTAGAGTTATGCAAAATACAAAATAATTTTTGGTGCCAAATTTGGAGATATTTTGGCAAAACATGCCATGGTCAACGACAAATACCGAAATTTTAGGCATGGACCAAACAATGACTGACTCATCGCCAAATTTGGCGATATTTCTCTAAAACTTATAAATGGCGATGGCAAACGGCAATATTTTGGGCATGGATCAAATGACTGACTATCGCCAAATTTGGTGATATTTTGGCAAAACTCGCCAAGGTTGACGACAAATGGTGAGATTTTGGACATGGAATAAACAATGACTGTCTACAGATGTAATATATTGAAGATGTCCATAGACATTAAGGTATTAAAATTCTTATGGCTGGTCCTGTAAATAAACTCTCCAGTAGATTTGAACCAAAATTCAAGATGCACAATTAGATATTACTAAAATCTTATGTACGAAATTTCAACATTCTATGACTAATAGTTTTTGAGATTTAAGAGTTAAATAAGTACTGCGTATACCAAAAGTCACCAACTTTTGGTATAGTTCTTGAGGGACGCACGTGACCGTGGTCGGACCATTACTTAACTATATGGTAGGGACGGTATTATGCTTGAAATAGATGAATGTCCCTAAAATTACCATTGGCCATTATAATGTATTGGAAATCTTTTGAGTGCTCCTGTAAATGATAAACTGTAAATGATAAAGATACTTTTTTTTGATGGAGAAATTCATTTTGTAACTCGTAACAGCATCTATCACTTCTGAGTCGTTGAAATAGCCTAATACCTCTAAAATATGCTTTAATGAATTTCGGCCCATAGAGCGTAATGTATTTAGAATCTTTTGGGCAGCCCTGTAGATAAACTATCCAGTCAAATGGAACCGAAAGGGGAGGTGCACAACTAAATGTTAGCACAATCCTAAATGTTAAGTTTCAACATTCTACGACCAATAGTTTTTGAGATATGCAAGTTACATACATACATACAGACGGCATGGAAAAATTGGCCAAAATAGACTCGCCGTTGTTCACAATGGGTTGCAGACGCATTTATATCATCGTACATGCTAGTGTATGATGAGATGCATCGAAAAAATTCTTAATTAAACTTAGAGGTAGTCAAAATTGTTTTTTTTCATCAATATTTTGCCCCCAAAATTTTTTGGTATCACATTACTTCTTTATACTCCGTACAAGGAAGTGAAAAAGTGAATTACTTTATGTAAAGCATTAGAAGAGTAACTGCAACATTGTAATATTCTGCAGAAATTGCTGTTGAATAAAAACAATTAAAATAAAACTGAAGTCTTTATTAGAATTTTTATGGTAAAAACTTTTTAATTTTTAAAACATTCTTATTTAATTAATTATTGCTGTAAAAAAATATATAGTATTATCCATTATTAAGAGAATCATAACATAGATTATAAATTCAATTTTTTCTTTTAAATTAATCTAGGTACTAAAAGATTTGACAGTGAAAAAGCAGGTGACCGTGAAGTTCAAAGGACGATGTTGGAGCTTTTAAATCAACTTGATGGTTTTAGCTCTAGTACAGATATTAAGGTAATGTTTAAATAATATTAAATTTAAGTCAGTGTTGAATTATTTATTCTACTAGTAGATAAATTTTGGTGATTCAGTGGGCAGCCACATTAAACCCTGCAAAGGGATGGACAAGTTAACATTCATGCCTCAAGCGAGAATTCGATCGGACCTTAGGCATGATAGAATGGTTCTTAAGCCACTACACCACCTGGGTGGCTAGATTGAATTATATCACATGAAAAGAATTAAATGATCAATTTGCATTTATCAATTGTTATATCTGATTACTTAAAAAAAAGGGAGAGGGACTATTTCCAGTTTATAGGAATCTGAGAATTCATGGAATTATTTTGCCTGTGATGTAAACTGTATGTCAAAGCCTTTCAAACTAATTAGGTTTCTAATGCGTTTTTAAACTTGTGGGGAGTTGGGATTATACATAATATGCAAGCAATATGAAAGTTTGCAAAATTGATAAGTATAGAATTTTCTTTTTAAACACATAAAAATGCAAAACTGATGCAAAAGATATTTTTAATGCAAAAGTCTGCAAAACTGATACAAGAGTAGTTTTTGTGTGTTACGAAAGTCTGTAAAATTGATACAAAATTGGATTTTTTTCTGATATGAAAGCCTGCAAAACTGATACAAAAGTTGATTTTTTCTGATACAAAGAGTGATATGAAAGGCATAAACCTCTGTAGCACTACTGCAATATTACTTATTATCCGTAATTCGAATTCTTGAAATCAAAGTAACAAACTCTTAATTGGTCGTGCATGTGCCATGTTAGTGGATGGATTTTCAGATTTTAAATTTTAATTCTGAATTTAAAAATCTTGAAAAGAGCACATTTCCCCTCTTATATTTTTAAATATATTTATGCAAATTTGCAAATCGATAGACCTAATGGTGTGAATTCTGTTACATTTTTTAAAAATAAGGTTTCCTGTAAATTACAAATAAGGGTACATTAAAAATAAAACTGTGATGTATATGACACAGCTTTTAAGTTTTATACCCAAATAATGCAATTTTCTAGTTAAAAATGGCAAAAAACTGCAAGTTAAAAATGGCAAAAAATTGCTGAAAACCAGAGAAAGGGTGGATTTTCAGATTTTTAAAGTAACACATTCTTTCCTATATTTTTATACATAATTATGAAAATTTTCAAGCCGATCGTACCAATGTTATGGATTTTACTATGTTTCTTGATCATAATTACAAATATTTTTGGAGTAATGGCAGTAAGAGGTTTGTTTTGGAATGGTACAAAAGGGCTTTAAAAGAAAATTTAAAGGGAAATAACACTAACAAGAGAAGATAGTTATATTGCCTACTAGTGCTTACAAGGTTGTTTTGGTCTGGATTTCAATGGCAATAAATCAAGCAAGCACTGAAAGTTTTAATATCTGCTGTTAACCTTAGTTTTAAAAAAAGTGTAAAATAAGTAATTTTTCTAATGACTTTGAAATACTTATATCCAAAGGAATATTAAGTCTGTTAATATACAAAATGTGTTCTACTTTTTATAAATTTTTCATTTGTAAAATATAACTATAGACTTATGTTTAGGTTAAATCAAAACTATAAGCACTAGCTTTTTTAAATGGCTATAGATTTTTAATAGTTTTTGTATGCATTATTAAACTGCTTTACCGAAAAAGCAAAATTCTGCTTAAAATTGCCATCCATTAATTACACAAATAGTGTACTCCTGTATTCTAAGTCTCTGATTTAATAAATTATTGTTATTATTATGTTCATGTAAAGTTGGTGTGTTGCATGTTTTCAGGAGTATTTAAACTTTAAATTTCTGACAAATGTTCAGTGATATTATTTGTTAAGTATCTTAAAATTTATTTTTCAGGTTATAGCAGCTACAAATCGTGTCGATATACTTGATCCAGCTTTGCTTCGATCTGGAAGATTAGATAGAAAAATTGAATTTCCTCATCCTAATGAAGAAGCTAGGGCCAGGATTATGCAGATTCATTCCAGAAAAATGAATGTTGAGTAAGTAAAATTCATCCACAGTATTTAAGCTTAATACTAATGAATAGGGCTGAGTCAATATGTTGTGTGTATTGCTAAACGTAGAATAAGCTGATTTTAGAACTAAGGAATTGTTAAGTATGAATGTAATCATAATATTAACTATAGTGTTTAAATTTTTGCAGCATGAGTAACAGTGAAATTTGGTTGCATGATTGATGGTTATTCGTAAAAATAGGTTTTACACTTTGAAAATTGAGTGAATTTTTTAACCCATCTTCCCAAAAAAAGCTAAAATGAATAAAATAAAACTTGGTTTCGTTAACTTTTATATTTACAGTACGTTTTAAATTTTTTAACATTTTGGTTAGTTTGTTAGATATGGATGAAAAACATGACAGATTTATATTTATTCATCATGTAAAAACACATCTCAATGAATGAAATTAGTAAGCAGTGCAGTTCTCAACTAAATTTTGCTTCATTGTTTTAACCATTTTCACGTGATATACAAAGAAAGGTTTACATAATGTTAACAAAATTTAAAAATTAATTCACAGAATTTGAAAATTTCATGTTTTAAAGCACCATTAGTTGCATCATTTATGGTGAAATTAAATTTTATTTAATTTGCTTCAGTCAAGGAATCTAAATAAAAAATTATGTTTTTCACCACACTTTAAAACTGTTCGAAATTGTGAAGAAAAAATTAATTAAGATAAGCATTTTTATCATGTAACCAAATTTGATTTAATTTATTCAAAAAGTTAAACATTTCCTAAGCTTAAAATTAACTATTTATCATGCAACTAAATGTCATTTTGTTATAGAATTAGAATTGATGTTATGAAATTGATAGCTCACAATATGTTTTGTATATACAAAAATCTATTATTAATTATCTAATTATATACCAGTAGTATTAATACTGTATATTTGCCCAGCCTGGGGCACAAAACATTTTAAACTTGCAACAAATAATAGTTTGAGCTTTTGTAAGCTGATACCAAAATTTATTCAGGTCATGGCAAAGCCTAAAATTTTTGTATTTATGTTAAATTGTAGTTGCAGTTTTGACTAAAATTTAAAGTAGTGGAATAAATAATGCAATAAGAAGAAAAAATTCTTTGTGCTTTTGTAAGCTTACTGAAATTTCATTTCCATTTTCCCCCTCCAATAGCTGCTATTTTTAAGAAAAATAAGTAACTAAGCATTCAGTTTTAGATGTAACAAAACTTGACTTGAGAACCGTGGATTGTTGCGGCCGCTAAGTTCACAACCTTCGTTGTGGTTGCTGTGACTTATTTTAAGTCCTGGCATAGCCTTTCTTAAGAATTCATTTTTGAAACACCTAATTTTGTATTCTCATACTTTTATTATTAAAAAAATTTAGATATTAGTGTTGCAATTTCCAATTAAATGTTTACCCAAAATGTTCCATTAGTAAAAAATGCATTTTCTTAAGCTGTTTTTGTTGCTGCAAATAAAGCATAATATTTTGGGGGGGGGGGTATGTGGAGTAAGAGGACTACATACAGCTTCTTAGCAATATTCATTTTCTATTTTCACTATAGAAAATCTTACTTTTCTAGGAAAAATTTAGCCTTTACCCAGTTAGTTATATGTATATAAGATTAAGAATGGGTCATTATTCTGGCTGCAGACACAGATGCTCAGCCCTACAACTATGCAGAATGCTCCAGTTCGTATCTAGATACATTTTTATTTAAAAACTTATTTCTTGATAGATTTTGTGCATTAATCATACATAACTTCTAGTCAAGTTGACACACTTACTGTATTAAACTACAGTTAATATTAAAATTCAGCAAAGCCTCAAGATCTGGGAGAAAAGTCGCAAGTTTTAAAAGATGCAGAATTTTTTTATATTTGTCAGGGCTCAATGCAGACAAAATTTGAGTCCATTTTGCAGCCCCTTCACAAAATTACAATTTATTAAAACAACCCCTTTACAAAAATACAATCGATTAAAATGATCTCTTCACCAGAAAACAATCTATTAAAATGACCTCTTCACAAGAATGCAATCTATTAAAATGACCTTGTTGCAAAAATACAATTGAATAAAATGGCCTTTTGTACCCTATATTTGATTTTTTTTTTTTTTTTTTTGTATTAATACAAAAGTAATTTTCACAAAAATTGGTATGAAGATTCACTAAAATGGGACCCTAGAAAACATTCCTACATCGACCACTGTTTGTAATATATTCAACAGAAAACTATTACATGTACAGTTCTTTACTGAAAGAAAATTAAATTCTAAATGTAAAATACACTTAATTCCAGATATAGTGAACTTTCAGCTATAATGAACACATTTCATTTGTCCCGATTCACATACATGAGAAATGTTCATAGCATTTTTCTCTTTTAGTGAACCATGACTTCAGTTATAGTAAACTCAAAAAACATTTCTGGATGGCAGATGTTATGTTGTTCGATTTCTTCAAAGAGTGTCTCTTTTGTGTTCGAGTACAGAGAAAGATTATCGAGCAACCTATTCTGAAATATAGGTGAAGTGCGAGTGTGTGGGCTAACATACTTATGCTAAACAAGGAGGGGGGGGGGTCATAATTTTTTTCATTACTGTAATGCATTCTAATCTTTAGAAACATTCACAAACAAAAGCAAGTACTTTTGAAAGTGAACCAAAAGCAGAAATTTCGCTTTTGATTTTAGACGATTTCATTTTTCATTCCCAATGCAATATCACTGGTTAAGCGACAGCAACTTTTGTCACTGAATGCATATTATTTCCTTAAATTGCATTAATTATGTTTGATTTACTTAATAAACATTAAGTATTTGTATAAAATACTATTTTCTATTTTTGTATTAAGTTTTATTGTTCAACATCTGGAAACATCGGTTTTAGTGAACTTTGTTAACGAAATTTAGTGGTCCCCAGAGGTTCACTATAGCCAAAATTGACTGTAAGTAAATCTTATTCACTAATTGAGTGAAATAGCTCCTCAGTGTTTTAATCAGTATAGCCTCTAAAAGAAGCTAAATATTCATTAGCAGTTTCATTTCATCACTAGCAATAACCTCAAGAACAGGAATTGCTTCAACTTGTGGAAATGGACTCAAAGTTGGTAGCTTTGGATTATCATGTTTGAACACTACTGCTCCTTTTCCCTGCTTCCTAGCTGTTTTGAGTATATTGTGTGTTGCTTTTTATACACACAATACGTGTGTTTGTCTAAAGTTTATCTCAGAGCAAGATTTATGATTTATTGATTGTGAATTGAGAGAGAGAATGAAGCTGCTTTGATTTTACAGAGACTTAAACAACTGTTTTAACAAACTTGTTAAATATTTAATCAGTGTAATTTGGTTTTGAATTTAATAAAGTATTTCTGTAAATTTATTTATTTATTTTGTATTTCAGTAAAGATGTAAACTTTGAGGAACTGGCAAGGTGTACTGATGATTTCAATGGTGCTCAGTGTAAAGCAGTTTGTGTTGAAGCTGTAAGTTTGTTAAAATAAACTTTCTGAAGGTCTAATATTAAATAAAAGGCTATTAAATATTAAAAGGCATTATATATTAAAATATCCCTTCTATTTTAAAAATAATTTGATGAAATTGACATTTATAAATAGCTCAAATGTGTGTTTGTACCAAGGTATGTTAAAATCTTAATTTTCATGATTTTTTTTAAGTACAATCAAATAGGGTTTTTTTCTTCTATGTTTTTTCTATCAGTGTTTATAAAAAGTATTACATATTTTGAGTCGTAATTGCTATAATAAGCCCAAAGAAGGCTTTGAAAATCCACATATTTGTGTACTGTGCGATGTTTAATGAATCCATCGACTTGCATATATTAATACTTTGAATTACATTTAATTTGTTAGGGTATGATTGCTCTTCGCCGTGGTGCAACTGTGGTGACACACGAAGACTTTATGGATGCAATTTTAGAAGTACAAGCAAAGAAGAAAGCCAACTTAAATTATTATGCATAATAGACTTGTTTTATTTTAAAATTCTTTTTAATATTCATTACTTCTGTTATTCATCTGTGTAGAACACATTTTGTATCAATTAAAAAATATTTTCTTCTGAACTGAAGTTTGTGTTGTTGAATATATGTAATGAAGCTATATTTCACTGCAGAAAATTATGTATTTTTAAATGATAGGAATACAATAATGAGGAGAGAAATAGCCCCCACCCACCCCCCAAAACAGCAAAGCAAAGGAAATTTTCATTTTTATCATTGTTACATGAAATATTTTATTCAAAAGTATACTCTGCAGGCTGTGAAATGTGTCTTAATTAACTTTGGGGTAAAATTATTTCAAAAAAGTTGTAAATCATTCTTCTCCAGAAATCAGTTTGAAATCACTTTCTCGGTCTATTTTACTACCACACGGCGAGTAAAATAAGTCATGCATAAGACAAAATAGGACAATCTAATTTAGGATGTATATCACTTGATTTTATTTTTAAAATGTGTACGTTAAAAAAAAAATCATTAAAAGTATTTTGAATGGTTTGAATTGCTTAGTTGAATAAAATAAAGCCCCTGTGATTATTCTTGGATTCTGTTGTTTGAGAGGCTACAACAGCACCCCCCCCCCTTTTGTTTTAAAATATAGTAACAGAAACCTCTTTTTTCTTTCCCACAAACTTTACAGTGGTGGTAATTCTATGGTGGGAAATGGCTATGCCATTAAATAACTGCTTTGTTACTTTTTGAGGAAATGCTATTTTCACTCATTTTGCAGTCTTGAATATTTTTTCGTTACTATTGATTTGAATAAATGCAATACCCATGCTATTTCCTTAGAAAAATTAAAATTCTGACTACCCAAGCTTTTTTTCTTGCAACAGTACTCGGATTGAAGCTTGTTAGCATTTCAGCTATTTCTGTTTTCCAAAGCATTGTAACTACAATTGGTGATAAAGTTAATAATGGTCACTGTTTTGATTTTTTTTTTTTTTTTCCTTCCTCTTTTGTTAGAAGGAAGAACATAAAGGAGTTCTAGTATAATTTTAGATGTCAAAATTTGGTGGTATCAAAAAGGTTCTATAGCATGACACATTTTAGATGGCAAACATAGTGTAATTAGTGACAAATTTTTTTTCTATTAGCAATACTGAAAGATCTAAAATAAATTTTTCAATTGGTTGAATAAATGAATGTTTGAATGCAATATGAAATACGAGAAACTTGCTGTATTGCAAAAATATTACTTAAGCATTCACACATTATTTTCTAGATTAACATTCAAGTATATTTTCTCTTTATAAGCTCCTATATTATGCATTGGTAATAATTCCGTAACTGGATTTTTCAAAGCTATATTTGAGAACAATATCATCAAAATCAGACCTTACTATTATTATCTGTACTATATTTTGTTTAAACTAGATTTAAATGATTGAATATTAAGAACTTACACTCTTAGAATAAAAGAATGGTTTTCAAAAATGCACTTTTATTTTTAGAAGAATGAAATTTGACATGGTCATTCAATTGCTTGCTTTCTGCCTCAAGGAATTAGAGAGGAGGAAAAATCCCTCTCTTTCTAGCAAACAATTGAAACTTTCTAGCTGTTTATTATTATTTTGATGCTTGAAAAAAACGTGAAATGGATGTTTTGAAAATAATTTTCTAAGCAAAGGTTTAAATTTTGCATTTTCGTCCAAAAAAGCGAAATTGAATGTTTAGATTGTTTTTCGCTTCATCTTTTTTACTCACTTAGGTTCCATTGATAAATATAAGCAGTTACTGCTCAGTAAATCACTAGATTGCAATGAGATATGTATAATTTTTTCTAAATTTGTCATTTCAAGAACTTTCTAGGAATATAAATTTGTGTTCAGAAACCCCTTAAATATCTGGGATGAGAAATAGATACAATATTTGTAGTGCCATGTTCAATTACTTGGATTGTTCAACAAATTTTTACTTATTAAACAACTTAAAAGATAAATATATTGCATCTTCTTTATATAAATATTTACCCAAGTATTTTATTATTTTGTCATTATTAATTTAACATCAGTAATTTTTAAGTCAATTTCCATAAAGGTTGCTATAAATGAAATTCAGGAGTTAGAAGAAGTGAAGTAACTCATCTAAAATTGAAACGACAAAATGCTGAATAAAATGTACAGGATAAGCAGCATGAAAGTCATGGAAATAAATTCTTGGATGTTTAAGAAACTGGATAAACAATTTATATGTTATTAACATAACAATTTAAATATTATAGGTATGCGAGCTTCAATAATTTTGAAAGCTTCATGTGTATGCATACAAACAGCAGATATGACTTATATCTGAAACCAAGGACTAAGTTGAAACTAATCACAGAAGTGCAAGATAAAAATCTAAAGTATCAGTAGCGTAGATGATCTTAACTACATGAGTAGCATAAATGTTAAAAATTTTTATTATGCTGTTAAAAAATAGTCAAATGTTTGTAAGATGGGGATTATTTTTATAAATGTGTGACAAAGTGATGTAAATATAAATGTATGCAAACATACTCAATGATTCTGAAAGTCTGTATGTAAAATAGACAGATAATTGGCAAGTAACACTTCCTCACTTGTAAAAATAAAATGTTTCAAAATTTTAAGTGTTAGCCAAGGACCGTGCTGGTACATTATTATGTATATTTTATCCACTTTTTTAAAAACAAAACTTTTTCTTTAAAACTATGACATTCCTTTGACTTTTAAAACCCTTGGCAGTTTAGAAAACCCACTGCCTTACTCATTTTGGAAAGTTGGTGCATGAGCAAATTAGAAAAGATGTTCAAGAAATACCCAAGACGATGATAAGTACCAGTCAGGTACTATGCCCAGGCACTGTAACTACCCTTCTCTTTCAAACCATGGGAACCCACTTTTGTGAGTTCACAGAATAAAATTTAATCTTTTATTCTATGTAACTTTGCTAAGATAATCACTTGTCCTTTTCATTTAGTTCTGACACATGGTTGACTGTGTATAAAAAATTCAGAGAAAGCTACAATATCTCACAGCTAACATTAATTTATTTTATACACTCAGGGTCTTGGAATGTCCTTAAATTTTGCTATCCTTTGCTGTAAACTTTGATTAGATAAAAAATTGTTAATATTTTACTTCTGGTTATAATATAGTACAACTATTTATTGATATACTGTTAAAAATGTTTGTCTTAAACCTTCAAACATTTAAAAAGGTGTATACTTAAAAATTTCTTGAGTTATCAGTAAGAACAAAAATCTAATATGGGTATAAAGGATACAGAGAAAAGACAAAAGTAATTTTTTCTTTTGAAGTGGAATGCTTAATAACGTAATGAAAGCATATACAAATGAATATGATGGCACAGAAAAAGTAACTTGCTTCCTTGACATAGTAATCACATAGTGTCAGTATGTGTTTGAAGAATGGCAAGCAGTGCAACACTTTACTCACTGTACAAAAAATTGCAAATGCTTATATATATATCTATACTACCTGGAAGCAATTTAAAAAATAAATAAAAATAATGAGATCAAATTTTTTATTAAGTTTAACTACTTTATGTAAACAGTGTAGACAACTGGTAAATATCTAGTTGATATATAGTAAATCTGTAAATAAAATATTTGGTATGCAATTAAAATAATTTTGTTCCAGTGGCCGATTTTTTAGAATCATAGCAAAATTGGGTGATTATATACAGCTGCTTTAAAAATTTATAACCAAAGATTACAGAAATTTTAATCACATGCAATAACAATTTGTATTATGCACTACCCAGGCGTCACAGTCAGTCCTAATTTTTTTTTCTTTTTTTTTTAAATTCCTACCTCTATAAATAATAGAGTAAAATGTTCTGCAGCTTCAACAGTTGTTAAGTGTTCTCTTAGATGTTAAGGTATCGCCTATCAAACCATTAAAATACTAGGCTATATAAATAAAACTTGAAAGGTAGAAATGAAGGTAGGAATTTAAAAAAAAATTAAACTGACTGTGATGCCTGACTACCTCTTCCATCATGTAAGCCACAGAAATATTAATGCACAGTATCAAAGACCAATAAAGTAGTGTATTCTTTTAAGTAATAAACAGTCTTAGTAAAAACTTAAGGTCAGTAAAAATTTTTGAGAAAAATGTAAAAGGGATTAAAATATTGTATTTATTTTTAAAGTTCATTGTTAAGAAATAATGCCACAAAAAAAAATTATAAATTATATAATAATAATTATCAGAAAAGGTTGCATATACAAAACTGGTATATTCAGCTTGGGTAAAAACTTTAAGACCATGAGTAATTTTTAAAAAATAAATATATGCTGGCTTGATTATTACTGAAATTGCTTAGGTTGTGTCAACTCTTAAATTTGCAAATTTGTCATATATTTCTTCGAAGTTTTGGAGCTCTTTCTTTCAGCAGGAATGAATAGATGTACTATTGTAATAAAGATAGGAAAATCAAAGACTGTAGTCAACAATTTTTTTAATTTGAAAGACAATTATGACAAAAAGAATGCAGGGGGAAGACCTAAAGCTTTGGCTTTGTGTGATGAAAGAAGAGTTTGCAGACTTGCATCTACTGGAAAGGAGTCAACCAGGAAACTTATTCTGGCAGCGGGCTTAAATGTTTGTCAATAAACATTATATGAAACAATTAGAAGGTCTGGAAGTTATATTTATACAGCAAATTTGGCTGAGCCTCAGTTGTTGCAGAAGCACAAAATAGATCGCTTGAACTTCAGCCATCAAGTAATGACCTGGATAACCATTAGATAGAAATATTTTTTTCTGATTCAAAAAACGAATTTGGACCAGATGAATGGAAGTGCTGCTGGCATGATTTAAGAAAGGAAAAAAATGTTCTCCAAGTGCCAATTTGGTGGAGTCTCTGTCATGACCTGCTTTGCTGACAATGGTGTGGGTTCAATTGTGTTCATTTCGGTTAAAATGAATTCACACGCATATCAAAGTGTCCTAGCGAGTCATATTTTACCAAATGCTGAATCTCTTGCAGGAGAAAATTGAAAATATCAGCAAGATAATGCACCTATCCATTTGAGAAACAGTACAAAAAGTGGGTTCTAAGTCAACAATGTTGAAACTTTGAAATGGCTTGCTAACTCTCCAGATTGTAACCCAATAGAAAACTTATGGGATGCCTCAGGAAGAAGGATTAATGCAAATGGAAGACATTTTACATCACCACTAGAACTGAAATCTACAATTGAAGACGAGTGGTATGAAACGACCCTGAACTTTGACAAATACTAGTTTCATTCACGAAAAAAAGAATATTTGAAGTAATTCCAAGGAATGGCTCCCACACAAGCTTCTAAACGTTTGTTTTTTTCTGTCTTATATTCTATTTTCTATGCTGGCCTTAAAGTTTTTACTCAAGCTTAAATATTGATCTGCGTGTTCTATAATATTTTCTGATGATAAAATATTTACAATTGAATTTTGCTGAATTTTTTACTTGTATTTAAGGTTAATAATTATCAATTAAAGGATATTTTAATCTTCAGTTTTAGATCTTTTCATTTTCTTGAATATTTTTTACTGGCCTTAAAATTTTTACTCGGGCTGCAGTCTTAAAATCAATATACAGGGTGTCCAGCCTTAATGTGACCCAATAGCTAATTCCCGAACCATTCGGTTTAGATATGCACTTCCAATTTGAAAAATGTTTTAAAAAAGGTAAAGAATGTTTTTACGTGCTTTTCGAACCAAAAAACCCATTTAGAAAAAAAATACAAAAATTAAATTTTTATACGGTCCCCAGGTCCTATCACTTATATTTAGGAAAAGATGCAGTACACAAAAACAAAGTAAACACAAAAAGTTTCATTTTATTACGATAAAAACTGACCAAGTTATGGAACTTTGAAAATCATACATTTCATCCATTTTCTCGGCCAATTTCAAGAAGCTAGTAAGGGACCGTCTCCAAAGTGAAATTAATTGGAACTCTGCCAGGAAACATTCGCTCTTGCACGTCACTCTTATGTAAATCGTTTTTAAATTTAAAAGTGCATACATTACGTTAATATTACAATAACTGAGTACTTAAATTTATTCTGTGTACGTGTAAAACATAGATAAAATAAAATATTTTGGACGAAGAAAACTTTTCAAAAGCAGTTCCAAAAACTTAGACTTATTTGCCTGCGGCTTCAGACTGATTTGCTGCGGTACTGATCATGGCAAACGTTAAAAATCTGTTGTGTAGTCGCTTGCAATTGCATACAGTCGTATTCTAATATTACGAATTCTAGTACAGGAGAACGAGATGTATACAAATGAAGAATACTGCGAAATGGTACTGTTGTATGGGCAGTGTAATCGAAATAAGAGAGAGGCGGCAAGACTTTATGCCATTAAATTTCCCAGTCGAAGACATCTATCTTATTGTACAATTGCCCGTGCTGTTCAACGCTTGTATAGAACTGGGAGTTGTCATAGACGTATTCCCTTGTCTCGTGCCACACCTTCAAGCTTGCGGATACCCGCTGAGGATGTTCTAGGATATGCCCTGGCTCATCCTGAAAGTAGTGTCCAGGATATTAGCAAGGCTTGTTCCTACTCAAAACGACGGTGTGGAACATATTACATACGTACGGTGCATTTCCTTATCGTCCAGTCCTGGCGCAGGAGCTAATGCCTGGAGACCAGTTGTATACATCTCGTTCTCCCATACTAGAATTCGTAATATTAGAATACGGCTGTATGCAATTGCAAGCGACTACACAACAGATTTTTAACGTTCGCCATGATCAGTACCGCAGCAAATCAGTCTGAAGCCGCAGGCAAATAAGTCTAAGTTTTTGGAACTGCTTTTGAAAAGTTTTCTTCGTCCAAAATATTTTATTTTATCTATGTTTTACACGTACACAGAATAAATTTTGTTTCTTAAGTACTCAGTTATTGTAATATTAACGTAATGTGTGTACTTTTAAATTTAAAAACGATTTACATAAGAGTGACGTGCAAGAGCGAAAGTTTCCTGGCAGAGTTCCAATTAATTTCACTTTGAGACGGTCCCTTACTAGCTTCTTGAAATTGGCCGAGAAAATGGATGAAATGTATGATTTTCAAAGTTCCATAACTTGGTCAGTTTTTATCGTAATAAAATGAAACTTTTTGTGTTTACTTTGTTTTTGTGTACTGCATCTTTTCCTAAATATAAGTGATAGGACCTGGGGACCGTATAAAAATTTAATTTTTGTAATTTTTTTCTAAATGGGTTTTTTGGTTCGAAAAGCACGTAAAAACATTCTTTACCCTTTTTAAAACATTTTTTAAATTGGAAGTGCATATCTAAACCGAACGGTTCGGGAATTAGCTATTGGGTCACATTAAGGCTGGACACCCTGTATAAAAAACTAATTGATGATGTAATGACACATTTCCAAATGCAGTCAGGGCCGTAGCGCTGGGGGCGATCTGGACGGCTCAGCCCCCCCTAGAGCAATTAACAGGCACCAGGAATACTTTTTTTTTAAAATAAGTTTTTACAGTATCTATCCCTAAGTATAAAAATCAGGCCCGAACTGGCCAGGTCGGCGATCGCAATGAGGGCCCCGGTGAGGCATTCAAAAGTGGATATACAACTTCATAATAAGAGTAATTTGATTATTTATTTTCCAGCAATCTTACGCAGTGACGCAGCAGAGGATCCCAGAAACCCCGTGACGCAAAGAGCCCCCGAAAAGTCAGGGCCCCCCAAATCTCTAAAATAGTTAGTGTGATTTTTAAGCGCGTAAGCCTAATTTTCATATATTACATATTCTAATACTCTATTCCCTCTAAATTCCTCAGTAGGAGGCAGGGCCTGATTTCCGGGAGGGCATTCGGGGGAAGTGCCCGGGCCCCCAAATTGTTCTTTAAAAATTTGTAAATTGTGAAAAACTTTTGGAAAGAGCGGGCCCTCAATGAAGCTTTTGCCCAGGGCTCCCAAATCGACAAATCGGCTCCTGAAGAGGCCCCTTTGAAACTTCTAGCCGAGGGCCCCAAGAGAGCCAGTCCAGGCCTGATAAAAATGAACATTTTCTGCTGTCATAAATGGAGTTTCACTAGTCTGCACGTTGCAAACTCTTTAAACATCGCAACTTTCAAGAATTTTGCAATACTTGTCAATTTTTGCCCTTTTTTTACTGCATCCATGCACACAGTAAAAGCAACTTCTTAAAAAGAGTGTGAGTGGGTTATATAGTGTCCCGTTTGAATACGTCTGTGAACTTTTGCCAATTAATTTCCACAAAAATCTGACCGCTAAAATCATAAATCTGCATATGGAATTGCGAGGTATCAACCTTACATAATACGCTAACGTATGCGGTACCAAAATCAACAATATTTCTACCCTACGAACGGCAATCACAATAAGATGTAACAGGACCGTACCAAGAAAAAAATTTCGGGGGGAGACCAAGAGGTGAGAAAGGCAAAATTTTTCACAAAAAGGCTTCATTATTATTGTTTTGTAAAAAAATTTTTAATTTCGGGGGGGGGGGGGGACCGGACCCTTCCCCCCTGGGTACGGCCTTGAGATGTATGCATTAGTAGCATTAGTGTTGACCGACACTGCACAAAGAACATTTAGGCACGGGGCGGCGAAGCTGGCCACCTTGGCGGCTAGTTTCGTATATCTCTACATTTAGCGATCCCCCGCGATCCGGGAAACTGCAATCAGCAAAGGAGGAAGTGAGAAAATTTTTGGACTTCTCAAAGTACACAAATTCTGTTGACAAGGCCACTTTTAGACGTGCCTTTATGAGAATTTTTCTCTCCTCCCTCAGAACTTTCACTGTCATAGTACCATGTTTTGGTGGGTAAACACTAGCGCGACTAGGATGAACGAGGCAACTAATGAACTTAAATAATAACACGCAGTTCCTTCTGGCAATAGTCAGTCATTGTTTTCTAAATGCCCAAAATCTCGCCATTTGTCGTTGACCTTGGCAAGTTTTGCCGAAATATTGACAAATTTGGCGCAAAAAATAATTTCGAATTTCGCATAACTCCAAAAATTTTTAACTGTATAATGTTAAAATATTGTATTTAGAACATAACTGTTGTAACATCCAAATTTGCATCTTTTTTTTTTTATTGCAATCGACTGTGTAATTTATTTACAGGGTCAGCCAAGTGACTTATGTTAAGGTGTATGGATGTATTCAATAAGTCTGTGGTCAGTGACTACTTTGTCTGTCCCCAAAATCTCGCAAACTATCTCAAGCTTGTTGGCTTTTGGCGAAATATCGCCAAATTAAGTGTCAGAAGTAAAACTTTCAAATTGAGCCCAGCATGGCGATATCGGAAGTATTTGGCTAGAAATCGAATTTCGCATATTGAACTTGCATTTCTCAGAAACTGTTAGACGTAGAAAGTTGAAACTTTATATTTAGGATTGTTGTAATATCTAGTTGTACAGTACACCTCCCCTTTCGGTCCCATTCGACTGGATAGTTTATCTACAGGGCCGCCCAAAAGATTTTAAATACATTACGCTCTATGGTCAGATATTAATTAAAACGCATTTTAACGGTATTAGGCTACTTCAAACGACTCAGAAGTGATATATGCCATTAAGGATTACAAAATGAATTTCTCCATCGAAAAAAGTATCTTTATCATTTATAGTTCTTCTACAGGAACGCTCAAAAGATTTCCAATACATTACGGTCAATGGCAAGGCTATTACGTTTAAGGACATTTTTGATCCATTTCAAGCACCATACCGTCCAACCATATAGTTCTGATCCAACCATGGTCCGACAGCAGTCACGTGCCTCCCTCAAGAAATACACCAAAACTCGCCAAGCTTGGCGACTTTTGGTGTACATGTGTATGTATTTAACTCTCAAATCTCAAAAACTATTAGTCGCAGAATGTTGAAATTTCATACATAAGACTGTTGTAACACCTAGTTTTGCATCTCGATGTTTGGTTCCAATCTACTGGAGAGTTTATTTACAGGACCACCCAAAAGAATTTCAGTGCATTAATGTCTATGGACATCTTCAATATATTACATCTGTAGACAGTCATTGTGTCCATGCCTAAAATCTCGCCGTTTGTCGCGACCTTGCGAATTTGTCAAAATATCGCCAAATTTGGCGATAGTCATCATTTGGTCCATGCCCAAAATATCGCCATTGTCATCGTCCTTGGCGAGTTTTGGCGAAATATCGCCAAATTTGGCGATAGTCAGTCATTGTTTGGTCCACGCCTAAAATCTCGCAATTGCTGCAAGCTTAAATGAATTGAACTGTCAAGCTTTTATTATACGTCAAATTCAAAGAATTTCAGCTTGATTTAGCTATGTGCTGTCTGGATGCCTAAAATCTCGCCATTTGTCGACGAGTTTTTCCGAAATATCGCCAAATTCGGGGACAAAAATTATTACGTAGTTTGCATAACTCGAAAACTTTTACCCGTAGAATTTTGAAATTTTGTATTTAGAACTATTGTAACATCTAACTGTGCATCTCTTTTTTGATTGCAATCCACACGGTAATTTATTTACAGGGTCTGCCAAATGACTTAAAATACATTAAGGTGCAAGGATGCATTCAATTCATTGAAAGTCTGTGGTCAATGACTACCTTGGCTATCCCCAAAATTTCGGAAACTATCTGAAGCTTGTCGGCTTTTGGTGAAATATCAGCAAATTAAATGTCAGTAGGAAATCTTTCAAATTGAACCCAGCTTGGAATATCGGAAATATTTGGGTAGAATGTGCTAAGCCTTACTATTACTGAAGTATTTTATCTCTTTCAAACAAAATAAGTTTAGATGAAGTGCGCCGAAAATATTTTTGATTGAAGAGACATTCAAGGAAGTCATGTGTTCATCAGATTTGTTGAGTATTTCTCTGTGCCTGAGAAAAACAAAGACAGATAGATGTTCTCTGTCGGGGCAGTTTTTTCTGAGAGATCAAATGAATTCCAATTTGCAAATAGGAATAAGTCTCTCTAATGTTTCGCACTCTGACGCGCTAGTGTACATTGCCATTTGAGTTAGGGCAGCGCAAGGAAGCATCGCGCTGCCTTTTGCTTGCCTTTCTGCGCTAGCATAACCTTGGGAAACTTAAATCATATGCCTTAAACAGTATTTTGATGGAAAGTGTTTTATAATCGATACCCGATGCATTCAATTCTTATTTCTCTAGCTTCAATTTAAATTCCTTTCGATTTTTTTTTCTTTTTCTTTCTTTAAGCATCGGAAGATTTTCGACGTTACAACACCTTTTTCTCAGTTTTGGAGCTCTCTATTACCCTTATGCAGTAGTACAATGCCCATCCGTAAGGAGAGTTTCTGAATTGGTCTTTTCCAGTATTGGAAAGGGGGGGGGGGTGCAACGTAAAATTTACCACATGATTGTTCAACACTTTTAGTACTCAAGACTGTTTTCCGCCTCCTAAAATCTGTAAAAGCAGATTTCAACATTTTTCGAGTTTATTTTTTTTTAAGAGACCTTGAAATTTAAATTAAAAATTTAAATATATATATATATATATATATATATATATATATGTATGTATATATATAAACAGTTTGTTAGTACCCTTAGATGAAATGCCCTCGGAGCGTAATGTAATTTTATGAGTGTCCCTAAAGAACTATTGGTGATATATGCATAAAGATAGCTTATAATACTCAGGAATGGCGCAACTTTATGTTCGTGAAAATAGTTTTAGAATCGGTTCAATAGTTACAGAGATGCCCACACTGCGCTATGTATTAGGATTATTTTCAGTGTCACTGTAAAAGAATATATTTATGTTATATAAATGAAAGGTAGCCTATAATACTAAGGAATAGTATAGCTTTCTATCGCTGAAAACAGTTTTAGAATCGGCTTAGCAGTTACAGAGATACCCGTAGAGCGTAACTCAATTCTATGAGTGTCCGTGTTAAATAACTATTTTTGTTATATACAAGGGGCCAAGGCCCCTAGACTCGCTACGCTCGCATTTTGTATGAGGCATTCGGCCCCTAATAAGGCTTACTCGTAAAAAAGGCATAATTTAAACAAAGAAACCCAAAGGTTGGATCAGATAGAATGTTACCGAACTACATATTGCTTGGTTCTTGCATGTTCCTTGGAAGATAAAAATTTAAACTTCGCACTATTTTTAAATATGTTAAACCCATGGAACACCTTGCGTATTAGCCAATTATGGCGATTTTTCATAATTTGGCGACTTGCGTATATGTATAGTTAATAATTAGCTCTAAGAAAACAGTGCTTCATATATTTTCTTTGATAAAAATTATGGAACAGCCAGAATAGCTTGTCACCTATGGCGACTTTTCATTATTTGGCAATTTAACACATGCTCACAATCTATAATTAATGCTCATGTAAGGTTCCCTGAAAACCATTATCCATATTTTCATGTACATAATCCTTTGCAGATTGGCGTATTTAGCACCACGAATTATATCATCTCGCCGCGCTGGCAAATATCCAAAATGCACTATAACTGCTATAATGGCATAGTTAACGCTACCAAATATTTCTACTGGTAGCAAATAGTCCAGCTGGACAGAACCGGCTTTAAAATAATCTGCATTTTAATTATTTTTCATTTTCAAGATACTGGTTTCTAACATTTTGGAACTCGCTCTTTCGATTCACCCTGCTTGGAACTATACCATTTTGCTAGATCGTACCTAATGCCAAGATGGAGCTTTTAAAATCAGTTACAATTAGTTATTCTGTTTTGGAAAAACGAATTATCGCTCATTCTAAACTCCCTTGTCTAAGCGAACATACTATTTGAAATTTGTCAACTTTGTGTAACACACTTTGAGTTATTTATTTCATATACTTTTTGATTTACCGTAAAATGGGTGTCATTCTATTTCATGTTTATCAATTTCACGCGATTCTACATACTTGGGAATGCTTTTTGCAAAGGAATGAATGATTTTATGCCAAACCTGGCAATCATTATGTTTATTTTTTCAGTTTTTTATTAATATCTTCTAAAATAATTCGATTTTCAAAATTTAAGTCAGCTTATCAGGTTCCTCGGAATTTTCCGAGTCCGTGGACACCTTTGTCGGAACTCAAACCCCCACGGTTTAGGAGGAGATAGTCGAACAAGCTCTTGACAGCGGCGGCTGCGTCAGCGGCCGTTACTTTTTTTTTTAGAATAGAGAGATAGGGGCCAAGGCCCCTGGACTGGCTACACTCGCTTTCCGTATGATGCATTCGGCCCCTAATAAGGCGTATTCGTAAAAAAAGCATGAATTTCTATCTAATCCAAGATCTCTTCTATCTTGGATTCTATCTGATCCAATCTTAAGAAAAAACTTAAGATTGGATCAGATAGAATGTTACCGAACTACACATCGCTTGGTTATGCATGTTCTCTGGAACATAAAAATTTAAACTTCTCACTATTTTTAATTATGTAAAAGCTTTGGAAAACCTTGCGTATTTGACATCCATGGCAATTTTTCATAATTTGGCGACTTACGTACATGTATAGTTAGTAATTAGTTCGAAGAAAACAGTACTTTATATGTTTTCCTTGATAAAAACTATTGAACAGCTAGAATAGCTTGCCACCCATGGCGACTTTTCATTATATGGCGACATTACACAATTTACACAAACTCATAACCAATAATTACTGCTCATACCGTGTAAATCGTTATCCATGTATTCATATACATAATTCTTTGCAGATTGGCGTATTTAGCAGCACGAAATATATCATCTCTCCGCACTGACAAATATCCAAGCTGTACTGTAACTGCTATAATGGATTGGTCAACGCCGCCAAACATTTTTACTGTAGCAAATAAGCTGAACCTAACCGGCTTTACTATAACCTGCATTTTAATTATTTTTCATTTTCAAGGTACTAGGTGCTAACATTTTGAAAAGCGCGTTTTAGAGTTGCCCTGCTTGGAGAGATAGTCTTTTGCCAGATCGTACCCGTACCTGATGCCAAACGGGCGCTTTTTAAATCAGCTAAAATTAGTTATTCTGTTTTGGAAAACGAATAATCGGTAATTCTAAACTCGGTTATCTAAGGGAACTTTGTGTAACACACTTTGACTTATTTATATCACAAACTAAATTTGGCATACAATTGGTGTCATTCTACTTCATGTTTGTCAGTTTCACGTGATTTTACACACTTGGAATTGCTTTGTTGCAAAGGCGTGAATGATGTTATGCTGGCGAAAATTGCCTAGCCTGGCAACCATTATGCTTATATTTCAGTTTTTTATTAATATCTTCTAAAATAATTCGAATTTCGAAATTTAAGTCAACTTATTGGCTTCCTTGGAATTTTCCGAATTCGTGGACACCTTTGTCGAAACTCAAATCTCCACGGTTTCGAAGGAGATATCAGAACAAGCTTGCGGCAGCGCCCGTTACTTTTTTTTAGAACAGAGGGAAATAAAAGGTACTCCTTAATACTCAGGAATAGTGAAGCTTTCTGTTTGTGAAAACATCTTTAGAATCGGTTCAGTAGTTATAGAGATTTCCTTAGCGCGTAACATATTAGAATTATTTTGATTGTCCATGTAAAAGAACTATTTATGCTATATGCATTAAAGGTAGCCTTTAATACCCAGGAATAACGTAATTTTCTATGAGTGAGAAAAATTTCAAAATCGGCTTAATAGTTACAGAGGTACACATAGAGCGTAACGTAATTTTTATGAGTATCCCTGTAAAAGAATTAAAGTATTCTATATACAAGAAAGGTAGCCTACAATTACTCAGGAATAGTGCAGCTTTCCGTCCGTGAAAAGTTTTAGAATCGGTTCATTAGTTCCAGAGATCGTAATGTAAATCGAATGAGTATCCCCGTAAAAGACCTATTTGTGATATATGCATGACAAGTAGCCCATATAATACTCAGGAATAGTGTAGCTTTCTATCAGTAAAAAAAAAAAAAAAAATAGAATCAGTACAGACGTCAAAGAAATACCTATGCACCTTAATGCATTAGAATTAATTTGAGTGTCCCAGTAAAAGAACTATTTAAACTTTTATTTTTTATTTTTAAGAAATTCATGAAAGGTAGCCAATTGTTGCAGAAAACTCTGTTTAATTTCTGGGTCCGCCTTTCTGAAGTCCAGTAGGAGTAAAAAGTTCCAGTAAAGATTCCACTTGTTAGGATGAAATACGAATTTACACAGCGCTTAAAAACGCGCTTTTAAAAACATGCAAATCACTACTTCTATAAGCGCAAACACCGAGTCTTATGCTCTCAACAGAACGGACGTCTATTTCTCATAGCAATCAAAAACAGACTGACTCAACCGGGGCAGCACGCTGTCGTATTTATAGGGGATGCAGAAGCTATTAGAAATTTCTCGAAGGACCTCCTTAAAGAGCGAATTTTGATTACGTCATAGGAATACAGTTGAATCATTAGACTATTACGCTATATTAATGCACGAAAATGAAATTTATAGGTCCCATTGGAAAAATCGCGCCAAATATCCGAAATATCGCCAAGCCTGGCAACTTTTTGGCGAAATATCGTCAAGTTTGGCGCCAAAAATAAGTGACACCAAGAGTGATGTCAGCTAAGCTCTAACATCAATATTTCTCGAGATTTTAGAAAACCCTATGCTAACCAATGGGGAAACCCAAAACTCCATATCTCCCGGTCTAGGTAACAGATTTTGATGCAACAAAATACGAAATTTAATTATTTGGCGCGTAGAATACGAATTTTAAGCTAGTTTACCCCTAGAACAGCCGATTGGCCCAAAAATTCGTAAAACTATAATACTCAGGAATAGAAGACTTCTAGAAAAAGTTTTTGATTCGGTTCAATAGTTACATAGATATTGGCTTCGTCGGGATTCGATTCTTAGGTTCGTCGTTCTAAAGTCCAGTGTATGTAGAAAGTTCTAGTAAAAAGTCATTTGTCTGGATGGAACACAAATTTTATTGCTTCTAGAACTTCGTCGAACAATCAGCTGTGTAAAATTCACAGACACTAATGGCCAGTACCTTGCTTATAATAGTCCTCTCAGTACAGAAGCTTTCACAGATGCTGTATTTCTTACAAAAAATAAAACACTTCCACTGGCAAAAATTCAATGGAAACTTACAAAGGAAATCATAAACAGTCCCTCAGGATTCAGCAATGAAGAATTCACACTCTGTACTCAAAAACAAGCAAAATACTGCTTCCAATAGCACAATTTACAGAGTAATGCATCGAACTCAATTAGAGTTTGAATATAACTATCTCTTGTGGTCTGCCCGGTCTCTATTTATAGGTGTCGCAGAAGCTAAGCGAAAATTCTGGTAGGAGCTACTTTTCGAAGAACCCGCATAAGCTCGAATTTCGATTATGTCATGAAAATGAAAATTAGTAATACTAAGCTACAGCGCAAAATTAATGCAGAAAAACAAGCATTACTGGCTCCATTGGTAAATCGCATCAAATGACCAAAATGTCGCCACGCTTGGCGACTTTTTGGCGAAATATCGCCAAATTTGGCGTCAAAAATAAGTTCCCATAAGTCAAAGCTCTAGCATCAATATTTCTCGAGATTTCTAGAAAACCCTATGTTAACCAATGGGCAAACCCAAAACTCCGTACTGGGTGACAGAAAACAATATATACTTTTATTTAAAATGGCTTTCAAAGAAGGAACGTATTGTTGGAAATAAGGCAAAAATACAGGATATAACAATGGTCTTTAAAAATGTGCGTCAATAATATGCTTTGAAACAGTGTACTAAACCTTTATTTAAAATGACTTTCAACAAAGGGGCGTAATTGTTGGAAATAAGGCAAAAATACAGGATATAACAATACTCCTTAAAAATGTGTATCAATAATATACTTTGAAACAGTGGACTAAACCTTTATTTAAAATGACTTTCAACAAAGGGAAGCAATTGTTGATAATAATGCAAAAATACTCAGTATAACAATGCAGTTTAAAAATGTGTGTCAATAATATACTTTGAAACAGTGGACTAAACCTTTATTTAAAATAACTTTGAACAAAGGGACGTAATGGTTGGAAATAATGCAAAAATACAGGATATAACAATGCTCTTTAAAAATGTGTGTCAATAATATACGTTAAAACAGTGAACTAGACATTTATTAAAAATGGCTTTCAACAAAGGGACGTTAATTGTTGGAAATAGTGCATAAATACACGGTATAACAATGCTCTTTAAGAAAGTTTGTCAACAATATACTTAGAAACAGTCGACTAAACCTTTACTTAAAAGGACTTTCAACAAAGAGGTGTAATTGTTGAAAAAAAGGCAAAAATACAGGATATAACAATGCTCTTTAAAAATGAGTGTCAATAATATACTTTGAAAGAGTGGACTAAACCTTTATTTAAAATGACTTTCAACAAAGAGACGTAATTGTTGGTAATAATGCAAAAATACAGGATATAACAATGGTCTTTAAGAATGTGTGTCAATAATATACGTTAAAATAGTGGACTAAACCTTTATTTAAATGACTTTCAACAAAGTGGCGTAATTGTTGGAAAGGCAAAAATACACGGGTTAACAATGCTCTTTAAAAATGTGTGTCAATAATATACTTTGAAACAGTGGACTGAACCTTTATTTAAAATGACTTTCAACAAAGGGGCGTTCACTGTTGGAAATAATGCAGAAATACACGGTATAACAATGCTGTTTATAATGTGTGTCAATAATGGACATAGAATGAATGCCTTTGAACAAAGGGACATTATCGTTAGACTTAAGGCAAAAATATATGGTATAACTATGCTTTTTAAAAATTCCGTCAATAATATATTTCTAAACAATGGGCTAAATTTTTAAAGAATAAAATTAAACAAATGGAAGCAATTGTTTCAAATATATGTAAAAGTATGGGTTAAAGTGCTTATACACTGGATTAACTTATAGAAAACCTTTCATGTATTAGCATAAATAGTTCTACAAGGACACTCAAAACAATTCTAATTCATTACGGTCTCTGTAACCACCGAACTGAATCTGAAATTTTTTTTTTTTTTCACTGATAGAGAGCTATGCTACTCCTGAGTAATATGAGTACCTTTCATACGCATTGTTACGAAATTTCGGGGCAACCCGCTGTTCTGGGGCTTAAAATAATTCAAAATTAGCATTTTACGCTTCCAATAGTTAAATTTTGCTTTTTTTGCATCAAAATCGGTCAACTAGAACCGGAGATACGAGGTTTCGGTTTCCCCATTGTTTTTCTATGGGTTTCTAGAAATCTCGAGAAATATGGGTCCTAGGGCTTCGATCTCTTCACTTTTGGGGACTTATTTTTGGCGCCAAATTTGGCGACATTTCGCCAAAAGTCGCCAAGCGTGGCGACATTTTGGTTATTTGGCGCGATTTTCCCAATGAGGCCTGAAAGTTGGTTTTTCCGCATTAAAAACGCATAATAACCTATAACTTCTCTTCTATGATGTAATCAACATTCCCGCTTCTGTGGAATCCTCGAGAAATAGACTTTTCTCGAAGATTCTTGTAGCTTCTGCATCGGGTATAAATATAAGCGTGTTTCTGAAGCCCCAGTTCAGTGTTGATCAAGCTTTGAGAGAGTGAGTACGCTTGCTTTGCTCTGTGATAGAAGCCGTGTTTCGCGCTGTTTATGATGCTTCGAATTTAAGTGCTGTGTAAATCCTTGATTGCTGAGTCTTGAGAGACTGTTAGTGTTATCTCTCGTATATTTTCACTGAATTTTTGCCACTGAAAGTGTTTTATTTTGTGTGAGAAATACAGCATTTGTGAGAGCTTCTGATCTAAGCGGACTGTTAAAAGCACATTACTGTTTAATTGTGCTTGTGAATTTTGTACAGCTGATGGTTCCACGAAGTTCTAGAAGCAATAAAGTTGTGTTCCGTCCTGACCAGTGGACTTTTTACTAGAACTTTCTACACCAACTGGACTTTAGAACGACGTACCCCGGAAACAAGCAGAGTATTTCTGCAACATATATAACAATTTTACAGGGGCTCTCATAAGAAATACATAAAATTGGCATAATTGTAACCATTGACCAGATTCTAAATAAATTTCTCAGGTAGAAAGCTGCACTATTCCTGAGTATCATAAGCTAAAGTTCATGCATATAGCATAAATATTTCTTTTACAGGAATTGTCAAAACAATTTAAACGCAATACCCTCTATGGGTATCTCTCTAACTACTGAACCGATTCACAAACTTTTCTCCCCAATAAAAAGCTACACTATTCCTGAAAATTATACAATGCATTTCATGCAGGTATATGTAGATATATAGTATACATACTTTTTTCTCAGAGACACTCATAAGAATTATATTACGCTCTGTAGCCATTTGTGTAACTACAGAACTGATTCTTAAACTTTTTTTACTAATAGAAAGATACAATATTCTTGATTATTATAGGCTGCATTCAATGTATGCAGCGTAGATAATTCTTTTACAGGGACACTCAAAATAATTATTATACATTTACACTCTATGGTTAACTCTCTAACTACTGAACCAATTCTAAAACTTTTCTTACCTATAGAAAGCCACTGAGTATTTTAGACTGCCTTTTTATGAATATATCACAAGTAATTCTTTTAGAAGGACAGGCAAGTATTGCATTATGCTCTATGGGTATCTCTGTAACTAGAGAACCGAATCGAAAACTTTTTTCGATAAAATAAAGCTTCTATTTCGGAGTATTAAAGCCTAAGTTTCATGCATATAGTTTAGATAGTTCTTTTACAGGGACACACAAAATAATTGTGATACATTAAGCTGTAGGTATTTCTTTAACTTCTGAACCGATTCTAAAACTTTTTTCACTGATAGAAAGCTGCATTTGTCCAGAGTATTTTGGCTACCTTTCATGGATATATCACAAATAAGTCTTTTACAGTGATACTCATTCGATTTACATTACGATCTCTGGAACTAATCAACCGATTGTAAATTTTTTTACTTCCTTGTACGGAGTATAAGGAAGTAATGTGATCTCAAATAATTTTGGGGGCCAAATTTCGAACGAAAAAACCGATTTTGACTACCGCTAAATTTAAATTTTAAGAATTTTTTCGATGCATCTCATCGTAAGCTAGCATGCAGGATCATATAAATGCGTCTGCAACCCATTTTGACCAACGGTGAGTCTACTTTGACGAGTTTTTCTATGCCATCTGTACGCACGTATGCATGTAACTCGCATATCCCAAAAACTATTGGTCGTAGAATGATGAAATGTTGTATTTAGGATTGTTGTAATACCTAGTTATACAGTACACCTCCCCTTTCGGTCCCATTCAACTGGATAGTTTATCTACAGGGCCGCCCAAAAGATTTTAAATACATTACGTTTTATGGGCAGATATTAATTAAAGCGCATTTTAGAGGTATTAGGCTACTTCAAACGACTCAGAAGTGATATATGCTGTTAACAGAGCTGCCAAGTCTCTGGCTTTTTCCGGGAGATTTCCCACCACAGTTTTCAGACAGTTTTATTTTGGATTAAATATTTGGACTTATTAATAGCATAAATTTGTAAGTAAAAATTAGTGGTGGGAAATCTCCCGAAAAAAGCCGGAGACTTGGAATCTCTGTGTTAAGGATTACAAAATGAATTTCTCCATCGAAAAAAGCGTCTTTATTATTTATAGTTCTGCTACAGGAACACTCAAAAGATTTCCAATGCATTACGGTCAATGGCAATTTTAAGGACTTTTTGATCCATTTCAAGCACGATACCATCCAACCATATAGTTAGGTAATGGTCCGACCGCGGTTTCGTGCCTCCCTCAAGAAATACACCAAAACTCGGCAAGCTTGGCGACTTTTGGTGTACATGTGTATGTATTTAACTCTCAAATCTCAAAAACTATTTAATCGCAGAATGTTGAAATTTCATACATAAGACTGTTGTTGTAACATCTAGTTTTGCATCTCGATTTTTGGTTCCAATCTACTGGAGAGTTTATTTATAGGACCACCCAAAAGAATTTCAGTACATTAATGTCTATGGACATCTTCAATATATTACATCTGTAGACCATCATTTTTCGGTCCATGCCTAAAATTTCGCCGTCTGTCGTCGACCTTGGTGAGTTTTGCCCAAATATCGCCAAATTGGCGGTAGTCAGTCATTTGGTTCATCCCGAAAATATCGCCATTTGTCATCGTCCTTGGCGAGTTTTGGCGAAATATCGCCAAATTTGGCGATACTCAATCATTGTTTGCTCCATCCCAGACAGCGCATCAAACTTCAAGCAAGCTTGATTTATCAAGTGAATAAACTTGAATTAAGCTTGAAAATTTCAAGCGTGTAAGCTTAATGCAAGCTTGAATCAAGTGTTCAAGTTCACACTTGCCCAGCTTGCATTAAGCTTGACATAGCAAGCTTAATTTCAAGCTTAAATTTTTTTTCTAAAAAAAAAATTTCTTAAATACACGGGGCGCCCGTCGGCGAACTCGCCTCACATGTTTTATTTTTCCACGCATTTTCCCCTCTATTCTGAAATTTCAAGTTAATTTAATCTGTTTCCATCAAGCGTCCGCGGCTGGGATAGAACCCGGGACCTAAGGGTTGGGAGGCCAGCGTCCTAACCGTTCCGCCAATCTGCCTCGCGTCGGGACGACTAAAGTTTGAAGTCACTGTCATGGTTGTCACGTCGTTTTCTGGCACGATCAATCAGTGCCCGATGCCGATTTCTTTCTTTTATCTTTCCATGGGATGAATCAAAATTAAAATAATGTTATGTGTGATTTAATGACTCTACTAATAGGGAAATAAGCATAATATAAACTTAAAAGCAGCACACGTTTTAAAACTTTCAATATCGTGACACTCATATTGGGCAATACTGGCCAAAATTGAGACAAACGACTGATTTTGAAATCAATTTCGTAGTATAATTGTATTTTATTTTGAAGAATTTCCATATTCGGAAATATAGAATCTTTTTTTTATTAATTCTATGGTCAAGTACATTTATTACTGATGATAAATTATTTTTTATGTGGATGTGGCTTTCTAAATCAAGCAGTAATCAAGTTGTATTCAAGCTTGATAGTTCAAATGACTTCTCCAAGCTTGCTGCAAGCTTAAAATGAATTGAACTGTCAAGCTTTTATTAAAACGTCAAATTCAAAGAAATTTCAAGCTTGATTTAAGCTTATGTGCTGTCTGGGATGCCTAAAATCTCGCCATTTGTCGGCAAGTTTTTCCGAAATATCGCCAAGTTTGGAGACAAAAAGTATTACGTAATTTGCATAACTCAAACTTTTACCCGTAGAATTTTGAAATTTTGTATTTAGAACTACTGTAACATCTAACTGTGCATCTCTTTTTTGATTGCAATCCACTGGGTAATTTATTTATAGGGTCTGCCAAATGACTTAAAATACATTAAGGTGCATGGATGCATTCAATTCATTGAAAGTCTGTGGTCAATGACTACCTTGGCTATCCCCAAAATCTCGGAAACTATCTCAAGCTTGTCGGCTTTTGGTGAAATATCAGCAAATTAAATGTCAGAAGGAAATCTTTCAAATTGAACACAGCTTGGCGATATCGGAAATATTTGGGTAGAATTCGCTAAACCTTACTATTACTGCAGTATTTTATCTCTTTCAAACAAAATAAGTTTAGATGAAGTGGGCCGAAAATATTTTTGGTTTAATAGATGTACAAGGAAGTCATGTGTTGTCCACATGAGATTTTTACACTGACGGAAAGCTACACTATTCCTGAGTAACATAAACTAAAACTGATGGCACTAATCATAAATAATTCCTTTACAAGGACACTCATATGAATTACACTGCGATCTGCGATCTGTGTGTATGTCTAACTACTGAACCGATTCTAAATTTTTCTTCACACAATACTATTCCTGTTAGAAAGCTACACTATTCCTATAACACAAATAGTTCTTTTACGGGGACACTGAAAATCATTCTAATACATTACGCTAGACGGGCATCTCAGTAAATACTGAATCGATTCTAAAAATATTCTCATCAGCAGACAGAAGCAAACTGAAACTCAACTGGGACAATGTGCTGTCCTTTTATAGATGTCGCAGGAGCTAGGAGAAATTTCTCGAAGGATCCCCATAAACAGCCAATTTTGAGTACGTCATAGAAATGCAGTTGAATCTCTAGGTTATTACGTAATATTAATGCAAGAAAACAAACTTTATATACTTTTAAACAAATTTACCCATTCTAAAAATTCCGCTAAATGTCCGAAATGTGGCCAAGCTTGGCGACTTTTTGGAAAATATCGCCAAATTTGGCACCAAAAGTAAGTCCCGAAGAGTGAGGTCAGCTAAACCCTAGCACCAGTATTTCTTGAGATTTACAAAGCCCTATGTTAACCAATGGGGAATCCCAAAGTTTCTTATCTTCCGTTCTAGTTAACCAATTTTGATGCAACAAAATGCAAAATTTAGTTATTTGACACGTAGAATACGAATTTCAAACTACTTTAAACCCCAGAACAGCAACACAAATTCGAAACAATATATCACAACTAATTCTTCTACAGGGATACTCATACGTATCATATTAGGATCTCTGGAATTAACGAACCGATTCTAAAACTTCCAGTGATGGAAAACTGCACTATTCCTGAGTATTACAGGCTAGCTTTCATGCATATATTACAAATTTACACGGATAAAAATTACAATGTAACCACTGAATCGATTCTAAAAAAAATTTCAGTGATAGAAAGCTATATTATTTCTGAGTAACATAGCTAAAATTCATGCATGTATCACAAATAATTGTTTTACAGGGACACTCATATGATTTACATAGCGATCTATCTGTATGTCTGTAACTACGGAATCAATTCTAAAAATTTTTTCACGCTACACTATTCCTGATAGGAAGCGACACTATTCCTGAGTATTATAGGCTATCTTTCATGTATATAGCACAAATAGTTCTTTTACATGGGCACTTAAAGTTATTCTAATGCATTACGCTCTACGGGCGTCCCAGTAACTATTGAAACGATTCTAAAACTTTTTCATCACTGATAGAAAACTGCATTATTCCTGCGTAATATATGCTGCCTTTCATACATATATCACAGTTTTTTTACAGGGTCACTCATAAGAATTACATTACGTTCCATGGGCACCTCTGAAATTACTGAGCTGTTTCTACAACTTTTTTCACTGATGGAAATCTACACTATTCCTGAGTAGTACAGGCTACTTTTATAATGCATATTGCATAAATAGCTGCTTTACAGGGAGACTCATAGAATTACATTACGTTCCAAGGGTATCTCTGTAACTATTGAACCGATACGAAAACTTTCTTCACTGATAGAAAGCTGCTCTATTCCTGAGTATTATAGGCTAATTTTCATCCATATAATATAAATATAGCTCTTTTCCAGGGACACTTAAAATAATTCTAATACATCATGCTCTATCGGTATCTCTGTAATAACTAGACAGGTTCTTAAACTTTTTCACTGATTGAAAGCTACACTATTTCAGAGTATTATAGGCTACCTTTTATGCATACATCATAAATAGTTCTTTTACAGGGACACTCATAAGAATTACATTAAGCTCCATTTGTATATCTGTAATGGCAGAACCGATTCTAAAACATTTTCGCTGACAAAAAGGTACACTATTCTTGAGTAATATAGGCTACCTTTCTAGCACATATAACAATTTTACAGGGACACTCATAAGAATTACATTATTCTTGATTGCCATCTCTGTAACCACTGAACCGAGTCTAAAAATTTTGTCACTATTAGAAAGCTACCCTGTCTTGAGTAACATAAGCTAAAATTTATGCACAAATATTTCTTTTACTGGAACACTCAAAATAATTCTAATACATTACGCTCTATGGGCATCTCTGTAACTACTGAATTGTTTCTGAGATATATATATATATATACACATATATGCGTGTGTTATATATGTCTACGTGTGTATATATGAAAGCCCCCCTTGGAAAATTTGGAGCCCCCTCTATAAAGAATGAAAATCGGCCTAAATGAAAAGCGGCCTATATTGCTCAATACTTTGTAAGAATGCACCAGTAATATACTTTGAAACAGTGGCCTAAATTTTTATTGAAAATGGTCTTTATACAAAAGCATGTAACTGACGAAATGAATAGAAAAATATATGTACTCATCTCGTCAACATACCGCAGTGCTTTATAAGAATATGTGTCAACAATATACTTAGAAAGCTTTCAATAAAAGTGCCTTTCAACAAATTGCAGCAATTGATTGGAATACATGCAAAAGTGGGGGTTATAACGCTTATACACTGGATTGACCTATAGGTTACCTTTCATGTGTATAGCATATTTAGTTGTTCTACAGGGACACTCAAAATAACTCTAATACATGATGCTGTGTGGGAGCTCTCTATAACTACTGAACTGATTCTAAAACTTTGTTCATTGACAAAAAGCTACACTGTTCTTGAGTAATATTGGCCATTTTTCATGCATATATCACAATTTTACAGGGATTCTCATAATTAATTATGCTCTTAGGGCATCTATGTAACCACTGAATCGATTCTAAAAACTTTTTCACTGATAGAAAGCTACACTATTCTTAAGTAACACAAGCTAAAATTCATGCATATATCACAAATAATTCTTTTGCAGGAACACTCATACGAATTACATTACGATCTGTTTGTATCTCTCTAAGTACTACATGTACTCTAAAATTTTTTCACTTATAGAAAGTTACTCTATTATTGAGTATTATGAGATATCTTCCATACGTATATCATAAATAGTTCTTTTACAGTTACACTTAAAATAATTCTAATACGTTATGCTCTATGGGTATCTCAGTAACTACTGAACTAATTCTAAAAATTTTACACTGATAGAAAGCTACATTATTCCCGAGTAATATAGGCTACCTTTCATGCATATATGAAAAACAGTTCTTTTACAGGGTCAGTGATAAGAATTACATTACGCTCTATGGACATCTCTATGTCTACGGACATCCATTGTGTTACGAATTTTCGGGGCAACCCGCTGCTCTGGGGCTTAAAATGGTTTAAAATTCGTATTCTACGCTTCAAATAGATAAATTTTGCTTTTTGTTGCATCAAAATCGGCCAATTAGAACCGGAGATACGGAGGTTTCGGTTTCCCATTCAAATATATGGGATTTCTAGAAATCTCGAGAAATATTAGTCCTAGAGCTTAGATCTCTTCACTTTTGAGGACTTATTTTTGGCGCCAAATTTGGCGATATTTCGCCAAAAGTCGCCAAGCGTGGCGACTTTTTGGTCATTTGGCGCGATTTTCCCAATGGGGCCTGGAAGTTGTTTTTCCTGCATTAAAAACGCATAATAACCTAACATTTCTCTTCTATGACGTAATCAAAATTCACGCTTTATGTAGAACCCTCGAGAAATTGACTTTTCTGGAAACCTCTTGTACCTCCTGCGTCGGCTATTTATAGAAGCGGCATCGCCCCGAAGTCAGTCAGTTGCGAGTTGAACATTCAATGTGTGAAGAGCTCTGAGTACGCTTGTTTTGTGTGAACTGATAGTGCTATAGAAGCTGTGTTTTAGCTTGCTTTGTGAAGCTGTTTTTAAAGTGCTGTGTGTAAATTCTTCATTGCTGTGTCTTAAGGGATAGTGTACTATATCCCTTGAATATTTCCACGGAATTTTTGCCTGTAAAAGTGACTTATTTTGTGTGAGAAATACAGCATTTGTGAGAGCTTCTGATCCAAGCGGATTGTTAAAAGCACGTTACTGCTAGATTGTGCTTGTGAATTGTGTGCAGCTGATTGTTCTACGAAGTTCTAGAAGAAATAAAGTTTGTGTTCCATCCTGACAAGTGACTTTTTACTTGAACTTTTTACACCAACTGGACTTTAGAACGACGAACCCCAGGAGTAGCAGAGTAATTCCGCAACATTTGGTGTCAGAATCGGGATTCTAAAGAAAGACTTTAATTTTCCAGTTTATGGTTTTGACTAGACAAAAAATGGAAGAACAACTTCAAAAGCTCATGAATATGATGCAAGAAATGAAAGCCGACGACAAGACGAGAGATGAAAGCCGGACAAGACGAGATGAAAGCCGCACAAGAACAGATGAAAGCCGGACAAGACGAGATGAAAGCCGCACAAGAACAGATGAAAGCCGGACAAGACGAGATGAAAGCCGCACAAGAACAGATGAAGGCGGATTTAGAGAAGAAAATTGAAGCCGGATTGGTCGGACTAGAGAAGAAAGTGGAAGATGGACAAAGAAAAATAGAAACCGGATTAGATGAGTTAAAAACCGCTCACGAAGAGATGAAAACCGGGTTAGAGGAAGTAGAGAAAAGAGTATCACTCCTGGAAGAAAGTCAAGCGAGATGCGAGGAAAGGATTGAGGAAAAGATCGATCACAAGCTAGAAGAAAAACTGGACAGTTTAGTAAAGCTGGGAAAGGTACCAGAAAACATCAGGTTGTCGTCACGCCACCCAGCAGTGAAACTAACGCCTTATGACGGAAAGACTCCCTGGGAGGCTTACAAGACCCAATTTTCAATCGTCGCCAGAGCCAATGGTTGGAGCGAGTCCGAGAAAGCTAATCAACTGGCCGCTTCCCTTAGCGGAGATGCAATTAATGTATTGCAAACTATCGGAGCGACGAAGATAGGAGATTTTGACGCCCTTGCCAGTGCCTTGGAGATGAAATTCGGAGAGAAGTGCCAGAAAGAATATAGTAGAATCCAACTTAAGTCAAGGATGCAGAGATCTGGCGAGACCCTTCAAGAGCTGGCTTCGGACATAGATAGGCTGTGTCATCTAGCCTATGGCAGTTATCCAGATAATGTTCGAGAAGAAGTTGCAGTGCAACATTTTATTGAAGGCCTCTTGGACTCTGAAATTCAGAAAGCATTGATCTTGGCGGATTATAAAGATCTCAGGTCTGCCCTCGTATTCGCCATGAAGCTAGAGGCAGCTCAGCTGGCCGTAAGAAAAGAGCGGCATAATGTTAGAGCTGTGTCATTCCAGGAGCCTACGGATGGAGAAATGGAGAGATTAGAGAATAAATTAAAGACCCTGGAAAACCTTGTGGAACGACAAGAACGGTCAGAGCCAAGAAAAGTGAAATGTTGGAGGTGCAACAGCGAGGGGCATTTACGAAAATACTGCGACGCACAAAAGAACTCTCGTCGTAAAGATCGCAGTTATCAATGCACCAGAGAAGCCCATGAAGGAAGACAGAAAAGAGACGACTTTCAGGAACAGAGGCTGAGGGATATTCAAAAGCCCCGTTTGAAAGTCTTACAGATTTCATCAGTGAATGGCGGCAGTGATGGACTATTCGTACTGGGATACGTTAATGGTTCCCCATGCCACATGGTGATTGATACTGGAGCGAACGTAACCATCATAAGGACGGATCTGGCCAAGAAATTGAACTTGAAGATTATCTGGACTCCGCCCTCGCTGACCCTCCAGACTGTGACAGGTGACAAGATCGAAGTGGGCGGAAAAGCGCAAGTAGAAATCACGTTTGGAAATGCCAGATACGACCATGTGGTATATGTCGCCAATATTACAGACTCTTTTATTCTCGGACTCGACTTTTTAAAATCGCACAAATTTAACTTGGACTTTAAGAATAATGAGCTTCGTTCAGACTCAGAAGAAATAGCTGCGTTCGATATTAAAAATGAAACTGTTTTACCTGTTCAGCAAATAATAGCCCAGACTGATATCACTCTACCTCCCAGAACTGATTCAATAATTTCTGGAACAGTAAAAGAAAGCAATAAATTCCGCTTTGGATTAATCGAACACCCAAACAATAGTGATTCCGTCAGAGGAGTACTTGTGGGAGCAACACTTGTGGACTTGTCGAGAACAGAAATTCCAGTTAGAGTAGTAAATGTGACGGACAAGTCGAAGGTGATAAAGAAAAATGAAGTGTTGGCGACATGCACTCCTGTTACCTGCATTAATAAGAACATCAGCCAAACGACAGCTAAATCTTCCGAGTGCCTGACGAAGGAATTAATACAAGACGTGGAGTTAACGGCAGAACAGAGAAGCGCTGCGGAGAAAGTAATAGCTGAATTTGAAGACCTCTTCTCCCGAACTTCGGGTGACTTTGGCCGTACGAGCTTAACTCAACATAGGATAGATACAGGCAGCCACTCTCCCATCAAGCAACATCCTAGGCGGCTGCCGTTTGCTAAGCAAGAAGAGGTGAGCAGACTTTTAGAGGAGATGCAGCGTGATGACGTCATCGAGCCGTCGACTAGTCCCTGGGCCTCGCCAATTGTTTTGGTCCGAAAGAAGGATGGTTCCACCCGGTTCTGTGTTGACTACAGACGTCTGAATGACATTACCAAGAAATACAGCTACCCTCTTCCCAGGATAGACGACACTTTGGACACTTTATCGGGAAACGAATGGTTTTCCACTCTGGATCTGAAAAGTGGTTACTGGCAAGTGGAAATTCATCCCGATGACCGTGAAAAGACTGCGTTCACCACGGGCCAAGGATTATGGCAGTTCAAAGTTATGCCTTTTGGACTCTGCAACGCACCTGCTACATTCGAGCGACTAATGGAGACAGTGTTGAGAGGACTTTCCTACGAGGCATGTCTCGTTTATTTGGACGATATCATCATCGTCGGAAGGACTTTCGAAGAGCATCTCGAGAACATTCGAAAGGTACTGCAGAAATTAAAAGAGGCAAACTTGAAACTAAGACCATCGAAGTGCAATTTGTTTCGTCGGGAAGTACGTTACCTCGGGCACATAATATCCGCCCACGGAGTCCGAACCGATCCCGAAAAGACGTCCGCAGTCCAGAACTGGAGTCGTCCAGAGAATATCCACGACTTAAGAAGTTTTCTCGGTCTGTGTACTTACTATCGAAAATTCGTGAAGGGCTTTTCTCAAATTGCAAGACCTCTTCACAAATTGACCGAGACTGGACAGAAATTGAGGAATGTGAGGACGCATTCAACGAACTGAAGACGGCTTTAACATCTTCGCCGATCTTGTCGTATCCTCACCCTGACAAGCCATTTATCCTGGACACAGACGCAAGTAAGGAGAGTGTCGGAGCAGTTTTGTCCCAGGAGATAGATGGCGAAGAACACGTCATTGCTTACTGGAGCAAATGCCTTTCAAAGGCAGAACGTAACTATTGTGTTACGAGAAAGGAACTCCTTGCTATCATTAAGGCCGTGGAGCACTTCCATCATTACCTGTACGGCCGAAAGTTCCTGCTCCGAACGGACCATGCGTCTTTAACCTGGCTTCTAAATTTCAAGAATCCAGAGGGCCAAATAGCCAGGTGGATACAGCGATTACAAGAATATGACATCGAGATACGTCATCGGAAAGGAGCATCTCATGGAAATGCAGATGCTTTGTCAAGAAGGCCCTGTATAGACAGCTGTCGCTATTGCTCCAGGGCAGAGAAAAATTACCATCTGAAACATCCCGTTGTCCGCCAAGTTACATCACCGGCACCATCTCAAGATCCCTGGAGTGACGAAAATGTTCGGGCGGACCAATTAGCAGACAGCGACATCAAACCTATTGTGGAATTTATGGAAAAATCCAGCGCTAAGCCCAGTTGGCAAGAAATATCATCTTACAGTCCGGCAACAAAACAGTACTGGGCTTTATGGGATTCGCTTCGCCTGAGGAATGGAGTCCTGTATCGTAAATGGGAGTCGGACGACGGCAAGATGCTCCGATGGCAGTTAGTACTCCCTCGTTCGAGGATTCCGAAGGTTCTAGAAGAACTTCATAATGGCTTAACTGGAGGCCATTTTGGCGTAATGAAGACCCTGCAGAAAGTTCGCGAGCGCTTCTACTGGGTTAGGGCTCGAGGCGATGTCGAAAAGTGGTGTCAAGCTTGTGACGCCTGTGCCGCCCGTAAAGGCCCGAGGAAACGAAGCCGTGGAAGACTACATCGTTATAATGTAGGAGCGCCTTTTGAGAGGATTGCCCTCGACATCCTGGGACCTCTTCTGCGAACTTCGGGTGGCAACAAATACATCCTAGTTGTCATCGACTACTTTTCTAAATGGCCCGAAGCGTTTCCTATTCCTGATCAAGAAGCTACAACCGTAGCAGAGGTACTGGTGCAAAAATGGATTTCCAGATATGGAACCCCTCTGCAACTTCATTCCGACCAAGGAACGAACTTTACCTCTGCAGTCTTTAAAGGACTATGCCAACTTCTCGGAATGGACAAAACCCAGACTACGCCTTTACACCCACAATCCGACGGCATGGTGGAGAGGTTCAATCGTACAATTTTGAACAACCTCTCGCTCCTGGTATCTAGGAATCAAGAGGATTGGGACAAGAAACTCCCCCTGTTCCTGCTGGCCTATAGGAGTGCCGTCCATGAGACTACCGGCTTCACACCTTCCCAGATGCTGTTCGGCAGAGATCTTCGTCTTCCCGCCGATCTAGTGTTCGGCCGCCCTCCAGATGCGCCTTCATCGCCAGAGGAGTACGTGGAAAACCTTCGGGCACGGTTTGAAGATGTACATCATTTTGCTCGGGAGCGGATCAACCTGAACACGGAAAAGATGAAGACTCGCTACGACACGAAGGCTACGGGACACGAGTTCAACGCAGGTGACAAAGTTTGGCTATGGAATCCTACTCGACGGAAAGGCCTGTCTCCCAAGCTGCAATCGCCGTGGGACGGTCCTTACACAGTCCTAAACCGGCTGAATGACGTCATCGCACGGATTCGTAAGTCACCAAACTCGCAGCCAAGAGTTGTACATTACGATCGGCTAGCCATCTACCGCGGTTGTAATTAGCTCAGACCATGGTCACTATGGCGTAATTCCTCCTTTCTTTCAACTCTCATTTCTTTCCTGTCTTTCTCTTCTCTTCCTCTTTCGTCCACTCTCTTTCACTCATTACTTACGCCATGTTTAGTGTACATATTTGTAATATATTGGTTTTTATTAACGTGTATTTGTTTATTACATTGTTTACTTATTAGTGTAATTATTTATTATGTTGATTATTTATTTATTAATGTGTATCTGCTTATTGTGCTATTGATTACTTGCTTGAATTATGTTGTTAAGATCTTGTGAAGTGTTACCCAGTGTAGGTACTTGTGTGACCTCCTAACTAGGGATTGTACTGCCCGGGACGTGCAGTCCTTGGGAAGGGGGCAATGTTACGAATTTTCGGGGCAACCCGCTGCTCTGGGGCTTAAAATGGTTTAAAATTCGTATTCTACGCTTCAAATAGATAAATTTTGCTTTTTGTTGCATCAAAATCGGCCAATTAGAACCGGAGATACGGAGGTTTCGCTTTCCCATATGTTTTTCTATGGGCTTCTAGAAAACTCGAGAAATATTAGTCCTAGAGCTTAGATCTCTTCACTTTTGAGGACTTATTTTTGGCGCCAAATTTGGCGATATTTCGCCAAAAGTCGCCAAGCTTGGCGACTTTTTGGTCATTTGGCGCGATTTTCCCAATGGGGCCTGGAAGTTGTTTTTCCTGCATTAAAAACGCATAATAACCTAACATTTCTCTTCTATGACGTAATCAAAATTCACGCTTTATGTAGAACCCTCGAGAAATTGACTTTTCTGGAAACCTCTTGTACCTCCTGCGCCGGCTATTTATAGAAGAGCGCATCGCCCCGGAGTCAGTCAGTTGCGAGCTGAACATTCAATGTGTGAAGGGCTCTGAGTACGCTCGTTTTGTGTGAACTGATAGTGCTATAGAAGCTGTGTTTTAGCTTGCTTTGTGAAGCTGTTTTTAAAGTGCTGTGTGTAAATTCTTCATTGCTGTGTCTTAAGGGATAGTGTACTATATCCCTTGAATATTTCCACGGAATTTTTGCCTGTAAAAGTGACTTATTTTGTGTGAGAAATACAGCATTTGTGAGAGCTTCTGATCCAAGCGGATTGTTAAAAGCACGTTACTGCTAGAATGTGCTTGTGAATTGTGTGCAGCTGATTGTTCTACGAAGTTCTAGAAGAAATAAAGTTTGTGTTCCATCCTGACAAGTGACTTTTTACTTGAACTTTTTACACCACTTGACTTTAGAACGACGAACCCCAGGAGTAGCAGAGTAATTCCGCAACAATTGTATAGATTCTAAAAAATTTTTCACTGATAGAAAGCTACACTATTCCTAAGTAATATAAGCTAAAAGTTATGCATATAGCATGAGTAGTTCTTTTAGAGGAACACTCAAAATAATTCTTATACTGTATGCTCTATGGGTATCTCTGTAACTACTTAAGGATTCTTAAACATTTTTCCCTAATAGAAAACTATATTAATACTGAGTATTATAGGCAACCTTTCATGATCGTAGCATAAATAGTTCTTTTAGAGGGACACTCAAAATAATTCTAATACATTACGCTCTGTAGGCATCTCAGTAACTACTGAACCGATTTTAAAATTTTTTCACTCATAGAAAGCTACAGTATTATAATGTTACAGATTTCCGGTTTGTTCTGCCTTCCAGAGGTTAAAATTAGTCTAAAATTCGTATTCTACGTGTCAAATAGTAGTTAAATTTTGTATTTTGTGACATCAAAATCGGTTAACTAGAATGGGAGATACGGAGTTTTGGGTTTCCCCATTGGTTCACATAGGTTTTCTATAAAACTCGAGAAATATTGGTGCTAAAGCTTAGCTGATCTCACTTATAGAAACCTATTTTTGGCACCAAATTTGGCGATATGTCGCCAAAAAGGGGCCGAGCTTGGCGATATTTTGGACATTTGGCGCAATTTTTCCAATATGGACTATAAAGTTTTTTCCTGCATTAGAATTATGCAATAGCCTAGTATTACTCATTTGCATTTCCATGACGTAATCAAATTTTGCGCTTTATAGGGATTCTTCGAGAAATGACTCTTTCTGGAATTCCTGCCTAACTTATGCGATACCTATAGAGGCAGGGCAGGCCGGCAGTGTTCAGTTGTCACAGAGCGCACGGAGTTCGCAAGTTCGCTGCATTTCCATGAAAATTGTGTTATCGGAAGCAATATTTTGCTTGTTTTTAGAAGCTTGTTTTTGAAAGCATTGTGTAAATTCTTCACTGCTTAGTCTTAAGGGACTGTTTATGATTTCCCTCATGAGTTTCCACTGAATTTTGCCTTTGGAAGTGTTTTATTTTGTGTGAGAAATGCAGCATAAGTGAAAGCTTCTGTTCTAAGCGGACTGTTACAAGCAAGTTACTGGCTGTTAGTGCTAGTACATTTTGTAAAACTGATTGTTCTACGAAGTTCTAGAAGCAATAAAGTTTGTGTTCCATCCCGAAAAGTTGACTTTCGACAAGAACTTTCGACATACGCTGGACTTTAGAACGACAAACCAAGAATTAAGCAGAGTTTTCTGCAGCAATAGTCTACTTCTCATGCATACAGAATAAATATTTCTTTTACAGGGACACATAAAATTACATTACGATCTCTGGGTATCTCTGTAACTACTGAACCGATTCTGAAACTTTTTTCACTGATGGAAAGCTACACTTTTCCTGAGTATTATAAGCTACCTTTCATGCATATATCACAAATAATTCTTCTACAGGGACACTTATACGAATTACATTACGATTTATATGTATGTCTGTAAATGCTGGATCGATTCTAGAACTTTTTTCATTGATAGAGAGCTGCGCTATTTCTGAGTATTATAGGCTACCTTTCATGCATATATCGAAAATAGTTCTTTTACAGGGGCACTCAAAATAACTCTTATACATTAAGCTGTATGGGGGCTCTCTGTAACTACTGAACCGATTTTAAAATTTTGTTAACAGATAGAAACTACACTCTCTTAAGTAATATAGGCTACCTTTCAGGCGTATATCGCAATTTTACAGAGACGCTCATACGAATTACATTATGCTCTAAAGGCATCTATGTAACAACATAATCAATTCTAAAAATTTTTTCACTGATAGAAAGGTACACTGTTCCTGAGTAACATAAGCTAACATTCCTGCCGATATCACAATTAGTTCTTTTATAGGGACATTCGAAATAATTGTGATATGTTACAGGCGCGTAGCCAGGAAAATTTTTCGGGGGGGGGCATATGAACTTATATGTGTATAAATAGACGGAATTTCATCACTAATCCAAACATTTCGGGGGGGGGATATATCCCGATATCCCCCCCCCCTGGCTGCGCCCCTGATATGTTATGTTCTACAGGCATCTCAGTAATTACTGAACCAATGCTAAAAATTTTTCACCGACTGAAAGCTACATTATTCCTGAGTATAGTATAATCTACCTTTCATACATATATAAAAAGTAGTGTTTTTACAGGGTCACTCATAAAAATTACAGTACGCTGTATGGGTATCTCTGTAACTACTGTATCGATTCTAAATATGTTTTACAGATGAAAAGCTACACTAACCCTAAGTAATGTAAGCTGAAATTCATGAATATAGTGTAAGTAGTTCTCTTTTAGAAGAACACTTAAAACAATTATTATACTGAATGCTTTATTTGTATCTCTGTAACTACTTAATCGATTCTTAAACTTTTTTCCTTAATAGAGAGCTACAGTATTCCAGAGTATTATAGGCTACCTTTCATGCATATAGCTTAAATAGTTCTTTTAGAGGAACACTCAAAGTAATTCTAGTCCAATACGTTCCATGGGCATCTCAGTATGATTTCCAATTTTCTGGGCAACCCGCTGTTCTGGGGCTTAAAATAATTCAAAATTCGTATTCTACTTTTCAAATAGTTAAATTTGTTTTTTGTTGCATCAAAATCGGTCAACTAGAACCGGAGATACGGAGGTTTCGGTTTCCCCATTGTTTTTCTATGGCAGTTCTAGAAATCTCGATCCTAGAAGAATAGAAGAAGAAATATTGATCCTAGGCCTTCTGTAACTTCACTTTAGGAGACTTATTTTTGGCGATATTTCACTAAAAGTCGCCAAGCTTTGCGAGATTTTGGTCATTTGGCGCGTTTTCCCCAATGGGGCCTGAAAATTGGTTTTTCTGCATTAAAATCACATAATAACCCAACATTTCTGTTCTATGACGTAATCGAAATTCCCGCTGTATGTGGAATCCTCGAGAAATAGACTCTTCTGGAAGTTTCTTGTAGCTTCTGCCCTACCTATAAATACAAGCGTTTCATAGGCCCGAGTTTAGTGTAGATCGAGCTCTGAGTGAGTACGCTTGCTTTGCTCTGTGATAGAAGCGGTGTTTTCGCGTTTGTTTGCGAAGCTGATTTTAAAGTGCTGTGTGTAAATTCTTTACTATTGAGTCTTAAGGGATTGCTTGCGGTATCTCTCGCATATTTCCACTGAATTTTTGCCTGTGGAAGAGCTTTATTTTGTGTGAGAAATACAGCATTTGCGAGAGCTTCAAATCTAAGCGGACTGTTAAAAGTACATTTCTGTTTGATTGTGCTTGTGAATCTTGCACAGCTGATTGTTCGATGAAGTTCTAGGAGCAATAAAGTTTATGTTCCATCCTGACAAGTAGACTCTTTACTAGAACTTTCTACACCAAATGAACTTTAGAACAACGAACCCGGAAACAAAAAGAGTATTATGCAACAGTATCTACTGAATCGATTCTAAAACATTTTTTCACTGGTAGAAAGTTACAGTATATATTACAGGCTACCTCTCATGCATACACCTTAAATAATTCTTTTACAAGGACACTCATAAAAGGTACGCTCCATGGGTATCTCTGTAGCTATCAACTCTAAAACTTTTTTATTGATGGAAAACTACACTTTTCCTAAGTATTATACACTGCAGAGAAAAGAAAAAAAAGGAAAATCTGAAACAGTTTCAGATTTTAAATACGGACCATAGTGTTACTTATTAAAAGCATATCATAATTTATGCATTGTCCTTATTTTTCTTCCTTATTCCATTAAGTTGGAAAGTGTATCATTATTCACGGATGTGCCGTATTTTGATTCCGTGTTTCATAAAACCCATCTTTGGAATCGAAATCTATCTTAAAATCGCCGACTGAAACTATTTTACAATCTTCGCCATGCATATTCGAACTACAGGCATATTCCAACTATATCTTGTAAAGATATTTTAAATACTGTTTGGAATGGGCATCATAATCCATGAGTGTAGCGTGTTTTCCTTCTTTTTTCTATAAAACACTTCTTCGGAATAGAAATCTATATTAAAATCGCCTACCAAATCTATTTACAAATTTTCGCCAGGCATAGTCAAACTATACTTCCCCTTTATAAGTACCATTTGGAAAGTGTATCATAATCTATGAGTGTAGCGTGTTTGTCTTCTTCTCTGTTCTATAAAACACTTCTTCGGAATTAAAATCTATGTTTAAATCGCCTAGTAAAACTATTTTACAATATTCACCACACTGCAAAAAAAGTCTGTCAAATTTACAGAAAAAAAACTGTCATCCAGGATGCCAGTTTATTTCCGTTTTTTTAACAGAAGTCTTCCGTAAATTTACAGATTCTCAGAAATAAACTGGCGTCCTGGCTGACAGTTTTTTTCTGTCAGTTTAACAGACTTTTTTTTGCACACAGTGCAGACATTTTTTAACTATACTCAAAATATATTTTTAAAAAACACATTCGAAAAGTGACACGACGCACTAATTGTAGGAAAATTGTGTCTACACAAAAACCGTGATCGAGCGAAATAGCACTCAAGTGCTAAAAAGTCTGTTAAACTGACAGAAAAAAAAAACAAAACTGTCAACGATGACGCCAGTTTATTTCCGTATATCTTACAGAAGTCTTCAACATTTTTTCTTTATACGGAAGATTTCAGTAAAATAAACTGAGAATCTGTAAAATATATGGAAGACTTCTGTAAAAAAAAAAAAAAAAAAAAAAAAAAAAAAAAACAGACATAAACTGGCGTCCTGGCTGACAGTTTTTTCCTGTAAATTTGACAGACTTTTTTTGCAGTGTAGGCTACGTTTCATGCATGTACAATAAAACTCCAATTATCCGAATCAATTGTGACCAGACCATATTTCGACAATCAAAAATTCGGATTATTGGACTTTTTCCGAAAGAAAAGTCTAGTATGTAATTTAATAAATTACTGTATGTATGTATGTATGTTGAAAATGGGGGGGGATCTATTTTTAAAGGAAAAGAGTTTTTAATTATTTAAATGAAAAGGCAACACTTTTACATGTTTGACACATACATGTTTACACGTACACTAATTTGAAACCCAAGATCTGTCGATTCACACACCATCCACTCTACTATATCTTCAGCCCTAACTTCTGAACATCCAGGAATTTCCAGAAGAGTTTTTCCGAATTCCCCAAGTGACACGTCATCTTCATCATCTCTTGTCTCTTCCCCTTCCGTTTCTGCCTCAATTTTTTTTTCTAAAATTCTGAAAGCGATTCGTATAATCAGCACTTCGGATAGTCGGAGTTCGTATAATTGGAGTTCTACTGAACACAAACGGTTCTTTTGCAGGGACACGCATACGAATTACATTACGATCTATGGGTATCTCTGTAACTACTGAAACAATTCTAAAACTTTTTTCACTGACAGAATTCTACTTTATTACTGAGTATTATAGGCTACCTTTCATGCATGTATCATAAATAATTCATTTACAGTTATACTCAAAATATATCTAATACATAATGCTCTATAAACATCTCTGTAACTACTGAACCGATTCTATTTTTACTGATAGAAAGTTACACTATTCTTGAGTATTATAAGCTACATTTCATGAATATATCACAAATAGTTCTTTTACAGGGACACTCATACCAATTATATTACGATCTATAGGTATCTCTGTAACTATTGAATCAATTTAAAAACTTTTTCGCTGACAGAATGTTACGCTATTCCTGAGAGTATAGGCTACTTTTAATGTATCTACGATAAATAATTCTTTTACAGGGACACTCAATATATTACGCTCTATGGGCATCTCTGTAACTACTGAATCGATTCTAAAAATTTTGACTGATGGAAATCTGCACTATTTTTGAGCAATATAGGGTACCTTTCATCCATATATCACAATTTTACAGTGGCATTCATAAGAATTCCATTACACTCTATGGGCATCTCTGTAACCACTGTATCGATTCTAGAAAATTTTTTCACTGATAGAAAGCTACACTATACCTGATCAACATAATCTAAAATTCGTACATAAATATTTCTTTTACAGGAAGACTCAAAATAATTGTAATACATTACGTTTTATGGGCATCTCTCTAACTACACTAAATCGATTCTAAAAATTTTCACTGATAGAAAGCTATACTATTCCTGAGTAATATACTCTACCTTTCAAGGATACATCATATTTTGACAGGGGCACTCATAAGAAATGCATTGTGCTCTATTGTCATCTCTGTAACGACTGAATCGATTATAAAGATTTATTCACTCTCCGATAGAAAGTTACACTATTCCTGTGTAATATAAGATAAATACGCTGTATGACCAATAGACTTCAAATTTTGCGCAAGTACGTAAAAAGATACAAGGCAAATTGTGGTCTACTTCAAAATTCTGAAAATGTATCCGTTCCCTAATTTTTTGCGACTTTTAGCTGCTTTGAATATCAAGGGTAACAAATGTTCTGTCTTGTTTTTATGGATTATTGGGGTTTCGGCACCTCTGCTTTATAGCATTTTGTACTAACTCCAAATCCAGATTAGATCGATAGCGGCAGTACCTGCAAGTGTGTTCATTTCTAATGCAGACTCCCGAACAGTTCATTTCTACCTCATTCAGGAGCCGATAGATGGCAGCATTACCGATCGTTAGGCGGTCTTTGACACAGACTTTTGAGTCTTAAATGATATGTCATTCTGATGTCAAGGGTTTGAAGGAAACATAGTAATTCCAGTTCGTTCGATGTAGCTCCTTGAGATCACCCAGTTATTTTATCACAAATAAAATGATTTGTTGTCTATAAATCATTGCTATAAGGAGGACTGTTCCCAGCAATGCGAAATCTTTTGAAAGCGAAAAGTTTTCGGTAACACACTCCTAGATAGAGAAGAGCATTCAGATTCGATGACGCGAATAATCTTTTTGAAAATGTGTGGAATTTTTTTACGACTTCGTTTGTGAGATTTTTTTTTTTTTTTCATCTTTAAGATTTTTTTCACCTTTATTTACAAGGAACAGCTCCAATGATGAATCTATTGAGAATTTCAATCTTGTATTGTTTCAGTCTGACAAAAGTTGAAGCCTTTGCTTGCAAATGAACTGTGTCATTCTGATGAAAGCGTGATTGTGATGAAAGCAACTAAATTTGGAATTGTGGTATTTTGTATCTTAAATAATAAACGTTGAAAATTCACACAATTTTCAATAGATTTGCAAAAGTACTGTAAATTTTGATGGCATCAATTGATTGCCAAGATTTGCAATTAAACGCCGAATTTTAAAAGTAGGCAATTTGCTACAATAATGTGGATTAAAGTAAAATAGACAGTTTTAATAATTTCGTGTACATTAAATTAAAAATATTTGTCGTATTTAACATTTTCAATGGGTGCCTTAGAACCTACTGAGCGATAAGTAATCCTACGTTAGTATATATTCCGCTGTAGTTTCAACAAAAGATACTACTTGATTTTTGTTTTTTTTTTCGTTTAATTGTTGAATTTAGCATAGAGTGTCAACAAACCTGTTGTTTCTATGGTAACTATAAAGTTGAAAGTAAAATAAATAAATAAAATTAGGTACGCCATGGATAGAGTAGAATGATATTATCTCCGATATACACACATGTCCATAAATTAAGGATAATTCAGAATCACACAGAAATTGATCTCTAAAATAAAAATTTCACCTGTGGAATGATCACACACATCTTGAAGAAGAATATGCAAATTACAGGAAACCACCAGATGGCGTGGATGGTACGTCACAATGACGAGAGTGTAAGAGAGGGGTATATAAGGAATGGTGGCAAAGAAGTAAAATTGTTCACAAGCGCTGTGAAAGCCTTTCAGTGCAAAAACCGCATAGTTATGGCACAAAGGAGGCATTTGGATGATGTTTTACGTGGCAGAATTATCGGACGACTGGAATGTGGACGTACCCAGCTGGAAGTATCCGAGGAACTTGGAATCGCCCAGAGTGTCATCTCCAGGCTTTGGCAACGATTCCAAGATGATGGTAATGTGAGTAGACGTTACAGCACAGGTCGCCCCCGAGTTACAACGCCGAATGAGGACCGCTATTTGGCAGTTACTGCCAAAAGAAACAGACGGAGTACAGCATCAGACCTGTCTCGTCAGCTCTCTTCAGCTACCGGTACGACAGTTTCAAGGCAGACCGTGTACAGACGCTTAGGGCACATTGGTCTATATGCTCGTAGGCCTGTCAGATGTGTTCCACTTACCGCAACTCACTGTCGCCTGCGATTAACCTGGAGTAGAGAGCATGCATTGCGGACACCGCAACAGTGGTCTTGTGTGATGTTTTCCGACGAGTCCAGGTTTAGTTTGGAGTCTGATTCTCGCCGGACATTCATCTGGAGAGCGCCAGGTACCCGTTACCACCAAGAGAACACCATTGAAAGACACCGTTACGGTGGTGCAGGATGGCTCGTTTGGGGAGGAATTATTCTTGGTTCCAGAACTGACCTGCATGTTCAGAGTGTAACGATGACAGGCCACATCTATCGGGATGTCATTCTGGAACAACATGTACGTTTGTTTCGGGGCGCCATGGGTGCTGAATTTGTGTTTATGGATGACAACGCCCGTCCTCACCGTGCAAACATTGTAGACGAATGCCTTCAATCGGAGGATATCACCCGTATGCATTGGCCAGCATACTCACCGGACTTGAATCCAATAGAGCATGTGTGGAATATGCTTGGCCGACGAATTGCAGCCCGTCAACCCCCTCCCACCTGTCTACCGGAACTTCGGAGTGCATTGCTTGATGAGTGGTGTAATATTCCCCAAGATCAGATTGATCATTTGATGCTCAGCATGCCTAGGCGTTGTCAGGCCTGTATTGCAACGTCCGGGAGACATACTCCGTATTAACCATCCTACTAACCATGTTATACTGTTTTTTGTAAATAGGTTCTTTTTTTAAATTTGGTCAAGGGAGTAAAACTTGCAATTTTTATTAATTATGTCAAACATATAGCATCTTTTTTGCTCTTTACTTTTTGTTTAATAAATAGACTTTACAAATAAGTCAAATTTGTTTTGCTTCTTTCTCTTTCTTTGCCTGAACTTCATTATCCTTAATTTATGGACATGAGTGTATATATTTATACATACACATGTACGATACGTGTGTTTATGTATGTGAACGTGTGTATATTTGAAAGCCCCGTTGGAAAATTTGTAGCCCCTCTATAAAAAAACGGCCTATCTGCGCACTCGATCTTTCTTCGTTCTCTCGTCTATAGTCACCATAGCTCTCAATAATCTTTAGGGAATACGACATCCGGGCATTTTAAAAGCCAACACAATTTTTCGGGAGCACATGATTGTCTTATAAATCTCGTGACTCTAGGTAATAAAAGTGTAAACATTGTCGAGACAGCGGATTTTTCGTGACCTCTGTAGACACATAAATCTGTGTGTAAAGCTGTCCAACTAAAAATATGTTCTAAGCAGGAGTATTTATTTTAACTCTTCGATAACCGCAGCCACGAGGAACGGGCTGCTCCCATTCCCCGCAGCGGATAATCAACGAGCAGCGGCCTGTCATATCTCAACCTGCCCCGACTTAACGAAATTAAGAGCCAGCCCAGCTCGAACTAACGAAACGAAATTGAGAACGAAATTACTTCCCCAGGCGTATGTTTCAAAATCCTGCCTACAACTAAAAATGAAATATACCTCGATTTGAACTTCGCCTGTCAAAGATTACAATAAAAATCAAATTCCATAGTTTCTGTGGATAAGCACAAATCTGAACGGTGTAAATTAATGTATTTCAAAACTGAATTAATGTAGGAACCATTAGTAGCAGATTAAAATAAATGTTAACAAAGTTGGTACGAGACGATCTTACCGTACTTTTATTTTGTAACAGTACTTTTATTTTTACCGTACTTTTACGGAGGACTGTTCCGTACTTTCATGTTCGGAACTTTTATTTTTTTTGGGGGGGCTGAAAAAAAAACAGCTTTGAAACAGCTTTTCTTTGCATTTTGCATTTTGAATTTCTTTTGCATTTTTTTCGTTGTCTTTTTCGAAACTGGCAGTCATTATAACTGGAAAACTACAGTGGTGTTCAAATTTAAGAGAATTTTCAGATTTTGTCAATTATCTCCAGAACTACTGGACTGTAAGAAGAAACACATAATAATAATAAAATACAAATAAAGCTTTTTTTAAACTGAAGAGTGGTTTTTTTTTGTACGAAAAACGATTGTCTTGATACGTTCTTATGTGCATTATTTCACAAAGTTTTTAAATATTTTTATTATTTTCTTGTCACGTGAGAGAGGGATGTTAATAAATCTTGAACGTAGGCAACTGATAGTCTGAATATAGCTTTGGTTTAGCAAAATATATTTAATTGCGTTAAATACGACGAAAATTGACGATACAATTTATAAACGAACCTTTTCATATTCTAAAATCTGTCGTTGGATCGTTGGAACAAATTTCCCTCAACTTGTGTTGTGTGTCTAGAAATCCTCTTCACTCCACGATAAATTTTCTCCTCCCGACAATTCTGTCGCCTCTTCGGGGAATACGGCTTTCCGAGAAGAAAACACACCACCACCATATTGATACAATTCAGAGAAAAAACAAAAGAGAAAAGTTTCAAGTTCATCAAAAAAGGAAGAAGAACACGAGGCTTCGAGGAAGCCCATAAAAGTATCCATCATCCAGAATGTCCTCTTAAAAATCCTATTTTCCCTTGCTTTTGTGAGAGAGAGACAAGAGAGATATCCGCATCATATTTAACGAGCACCATATCGGCGTGATGACAACTTGTCAGTTGGTTTTTGTGTGGAGGCGGTATCAGCCTGACCGAATGACTTTCGGCCCTTGCATCTTCTTTCTTTCTTTTCTTTGCTACCAGGCAGACTGACGACGACTGCTCAAATTTCCCTTTTACACGTGGTAGTTTTTCCATTTCGAACTGTGATAGACATTGCACCATAAACCACGAGCTTCAAGAAAACACTGCCGACTGCGTTGGAAACTAAAGTGGTTGGAACCAAGTTTACAAGCGAAGATGCTTTTTCAAACGAAGACTTTATCCTCAGTGTTAGGTTCATTAATTTTTCTATTATTAGTGATTCAAAATGTACAGTGCAGAGGAAGTCTCATCCAGGATTTCAGTAAGTACATTAATAACATAGATTTGTATTTAATTTTTAGCATCCATAGCTCTTTAAGATTTCGAAATGCTTATATAATTTTAAAATATAAACTACCGCGCTTGTATAATATAAAAACTGTATTCCCCAGCTTCTTTTTCTTGTTATCGTATTTAATAACGAACAAGTTCAGAATAATTGAAATGCAAACTTTATTTGAATTGAAAGTACGCAATCCTTTTGCTTTAAAATTCGGGAACTTCTTAAAATGACGTGCTGTTTACTGAACATATCAATGGTGAAATAATTCTACTTACCTCAAGGATGCTTTTGTATTTTGTCGTATCAATGGAATATTTATGACTATTCATTCAATTCCTCAGAGAAAGATGGAAAAGAATTCCCCTCCTTTTCTTTGAATGTGTAATTAAAAAAAAAGTTCTTCGTATTGATGGAAAAACATGGCAATACTATTCGTAATATTCTGGCTCACTCCTCCATTTTTTTTTTCAATTCTTTTATTTGTTTGTAACCACATCTTTTGCATTCCAATAAAAGGCTTGTAAATTTCCTAAGATATACGGGTTAAATTTTAAATAACCTTTCATAGTATAAACCCATGAATTTGTAGAGAATAAGACTTTTTTTTTTATAAAGTACTTGGAATTTTTAAAAATTTATTTATTTTTACGTATTATAGTTAATCTGATAAGAGCAGTTTTATGTGTTTTTGATCGTATGTACTTCTTATAAGTTTCTGTTTCGTTTTATTGCAGCCATACCTAAATAAAACTTGCGCCAAAAGAAAATATTTTGAAAATATTTTCATGATTATTATCATTACTTTTCCAAGGAAATTCGGCAGTACACTCATAGCGTGTCAGAATTTACTCCAAAGGTGTGTTCAGACACCTTTTCTGGGTGATCTAAGCTCTAACAATTTCGCTCTAAAATTATACAAGACTTTAAGTATTCGATGCACACAGAACTTTAGAACCGGCATCGTCTGTAAAAAGCACTGTCCGAACAGACCTTTATATTTCGTGTGATGCATTTTAATTTATCAAAGGCCTAATTTGACAGATTTTTCTTTCTTTGAATGATAAATGTATTTGCATAAGAAGTCTACTATTTGTATTTCTAATGTCAAAATATGCTTGAATAAGCAATCTACTTTGGTTTACAAAATAGAGGGAGTGTTGCTGTAAAAGCTCAATATGGATAAATTTTAGATTTTACCGCTAATCCTTACATTTACCTTTGGGCGACGATAAACATTCGAAAAATTACTTTGCAAGCATATACGTAGTATTTACATATTGAAACAAAGATGTCAAATCATATGTTAAAAAACGAAGAAAGTATTTTTCTTATAGCATGGACAGTCTTTTTACTAACTATCGGATACAATGCGTTATGTATTCTAGAATTTTGATATTTTTTCAACTAATAATTTTTGAATATTCAACAAAGGTCTGTAAACACTTTACTTTTTTAAACTTCAGCTAAAAGTCTGAAGTAATTGCAGTACCAATTCTGTTAGTAGTAGTGGCGAATGCCTTATCGATAAGTGTCCATCCTTGGGGGGGGGGGATATAATCGTTGATAATATGTATCAATATTGTTCTTTTGGCAGTAGACGAATATGTCTAAAAAAGCATTAAACAATCAGTTCCCCTAGAACATAATGTATTTTAATTCTTACGAGTGTTCCTGTAAAAGAGCTATAAATATTTCATACACCATATTAAATAACAGATATAAATTTTGTAGCAATCTATGCATCTTCACAGAAGATAGAGTATGGACAGACAAACCGAAATCGTAAAAAATTTTCATTTTTGTTGGAAAGTGTTAATACCCAGAACACAATGCCTAAACAAAGTATACAAATTAAAATACTTTTTGATAATTAGTAAAACTGTACTGATTATTAGAAAACACTTTGCCTATGTGCTGGTAAATACCAACGTCTGCAGTATGGGCTTCATAAAAAGCATGGAATGGAAGCATTTACAAATATGTTTTGGTGTTTTACCATCTTACATTGCCGTTTTCCATGTTTTATTTTACACAATACATGCACAGTTAGGAAGCTGTTTACAATAACCCCCCCCCCTTTTATTTCCATGTTAAATTGGGACATTGGATAATAAGCTCGAAAACGTAGCTTGGTGCAGGAGGCAATAAATAAGCAGCAAAAAACAACGAATAAGAGCACTAACATAAAATTTTGCATTTGTACTCTTAAACGTTGTTTTTGCTGTTTATTTATTAGGATATTGGGTCCCGAAAGGGCCAGTCGCCCTAAGCTCGGTTCTCATAGGAACACCGTAAGTGAAGCAGCACCGACCTTCGTCAGCTCTTGGGAAGTTGACAACGTCAACTTTTCTTGACAGGACTGCTGTGAGTCAATGCACGTAAAATCTGTCGTGGGTTCAATGTTCTCCATGTTCAAACGATACCTCTGGGGATGTCAATCCAGGTGCTGGGTCTCTCATTTGGAATTGATTCAAAATAAGGAGACCAGTGATAAGAGGCAACATTGTCCTGCCTACTAGGCGCCTCTATCGTAAAATGATTCTTATTTCGTGATTTCTTATTTTCGTTCTTATTTTCTTCTGCTGTCGTGGATGTCAAGTCTATAATCGACAGCTGACCCGGCCTTTGGAAAGAACTTGAACATGGGCCATTTATTTGGTTATTTGATGGTTTTGTTTTGTTTTGTCATCCGAAAACTAACTCATTTATTAGATCTAAAAATAAAAATAAAAAGTGTCAAATTTTACTTTTTTAAAATACTTTATTAACTTATGAACTAATTTTCAACGCAATGCGTATTTCTCAATCGAGTTTTCAAAATTAGGTCACGAATGTTTACTTAGCTTACTCAAGACCGTTGTTTGAAAACTTATATCACGCTAACATACATTTTCTCTGTAACTTAATGGTCTTCACTTTTTATCTATTATTTTTTTAAGTAGAAGAAGTGTAACTAAAGATATGAAAAAGAGCCAATTTATTTCCCGGCAAAGATTCATTGAATAAGTACAATTAATGATCAAATTGACAGACATACTTTTTAGAAAATCATTGGCAGAATGATTGCCAGTTTTCCTGATTAAGGAAAAAAATGACGATAAGGTTTTCGTCAAGTTGACCTTTGTTGTTATTTTCTACGTTAAAGGTTCCGTAAAGTCGAGATTACTACATGAAAATTAAAATGTGTTACGAGAGTTCAGTGGCGTAGCGAGAAATTTTTCACGAGGGGGGGATTACGACTACTGCAACTCATATATATATATGTATATGTGTGTGCAGTGGCGTATGCATACTTCCTTCAAGAGGGAGTTGTAGACAAAACTTTGTGTTAAAATGCGTAATATTTTAGCTAAAATTTCAAAATTTATGGACATTTTGTTAAAAAAATTTTTGACAAGAGGGGTTTGAACTGTCAAATCACCCTCATGTATATGCCCTGCGTGTGTGTGATCAGAGAGTGAAGAAAATACATTTTTTATGACAAAAAAAAAAAATTCCTCAAGGAGGGGGGGGGAGGGGGTTTTGGCTACGCCACTGCCAGACTTATATCTTCTATTAAACTTCCCAATAATATTTTTGCTGCAACCAAGACAGTTTCTAATATATTTTTTAGTAGACAGATAATTCACTATTCCTCTTTCAAGTAGGTCTTCAAAATGTCTTGATTAAAAATCATGGAGAAGAAAGAAAATACATGATGTGAAAAAGATTATCGAGTAAAACCACAGTTAACGTTCAATATTTAGTATAAAACCCTGTTAGCTTTCAATGATTTATAATTATTCATTTGCGTTTACATTTGCTATACTGTATAATATGTAAATAAACGTGAAAAATTAAAATTCCATCTTTTTTACAATTTAATAAAAATATCATTCCGAAAAGGATAATTCTCAACAAAAGAACGATCTTATTTTTTTTAGAAAATAATAACTTTGTTTTACCATTTATTATTATATAAAATTTCTCAAAATTACAAAGTTAACCAGTGTACTGTATATTCTAACAAAGCCTTTTAAGCACAAAATGTAAAATTCAACTGTACTGAATTTTTATGACATCAATTCAGGTCTTTTTTATTGTTTATATATGGAATTCCATTCTGCATCGACCCGAATGAAATTAAAATTGTCTAGTGATGGCAACGCAATAAAATAGGAAATGTATACGTAATCAGAAAGAATGTGATTCTCTCAAATATTGAACTCAAACTTTTTTTTTTAAAGATCAATACCGACTTTATCTAAACGTGAAACGAAAGATGGAACTAAAAGGAAAAACCTCTTATCTTGAAGCATGATATTTACTTTTAACTTTTAAAATATTTTTCATGTATGCGTATGGATTTTCGAAGATTAGAATATTCTCTAAAATTTTAAGAAGATATGGGTGAAGAGAATATGGAATTCTTAAAACTTTCATACTTATAATATCGAAGAGAAGGAAGAGAAAAAAAAAATATGTATAGTAAAGATGGAAACGTCATTGCAGAGGAATTCCGGCTATATATAAAATATTTTTATGCTATAAAAAGTGAATTATTTTCACTCCATGCGATTTTTGTACAGCAACCTCTGAATATTTTAAACTCGTAAATCAAAATAACCGTTAAAATTGTACTTCTGAAATGGGGTATGCATTTCTTAGTTCAACGAATAAATTTCTGTTCTCCATTAGAAAAATTGCTTGTAGAGAAAAAAGATGGCAATATTTTATATGCATAGAATCTCTTTCAAACTTTAATTCACGATCACAAACATCAGTAATTACTTGATAAATATATACAAATAAAACTTAATAAAATATAAGTTTAAGGGGATGGGCCGGTAACTTTTTAATTTAGCCAGTTCAGCCCAGAGCCCTTGATAAACGGGGGGGGGGCTAACACTCTCAAGTTCTGTTAAATTTGGTAAATAAGATAATTAGTTCGCAAACTCAGTAAAAATGTTGTAACGAAAACTATAATTTTCTTTCTATTTCTGATACACTTGGGAAAAATTACACCAGTTGGAAAAAGTAAGAAGTTGGTAAAAACCAATATTTGACTTGGCAGCTTATCGACAACCCCCCCCTCCTCCCCCCCCCCCCCCCAAGAAAAAGGTCAAAGGTCTTAGCAATGGCCCAGGTTTAGCCTTTAAATTGAAAAAAAAAATTACACTATTAAATTTTATTGTTGCATTCTTCGAAGTTTTTATTTTGACATTACTTTGTAAAACTTTTAGTCTTTTCTTTGATTATAAAATGCACGTTTATCCATTTTTTTTTGTTGAGTGTGCATAACTCAGCGATTCTTTAGTAATACGATAAACATTTAGGCAGATTCATTTATTCTGAACTACTATTAGTTTGCTAATTTTCCCTTCTTATAACCTCAGTAGTTTTGAATTGAAATCGACTTGGGCATTTGTTTTACAAATTGATGATACTTGTGCATATTTTATATTTTAACATTTGTTTACATTTTATTTAAAATAAAATCAGTTTACTCAAAATGTTATGTAAAGAAACAATATATTGAATATTTATTGGCTTTATGCCATAAATATTCTATATATTGTTTTGTCTGCTTTTGTCACGGATATGAGCTATTCTTTCAGTTTGAAAAAATTGAAAGATTTAGAGCATAGGCTCTTAAACTGTGGTCCGCTGACCCCTGGAATCCTTGTAGACATTACCAGCAGTTTGCGAAAATATGAGCAATGGTAATGAGCAGTTCAAGAGGACAACGAAATGCTAAAATGTGCGGAGCAATAAATAAAAAATGAACTTACCACTATGCTCTGTAATTCTTATATATTATCTGGGATTTTCTGATTTTTTTAATATTATTTTGTTTAAAATTTTTCAATATTTATATATTATTATTTAAATTTTTATGAGAAGTTGACTTTTCTTTTCCACGGTTGTATTTTTTAGGGAATACAATCCCACTATTTTTTCCAATTTGCGGGATTTCGGCATTGAGATATAATGATTCCGAAAAAGTCTTAGTGAAATAAGAAATTATCTTAAAGTGCCAAGAAAATTGCTAGGTAAAACACCCTTATTAAAACTGTTTTTAAACAGTTACTTTACAGAGAACAGTTACTTAACAGTTTTCTTACACAGAGAAATGATCGCAATTGCTCTGATCCTGAATAAGGAATAGGGAATCCAATCCCCAGCTGTTTTTCCCTTCGGGGGATTTCGGGATGGAGATTTAGTGATCCCGCTGGAATACCAAGGGATTGCCACTTCTTTAAGCTTAGAGCTCATTTAAAGACTTCGAACGGAGAAAAGTATAAAATAATTAAGAGATTTTAATCACTGCGGAATTTAACCGTAATAATAATTAATCTTTGTTGATATTTAAGGCAGCTTACAGAAGTATAAAAATTGTGGTCCTAAAGCTCATAATAATATACTTACAGGTATTTCTTAATTGCTAAAAAGAACGTAAAAAAAAAAACAAGTCTATGAACTGTCTCCTAGTCTTGATCTAATTTCGGTAGCGAATTAAAAAGTATTTGACGAAACGTTCTTTCCAATTCTACCGTTGTCGGTTCTACGGTTAATAAGTAACCATACACAGCTTTAAGCACTATACTGTGTGATACGATACTGTCTACGATACTATCTTTTAAGATACTCATTTCTTTATTAATGATACAGTTTTATTTCTATTTATCCTCTTATTCCTTTTTTTTTTTTGGTAAGAAACCCTACGATATGCTTACTGTTTTTGGTTTTACGGGATTTCGGGATTCAGATTTTTTTTATACTGCTTGTAATGCTAGTCCCACGAGGGATCATTTCTTGAGAAACTTCATATGAGTATTTCCTTCAATCTTAGAATTACTATAAGTAAAAGGAAGAGTTTTTAACTAGAAGTTTAATTTTATATAAAGGCAATAATTTACAGAGGTATGGAAGTTATAAAAACATTAACCTCATAGCCTCTTACAATTATTTCTTAGTTTTTGAAAAACGAATGTAATAAACACAAGTCCAATGAATCGTTCCTTAGTCTTACTAATCGTTTTTAGTAAAATAATTAAAATCTTGATTTAAAAAAAATCCTACTAATGCCTAAAAAATTCATGTTATTTGAACTGAAATATCTACTAAATACTTTTGGATAATTCGGTTGGCGTGCTTTTACATGCATTTTACATGCTTTTACATGCATTAGATGAATACATTGGTTTATTAAGCATAGTTTAGAGTTCCTATAAAATATGCCACGCCACTAGTTTAGTAAGGAGAGGCATAGCAGTTACAGACGTAGGACAAAATAATCGTAACATCTGTGAAATCAGTCACATATTTATTATTTTTCAGCATGAAATTTCCTTTGCATAGATATGGTGGAAATGGATTGGATCTCATTTTCTGAGATGTCTGCTCAGATCGAATGTCATTTTTGCTTTCGTCTGTTTTATTTTTTGGTGTATTCGGATACAGGAATTTTAGTCTACAGCTGTGTGTTTTGTAAATGTAATCGTAATCTAATGAATTTGTCATAACAGCTGATACTGTCGTGGTACTTGTACCCACTCACAACGCTTGCTGATGACGTGCCCAAACTTCCAAGTAAACGGGTACTGACAATTTGAAGAGTACTGATAGGGGTGCCACTGGAGGTTCTCTCAGAGTGAACGATCATAGGATTCGTATAGTACATTCTAATACACTGATACCTTTCCCCTCATGGTCATCAAATGGCAGGATTCTATGACAGGTGGTGTGGCTGTCAACATCAAACGTTGCTAGGGGTGCCAAGGACACACCAAGACTTATTAGCAACGTTTTACAGCATCAGCGTTCAGGACAGCATTCATTAACCCTTTGAGGCGCAACCCTTTCCCAATGCTGAAAAAAGGGCAGCCGTTGCCATCGCTCGACTTAACTACCAGCAAGATGGCGGACGATCGAAACGTTCATCGCGTGCCACAGATATAGAGACCCTTTTTTTGACGACAGCTGGCTGTGCCCGGCAAAGCCAGCTGTCGCCACAGCCAGCTGTATTTTTATAGAAATCAAATCTATTCTTCGTGACTGGCAACAGTCAAAACGTCAGAGTTTGGTGTTCCCAGAGCGGAAACACTGCGCGTTAAAGGGTTAATAACTGCAACATGTCATATGGAAAGCCCTGCAACGGACGAAAGTCTGAACTTCAAAATCCAGCAGTTGAGCCCAAAAAGTAACAGCAGTCGTTGGATGAAATAACATCCGACCTAAGCAGACATCTACTGACCCCGTTTCCACCAGAACCGTGGAAGGGGAATTACATGCAAACAGGATAGTGATTTATTTGAGATTTTTCTGCATTTTAAAGGTATTTCAATGATGCTGTTTCACACATGTATGTCGTGTTCAAACACTGGATCAGTTTTGAGAATGACAATACTTACATTTTGCCGACATTTTGATGCATTTTGTAACGTGTACACCTTAGCAACTGTAAATCAGTTTATCAAAAGTGCTGATTTGAAGTGCTGTTTTAGTAAATATAAGTTTTAAACTACCGTATATTTCCGTGTATGAGCCGAGAATTCTTGGGACTCTTTCGAAAGCTGAACTACAGGGGTCGGCTTATATACGGATCTGCTAATTGCGTATAAGACGTAAATAGTTTTCCGTCAGCCTGGCGCAGATCGCTATACATCGATGCCGGGGATAAACCGTTAAGCATCGCCAAATATAGCACTTTTTATTTCTATAATTTATTTATCTTAAACATGCCCAGAAATATTTGAATACGGTAAACACGCAAAAAACTCAAATACTTTTCCGTTGGTTGGGCGCAAAAATAGGACCTTTACAGAAATGTCACCAGATTTATTCCTTAATCCGTTCCTTGCAGTTTACAGAAACTTGATTGCAAAATATTTCATGCGCTTGGCGATATTTCCACTCTCATGGCGACGTGTTTAAACAAAATCGTAGGATTTTTTTTTTTTTTTTTTTAAATCGCGGGTTTTGAATTTTGGATAAATTTTTGAAGAAAAAAACGCACTCTCGGTTTATACACGAATCGGCTTATATTCGGATATATACGGTAATTTCTCGTAATTTTGAACTGAAATTACATTTAGTTAAAATCATATTAAAAACTAAATCAATTCTCTTTATCCTGAATAGATGAATTTTATTCATATTTATAATCATGTGTGATTTTGGTTATTATCTTTATTTATTAGAGTTCTTGTTCGTGCCTACTTTTTTGAAAAATATTTATTAGGTGTAAAAATTAAAATTTACGTGTTAAAATTCAAAACCTTAAAGATGAGTAGGTACTTCTGAATGAAAAATTAGGAAAATAAATTCAACAATGAAAATAGAACTTCCAACAGGTAAAAAATTTTTTTAGCTTGATGACTTTAAAGCAATATAATGAATAGAATTATTATTTACCTTATCAAAATTTAAAATCTTTTATGTGTCTTACTATTGCTGATACTTTTGCTTAGGAAATATTTTGAAGTACAAAATTTGATAAATAGCATTTTGTGTGTTAGAGAGGTTTTCTCTGAGTACTCGTACATGCTCCCAATTCTTTGAAAATGAAGTTTAAAAAATTCAAAGTGCATTACAAATGCTGTAGACTTTTAAACAATGGAACAATTTAAACTACAAAATAATTAAAAGAAAACATAATTACTTAAATAACAGATTATTAAAATATCCATCTTTTCAAATAATCTTTACAATAAGAAGAGACTTTAAAATAACGACTTTAACAAATCAAAATAAACTTAGCATATTAAAAAAAATATCATCAAGCTCCTTTATTTTGCAACATGCAACAAGAAAGAATCTTTTTCGTGATTACGTGATCATTACTTTAGCTTCTTAACTGTATTTTAAAGTTCTTCACGAAAGAATTATAATTCATTTCTAAAGAGTGATAATGTGTTTTCATTAAAAATAAACTACTTACCAAGCAATTACGATCACGCGCATTTGGACTTAAAGAATTCATTACGGAGTAAAAACAATGCGTATTTGAATTCGTAAATATAAAATGACAATTATTTTTCTAATGTCTGTATAGCATTGCACTGGGAACGCAACAAACGAAGTGCTTTTTCTGTGAAAAGCACCTCGTACGAATGTAGTTTAATTAATATGAAAACTTCCCCTTTGGATTCTTTGCATTAGCGAGAGGAAATGAAGGGAGATTTAAAATGTAGATAATTAAAGACAAGAAAAATTAATTGCCTCTAATAAGAATATATAATTTGTCTGCTTGCTAGAAAAGATGGTTCCAATTATATCTGAAATGCTTATGATTTGAGGAAGAAATAATTTTCCTTCAAGTGAATCCAAAAAGCGTGTTGAATTATATATATATATATATATATATATATACATATATATATATATATATATATACAGGGGGGTATCCCAAAAAGATGGTAACAGGCTTTAATTCAATTACATATAAGTGGGCAGTGTAAGATGAAACAAATGTTCAAAATAAGGTAGTAAAAAAGACTAACTAAACTAGAAAAAATAATCCTCTCTTTAATTAAAAAAAAAATACGCTTTTTAAATTTGTATACGACCCCTGTACAAGACTATTTCCAATTGGTAAAATGTGCCTCATGCACTAATTAGGCGATGTACAAATTTTCAGTCTTTCATCATGAAACGTCCCTAAGACATCTTATATCAAGGATGATGTCAGGGCCTGAATTGAATGTAAGCTTTTATTGGTCGAGTGCAAAAAGTTATTTTCTATCTTTCTGTACGACCTTTGAAATGCGATCATCCAAAGAGATTTTTTTTCCCCTTCGAAAACCATTGCAAAAGTGATTTAAGTCAGCATATATTTATATCTGTCTCTGATACTTTCTAGGATATAGCTTTCGAATTTTGTACTCAACCTTTTTAATGTATAAGGCACATTTTACTAATTGAGAAATTTTTCGTACGGGGATCGTACTCTATGTAACTCAATAAACTCTATGTAACTAAATGAAAAATAACCAAAGGAAATTTTTTCTAGTTTAGTTGGTCTTTTTTCCTACCTTATTTTGAACACTTCCCCTTTATCTCTCCCCCTTTATCTACGTCCCCTTTATCCCCTTTATCTCTCCCCCTTTATCCCTAGTAATGTAATTCTTATGAGTATCCCTGTAATGGATAAAGAATTAAAGCGTGTTATCACCTTCTTAGGACACCCTGTATCTATCTCTCTCTCTGTATATATATATATATATATATATATATATATATATATATATATAAATTAACTAGCTGCTACCCGCGACTTCGTCCGCGTCGGCTTTAGAGTTAGGTCCCAAAAGAAATGAAGCATGTGTGAATAACACATATATGTTTGCGACAAAAGAAACTGCATTGAAATATTATTTGCTTTTTACTTATTTTATATGAAGTATAATGCATGGCAGTATACTTCATTTAAAATAAGAGAGTAAGCAGAGTTACTAAATTTAGATTTTTTTTCAGGCATTTGGCGAATACAGTTACGACAGTATTTTCTAACTGTTTTTGTTGTTCTTGTGAAAGAAATATTTATGCTATAGCATGAATTTTAGCTTACGTTAATCAGGAATAGTGCAGCTTTCTAATAGTGAAAAAGTTTTAGAATCGGTTCTATAGTTACAGAGATACCCAGAGAGCGTAATGTATTAGAATTATTTTGAGTGTTCCTGTAAAGGAACTATTTGCACTACATGCATGAATTTTAGCCTATAATACTCAAGAATAGTGTAGCTTACTAACAGTGAAAAAAGTTTTGGAATCGGTTCAGTACTTACAGAGATACACATAGAGTGTAATGTAATTCTTATGAGTATCCCTGTAAAAGAACTATTTGTGATATATGCATAAAAGGTAGCCTATAACACTCAGGGTCCCACCAGTGTCTAAGAAGTTCTACTCTCAAAACTGGAAGGCTGAAGGTGCCAGGTTCAAACCCTGGTCGAGCCTGTCGACCTAGCCGCTCGCAGTTTTTCGCGGTTTTCTCCAAAACCTCGCGTAAATACGGGCTAGGATCCCTTAGAAAGTTCCCCACAGAGGAATTCCCCATATAGGCCTAGGACCCTAGTGCAGTCAATCGGTCTTAATCCACAAACAAACAAACAATAATACTCAGGAATAGTGTAACTAAGTTTTAGAATCGGTTTAGTAGCTATAAAATTTCCATAGAGCGCAATACATTAGAATTATTTTGAATGTTTTTGTAAAAGAATTTTTTATGCTATATGCTTGAAAGGTTGCCTGTATGTTAATACAGGGCATAAGCTATCTTCATTACGAATTTTTCCAAATCCGTTCAGCAATTTGTGTGTGATTCAGTCAAAAACATCTAAACACACAAACGTACACATTTTTTAATGACTATGTCATTTTATCTCTCAATACCCTTATTGAAAAATGTGTCCCAAAAATGCGACATAACAAAGCGACATAAAAAAGCGACATAATTTTACATGTATTTAAATACTATTAGTTCACAACAGCTTTAATATCGAGATTAAAGCAATCTTTAGTCTCGATATTGTTACACTATTTCGTAAGCTGTAGAATATGCTCCACATGAAATTTTTTGCATGTATTCAAATATTATTAGTTCACAACAGCTTTAATCTATTGTTACAATATTTCGTAAGCTGTAGAATATGCACCACATGTATTTTTCTATAAATAGGTTATACTGTTAAAAATTTCAACATTAGGTTACCAGGCGAAATACGCGAAAGATGAGCGATAAAATGACAAGACAATTAATATAGTTTTAATATGGCAATAATAAAACTAAAAAATTAGGGGGGGGGGTTCAGGGGGATCTCCCCCTGACGAGGCTCTAACAGTCGAGTTTTTATATTATTGGTAGGATTTGGAAATTTATGAAGTTTAAGAAACACATTTGGACTTTTCTAATGCTTTTTAATTTGGCGTAAAATCAACATAATTTCCATACCATTTCATGTTTTTCAAATGCATGTTTATCTGAAAATAGAATTTCAGCTTTATTTCAAAAGCATAAATCATTTTGTGCGGGCGATAAAACGGTTTTTAATTAATAATTAGAAAAGTATTTAAAATTTCAACATTCTGAGCCTCAGGTGCACAGTTATGGGCTTCTATGCTCAAATTTTCAAAGCTCTGCTTTCTGTAGTTTTGTCCGGAGAACATTCATTTAATTATTATTGATAGATAGATTTGGCATAAAACTGGCATAATTTCCGTGGAATTTTAATGTTTTTCAGATGCACGCACGCGCTTCTTTATTGAAGTAATAGCATTCTTGTTAGCTCAAAACATGAATCATTTGATTGATACGGACGAAACTCGCCAAGCATATGGCAACGTAAAAACGGTTTTTAATTAATAATTAAAAAGATAATTAAAAATCTAAAATTCTAAGTAGACTATAACCATCTCCAGGGTCCCATCTATACCTAAACCAAAATGCATCCTAATCCATTCAGCGGTTTAGGCGTGATAGCGTCATAAACAAACAAACTCACTTTCGCATTTATAATATTAGTTAGGATTAGGATGCACATATTTTTATAGATTTATTAGTTATCTTAAAATAGGTTACTGTTTTCATGGAGAAAATAGATTTAAAGGGGTTTCATATAAAATATTTGAATTCATTTATTTTTTTCCTTAGTCAAAATAAATAAACAAATAAACAAATAATATAAAATAATCAAGAATGGTAATCTAGCTTAATGCACAGATTTTAAAACACTATCAACCCCAAACCTATTTGCACGTAATAAATAGTACCCGTCAGAATATGGCGGTAAACAGTTTAATGGTTCTATAAAAAGCCTAAAGGGAACCTCATTGAAATTTTACAATTTTCCACAGAACATAATAGGTACGATGGTATAAGGCATACGATGGCATAATAGGTAGGATGGTGAAACGAAATTTAAAAAAAAAAAAACTTCTATACGCGGGCCAGGGAATAGCGATGTGGGGTTGAAATGAGAAAAATCTGATAATATTACGAATAAATTCCTATTGGAATAAATTTATTATAATTTTAATTGTGAATGACATCGCCCCTCCCTTCATTTTTGATTATCTGGAAAAATTTCTTTATCCGAAAAATCTGCAAATTTTGAATAATTTCCCAAAGCAATTTTTTTAATGTCATCATTTGAAACTGAAATCTGCTTGTAACAATGCTGAAGCAATGATGAAACTTAATTTATCAAAATTTATTTTAAAAAACTACATTTTTCTTAAAAATTTAAAACATGACTTACGAAAGAACTATTAATACTTTTGCCTAAAGTGTTAACCATTTGAAGCACAGGCATTTTCCCATCAGTATGGAAGACCAGCTGGATAGACCGCCCAACACTGAAAAAGTGCAACCAGCACAGTCATCTGTGTCAGAAAATGTCTTTAGCTGTGTGGTGCCAGATGGGCTATTCGATCGACCACCATGTTGTTGGTAGTTAAATGGATCGATGGCAACTGCTGCACTTTTTCAACGGTGGGCAGTCTATCCAGTTGGTCTTCTATATTCATGTGAAAGTGCTTGAGCTTCAAAAAGTTAAATCGCCCGGGGTTCGAACACGTTTTCTTCTTCGCAGAACAGCGCATAAAATGAATATCAATTTCAACATCTTTACACATAAATTTCCACATGCCGCTTTTCTAAATATACATTCTAGAAAATAGCTTGACATTCTGCCAAGTATGAAATGCTTATTTAACTCTTTATTATTTTTTAAAAGCAGATAAAAAGGAAAACCGTTAGTTAGGATATTTTATACGGATTACACATCATCCAGTTGTCTTGTTTCTACATTTGGAACAGCGTAGTCTTTGTTTGAAAATATAGAGATCTATACTGCGCAATTTATGGACATGTTGTTCTAGCAGAATATTAATTATCAAATGGTCCTTATGTTTGAGTTGTGCAATTGAAATCTTAATTTTGAATGGGAAAAAGTGGGAGAATTTTTTAAATCTTCCGTCAACAGTTTTTATCCGATGATAATAATTCATCTCTTTTATTCATAAATAACGAGCATTATTTTGTATTAGCACTTATTTTTCATCATATATATAGTTCTGTCATCATTATATTATCTTTTAACTATGATGATAAATAAATGCCAATGATCTGAAAGACTAAATTAAAAGTTCCTCTCGTCCATTTTCTAAAAGCGAGACTTTTTTTTTCTTTCCTTTATGTTTTGTATGCGTACAAAGAATTTTCGCAAGTATAAAAAAAAATTCCAGTAAAAAAAAATGGTGCCCCACTCCGCACAAAGAATTTACAGCCACTAAAATGTGCCCCATACACTGTCTAATGAGGTGATATAGAAAATTTGAGAATAACATCCTAAAAAATGTCAGATATATGAAGATAAATATATAATGACTTATACCGTTTTCGCAATGGTTCTTAAAGGGAAAAAATCACTTAAAGAAAATCGTATGCCATCTAGCAATAAACGTTTACATTCAAATTCATGCATAGTTCCTGACCATCTTTGTTTTAAAGATATCGCTGAGGCATTTTATGATGAAAGGATGAAATTTTATGCATCATCTCATTAGTGTATCGAGAACATTTTACTAATGGGGAATATTTTTGTGAGGGGAGTCGTATTCAAATTTTAAAAAGTATCAATTCTTGAAAATTAATCAAATGATTTTTTATAGTCTTTTTCCCTACCTTAATTTAAAAACTTTTTATTTACATTACCAGTTTATCTCAAATAGATAAAGAATTAAAACATGTTACCGTCTTTTTGTAACATTCTGTGTATTGAATGAAAGTCTTACTTTGGAGAAATGTTTGTGGGTATGTTCTTGTTTAAATAAGATCAAGATGAATTATTCACTTTGATCATTTGGTGTTTTATACTGAATTATGGCTAATTTTAACGTTATGGCCTTTTATGTTTGTAGTTAAACCAGTATTAAGAAATAACTATAAATCGTAACATTTAGGTAGATGTGTATCATGAGTCGTAGAATAGTAAGAATACCAAATAAATCTGGCGTTTAAAGATTAAAATTAGTAAAGAACTTTGTAAATAACAAGATTATTTTACTTTTTATTTATGTGCTATTTACGAAGTCCTTTATTAATCTTAGCACATCGTTAACACTACGTCAAACACGCGAATCTGCATATTTCTAGTTCAGATAAAAGCGTCTTCAAGGTTCCGCTGCTTCAGGATAATTATGCAGATATGAGAAACGTAATGGTCAATGTTTACCTAAACTATCCCCTATAAAGATTTTGGGGCATTTGGTATAGTACACAATGGGATTGGTGGATTTCGAGTTTACAATGCTGAATGCTATCCCAAATCTCTGCGTGAATGTTAAATTTTGCAGTAAGAATTTTATGAATTTTTTTTTTTTTTTTTTGACCCGGGATTTGTTTAAAGAACTTTTTGATCCCACTCCTTCTACCCCTTACCCAAAAGTTGTATTATTAGCTTCGATAGTTTTGACCAGGCGAAATATTGGCATACGAGAAAAACGCAGTTACTTTTTGGCTAACTCAATACATCGTACCAGATGACATTTTTTTGTATTTTCAAAGTGAACGTACGATATTTAAGGAACATAAATATTTAAAGTTTTGCTATGACCAGTTATCAGAAACTGAGATAAACGACTGTAACACTTAATGATTGGTATGTGAAACAATAATTATTGATTAAAAGTTTTATTACGTAGATTTTAAAAATAAGTATGATTTTAAAAAATGCTTCTTTTATTTAGCTTTCTAGCTTCATATCGCTCTGAATCAACAGATACGTTTCAAGGATTCTGCTTTGTTTTGTGTGGATTCTTTTTTCTTTTTTTTAAGTGTTCGTGTATTTTGTTTGTTTGTGAGATTATGGAAACGCTACGCTAGGGCGATCTGTCAAGGATGGGGGATGCCTTGGTAGAAGAACTTTCTCGGGGATTCTAACGCGTATTCATATTATATCTGGAGAAAACCTACCAAAACTCCAGACCGTTAGATTGGCAGCCGAGCAATGGGCCCCGAACCCGGGACCTTCACACTTCGACCATTTACCATTTTCAGTGACATAACCACTGTGCCACGGTGAGGAATATTCGTGTAAATGTGTGAACAATTAAAATGCGCCTAAAAATAAAACTTTAGCTCAATTCCCTTTTACCTGTTAGAAAAGAGAGAAATATTTACAATACTTAATGTAAATCTGTAAAAAAAATCTTGAATTATTTTTGTATTGCAGTTTTAAGTCAGCAGAGAGCACAATTTTCTATTTGTGCATCACATGTATCAAGCTACTGAAGTCACCAAACTTGTTTTAAACGTTTCTGTAAAAACTGGAATTAAATATAATATTTCCCTTGAATTAAAATGCTTTCAGACATCTGTAATTCAATAACATACTTTTATTAGTCTAGACTGTCATTTAATATTGAAATTTTAATAATTTTAGTATTAAAAAAACTGAACACGATACTAATTTACGTAATGAAATCATAAAAAAAGTACGAAATAACGCAAATAAGAAAACAGTCGACATCATCATATTTCTTTAAAGCAAAAGCAGCAGTGTTAAGTATTTTCATAGAAACAATTAATTAACCAATTTAATTTCTTTCACCAGAAAAATAACAAAATTAACCGTAACGTTATATAACTTCCAGAGAAATTCCACTAGATGTTGTTAAAACAATTATATGTAAGGAATAAATAACTTCTTTTTCAATTAATTATAATTGATGGAAATTAACATTTAAAGCTGTATAGGACTATTTTTTTTTTATATTCAAGACATTTGTGAACATGAATCGAATAATAATGAAAGACAAGGCATTATTTAATTAAAGTATAAACTGCGTGAGATCTTCAGAAAAATTACTTTCTTCTTTCATAATTACTTCAAATATTGTTAACAAATAATTGCTGTTACTCTTGTTTAGAAGCTTCTTGCATATGTTAATTAAAACACAGCAAAATTATCTTAAACTGTCTGGAGTTTTTTATTCTTTTTGATTGTGAGGAATGAATTTTCCTCTTTCAAAAATTGGGATCATTTTTTTTTCTTTCCAATTAAATGTTTATATTAAAATGAATCACTGTAAAAAGTTGAATACACCCATAGCATTTTGATAAGTTGTTAGAATCATTTAATACTTATTAACATTTTCCGAAAATGCTGAAAAATTTCGATCATTCGGACTTGTTTTTCTGTTCGTTTGTGTGAGTTCTAATTACTGTAAATTAAGCATGGAATAACACAATACGTCAGAACGAAACAGTCGTCCACGCCTTTGGCCGGCCCTGCTCAATACAAACGTTTCAGGTGGCGAAAAGTGTCCATATTTCTTCAGCTGGTGAAAATCCCAGCCTAGACGCAGGCAGAAAATTGCTAATTTCGAAAAAGATTGTGTTGGAAAATGTTTCACAGTCAATGAATTTGCCACAACTTATCTTCCTCGCTTCAATGGACGATTTCGATACGAGGCTATTTCAGTCACATGTACTTTAGCCAGTTAGATTGAAGAACTGAACATCAATACAGGCTACTACTACAGTTGATTCGCTGGAAGTCACGTGTTAAAAGGAAAATAACGTCACATCGATATCGTCAATTTTATTAATCTTAGCTGATAATAAAGATCACGGGGAAGGGGTGTTTTCCCCTCACTCAATAATTTAGCGATATTGTCGCCTATGCTAATAATACTATGTTGGAAAATGTTTTGTCAGGGCCGGATTCAGGGGAGGGCAACCGAGTCTGTAGCCCCGGAGCCTCCAATAGAGAAGGCTTCCCAGAATAAACATTTTTAGTGCTTAAAATTTACGACAAAATACCGAATAATTAAAGAATAACGTCACGACCTTTATCCCAAAGGGGTGAGATGCAATGAAACTGCTTCTTTGCCCACATTTCGCATATTACTAGCACGCGATCGGTTGCAACCCACATGAATGCTACATTGCGAGTGCAACACCACATCATCATTTTTCGTGTAAAGAAAATCTTCCTCCACGTGGAATCGAACCCGGGATCGCTAGGCTTTTATTGAAGTCTCAATCCATTTCGCCCAATAGATCGGTGTTACAAATTGTTTAACTCATTTGAGAAATATTTTAGAGGGCCTCCAGCTCTCAGAATCCGATTTATGACTGTTGCATGCCATATGAATCTTGTTTCCATCCTTTTTTCAGGATCGACGTCCGATCTGGGCAATGCTCTGTGCAACAAGAATGCCAGCATAGCGATTCTGCTTCGGGAGATGTCCTCCCGTCCCAGGCCCTTCAGTCACACGATCGTCACTATCGATTTCCTGGTGACGGATTACAGGCTCACGTTCGGAATCGACCCCGGAAAGGGACAAAGTAAGTGTTAATGGTTTTTCTTTTGTGTCACCAAGCATTTTAAAATGTAGTATGTTATTCGCTTGATTCGTTTCAAGACTGACTTTTAATGTGAGATGAAACTAATAAGCTTATAATTTTAAGTTCTTGATAGTGAAATCCGTAAACAGGGTATCTCAAAAGGTCGATGCCAAACTTAACATGCAGGTCTGTCATAACATGACAAACAAGACTTACATAGGAACTTGCGTCCGGAAATCCAAACGGCTACCGTTAGAGGGCGATGTTCGCAAGCTTATGGAAGCGTGATCATTTCAGCCTAGGGCGTTGCCGGAGACGGATGAATCGGTTTTCTAACTTGGCCAATATGCATTACGTGTATGGTACCGCGGATGGGAAGTCATATAGTAAGTCAAATAATAAAAATCACTTCTCTTTTGACATCATTTCTCCCTCCCCTCTACGCCTGCGAACATTGCGCTCAGGGTACATCCATACCGCCGCTTGTCCATTCCCATCCTCAGCATCATACGCGTAGTACACACCTTCCAATTCGGAGTTAGAAAGCCAATTCCTCCATCTCCTGCAACGTCCTAGTCTGAAATGATCACGTTTCCATAAGCCTGCGAACATCGCCCTCTAGCGGTCACCGTTTGCGTTTTCGGACACAAGTTTCTACGTAAATCTTGTTTATCATGGTATGACAGACCAAATTAAGTTTGGCTACGACCTTTTGAGACACACTGTATATGTTTTTCGTTGTGTCGCTCCATGAAGAAACGCCCATGAAGATTGATATTAATGTTTATCTTTCTTGTTTTAGTGTTGTTAACAGTAAATGGACCCTCCGATCTGGAACAAAAATATCGTGTTCCAGGAAATCTGTCAGCTGGAGAACACATAACTATATTCATACCAGATCCAAGAGACGATAAGATGCCTGCCGAGCTAAAAGTCTACGTGAACTGCTCGCTGCAACAAACCATAAAACTACCGACATCAATGTTTGATATGCTACAACACCACACAGAAGTACAAGTGGTAAGTTGCAGCAAAGTTCCGAGATTCATATTCGAATTCCGTTAACCCATGTCATTTTCCTCATCTCTTGTGTTCTTTTGTATTTGTTGATAACTGGCTGTCTTTGGGAAAAAAAAAAATCCGTACTTATTACAAGGAATAGCAGGAATGAAGGACTAATACATAAGAAAAATTTTACATCTCGATAAACTCTCACAAATAACTCCGAAATTTGTTAAAACCAGTTTGATGAGTTAAAAACGCATTTAAAAAAATTTTAAAACAAAAGATGAAATCAGTAAACCAATCATTCCAGAGTTATTGAGGTCTTTCTGCTAGCCAGTCAATTACAGTCCAAATTTTGGAACTTTTAACTCTTATTTTTATTTCCATATGCAAAAGGTAACTCCGGTTAAACATTGTTCAGAAATGTAAATAATCGCCTATGGGTTTAGAATATCAAAAACTGTTTTCTTTCATTCGTATATAATTTCATTTTTCGCTTTGAAATTGCTGTCAAGTAAAGAAAAAATGATTTTTTTTAAAATAAAATAATGCTTATTTTTGAAAGACTAGCTTAAAAAAAACAGAATTTGCTCGGGATTTCTTATTTGAAATAAAAAATGATCATCCAAACATTTCACGTTTTAATTTGAGTAAAGGTGAAAAATCAGACTTGATAGATTGATAGTTCAAATTCTCTTAAAATTCGCCAGCTGTTGCAATGATTGATTACTACTTCTGGGATATAAGCAAAAGTAATATAGCATGTAAACTGCAGACGTCAGTGTAACACAGCATCATAATTTAATAGTGCTTTAGTTGAAATATATATCTGCGACGAGATTAGTTTGTTAAATCTTTCTCTTTCTGTATTTTATAAACATTTATTAAATAATCGTATAAAAAGTTTATGAAATGCTATAATTAAACTGTTGCCTTGTAAAATCTGCTTTAGAAGTAACTTTCAAAAAGCAGAGCCTTATGTTTCATGAAAATATTTTATGATCCTTGGCTCTTAACAGCGGTTCGTCCAGGGGAATCCAGCGCTGTTAAGATCAGTGGCTTAGCCCCCCACTCCCGAAACATAGGCGTGGCGGGACTGAAAATTTTGGAGGAGCACATATCAAAATCAAGACAAGAAAAAATAAGTTTTCTTGTATTTATACAAACAAATGTTTTGAATAAAAAGATTTTGAGAGAAATTTAGGGGTGTGGGCCCGTGATCCCCTGTGCACCCCGTCGCTACGCCTAAGCCCACCAAAAGATTACTTAAGGGTGACATTTTGCATTTCGTATATACATTTTGCTTAGGTTAAATAAGCTTTCATTTTAAATTAGCCGCTCCCGAAGCAAAATAGATTGCTTAAGGGTAGTATTTTGTTGTACTATGCATTTTTTTAAAACCTAAACAGCACGTATAAAAGAATTTTTTAAAGTTGCCTCCCCCTTCCCCCCAAAAAAAAATTATTCAGAGCAAATGATTTTATTCATTCACCATGACATGTTTGTTTAATATATGTTTTATTATATTTTCTATTAAAAGTTTAAATTGCTTTGAAATTATATTTCCTCGTTCAACTTACAAAAATATACAAGAATTTCAGAAATTTCGGATATTTGTTTGACTCTTGTTTGATCTCTAGAAATTAATGCAATTTAAAATCATTTGTTGTGTGGAGTTTCTCGAATTGTTTAATGCATTTCCACGATTTACTGTATAATCTTATAATTTCCTAGCATCGGAAAATGAAAGCTATAGCTATTTACGATGGCGGAATATACGACGGGCGGCTTAAATCCTTTTTACGACGGATTGACAAACTATCTTCATTTACGCAGTAAGTTGGGAACATATATAGCACGGACAAAGATAAACAGAGAAATGCTATTACTCACACATTAACGATCGCATCAATGAAGACTAACAACAGCTGGTAATTATATCAGTACGGTTAAAATTTTCTGTATGTGTATGAATTTCGGCATACATTAATTAATTTTTAAAGCACTATAGAGTAGTAAATTTCTCCTTTGTGAAATAATAAAGTAATTAAAATAAATTTTAATAAAAATAATCAGTATTTTATTGAAACCCGCCCAAGTGGTGTAGTGGCTAAGGAACCCTTCTATCAACCCTTGGGTCCGAGTTCCATTCCCGGCTTGGGCTTGCGTGCTAACTCGTCCGTCCCTTCATAGAGGGTAATGTCGCTACATAGAGGGTATTCTATTACCCACCCTTTGGGTGTCCACGTAATAGAATAGTCAACGAGTTTTGGCCGTTATAGTGACGAATGCCTAAATGGCAAGTACCCGCCTGTTAGGGAAAAAAAAAAGTATTTTATTGAAGTATTTTCCCCTTTCATTTAAACGTATACAAAAGCATATTTTTTAACTTGAACTTTCACTGTTTTGTTTATTTATTTATCTTTGAAATTTTTTTAAATACTTTTCTTATTAAAACTTTTTTAAACTTTGTAATTGTGAACATGAAAACCTAATTTAAAAACTTACTAAAAGGACTACATCTAAATTGATATTCGAATTTAATTATTACACAAAGTAAGTTTTGAAAACACATTTTTTCTTCCTGCTTTTGATAATTTTTTAAAAAGTATAAATAAATTGATTAAAAACTTCATGATTGAAAAGATGTTGCTGAAGTAAAGTTATTTTAGGGAATGTGCTAATTAAGCAATGGTGTAACATTTTCACTTTGATAATGTCCGATAAATATTTGTTATTCTTTATATTCTGGATAAGATAGCAGCTATTCAGTATCTTCATTCATCTTCGTGAAAACTTCTCAAATTGATGAATCATATATAAACAAGCTTACTGTTTCAAGAAAGATATTAGTTCTGTTAATTATAAACAGTAAACAGACTTACTGTTTGATTTTCTTTTAAACTGGCACTCCAGATTGAAAAATATTTTCAGTCAAGTAATTACTGAATGTTTGCCAGTTGCATTTCCATCTGAAATTCAACCCAACTAAATAAACTTTAGAAACTAAATGAAAGCTTCCATATTACTGGAAGTAACAAACACGAAAGTATGCATTTACTAGGTTACTTCGAACATGCACAGCGAACAAAATCTTCCTCCGATGAAGTTACTAATAAATATTTATAAATATGAGCAAATCTTGATGCCATGTAGCAAAAACTTACTGACTTAAAGGTCTAATTTCGATTTCAATATTTTAAAACACTTTGACTGACGTTTACATTTAATAATCGTATATGAATGAAAGTATTTTTAAATACGAGAAAGAGACATTATACTTGTTCAGAATACTAGTTAAAGAACCCATTTTTCTTTAATACTGCCTTTATGTATAAATCGAGTGTGTAAAAAGTCCACGCACTTTAAATTCATTAAAAAACAGTAATAATAATTTAAAAAAAAATTTGCTAACATGAATAGTATTACATAGAGATCGAATTATTTTGATAACAAAAAAAATAAAAATAAAAAAGAAGTTTTAGTTTAAGAAGTTACCGATAGATGGAATATATATATATTTACATACTCAATAAGAATCAAAAGTTTCCAATCTAAAAAAATATATATCTTCTATCGGTCTAATCTTATTAAGATCGTTTTATCGTTATTTTTTCGTTTTTAAGGAATTTTTTAAGTTTTCACAAACTTTTGAGGTATTCTTGGTATACTGAACTTTAAAAATTCATTGAAATAATGAACAAATAATGATAAAAAAATACAGTTTGCATGAAAAGGATTAGAGGGAGATCAGATTTTTTAAAACTATTGCATTAAGTCATGTATGTCAGCGCCCTCTACTAGTAACTTTTTAAACTATAACTTTTTTTATCATAAAAAAATCCGACAATCCTCTAAATAATAGTGCAAACCTAATTTTTTTTTCATCATCAGCTCTCTTTCAATGAATTTTTAAAGTTTGAACTGATTTTTGACGTATCCGGATCCAGTAGTATTGGAGAAGCGTTGTTCCTAGCATTTACTGCAGATAGCAGATATGTTAAAGATATCTGTGCGTTGGGTGTTGGGTGAAGGAAGAAAGTTCAGAAAACACCGTATTTGTCAAGTGGCAGAGAGTTGTTGATTCATAACGACAAATTTAGAGTTTTAACTGTTGTTTTGAGTGAACGAAGATAATTTTATTTTAGGTTGTCATATTTTGCGTGACAATGAGTATTAGTTGTTTCTTTTGTCGCATAAACTATTTATTGTGTTTAAAGTCGTAGGCCATAAACCACATGAAGCTTACTTTACGTACGTCGTAATCATTGTTTTGTTCTATGATGTTCGGGTTGTATCGGATGCACATTAATGTTGATAAGAGTTATATTATCATAGAAATCTTTTGCTTTACTGGACATTATAAGTAAACTACGAACAGCTTTTTTAAAAAAGTAAACACATAATGCATTTGTCATAATGCATTAAATAATCGTTAAAGTTAAAAAATTTTTTTTATCATTCTCAACACTTTAAATCCGTTTTAATAAGTGTACTTTTTGTACTTTTAATTTTCTAAAAAAACAACACTGACTGATAATAAAAAACTGCTTTCATCACCAAAAGTAATTTCCTGCTTGCACATTTTTTTAATGTCTGACACAACTCATAAAATCACTCAGTAAAATCAATAAAAATGCAATGACTGCAAAAATAGTAAAAAAAATATTGATATTTTATAATAGCAAAAGTAGTTTTAGGGGGAGGGGGATTTATAGAACTGTAATGTTGTATGTGAGAGAAATATGATCTGGTCAAACTGACATCCAAAAATATTATAAAATATTTATTTTACGATAATTTAAATACTGTTTTTATATTTGTTTTAAAATAAAGACTGTACTTAAATCAACAATAGCCTAACTCAATGTTCAATATTCTCAATAAATCTTTAAAAAAATGCAAGTTCACCTGAAGCTGTAGAACACGCAAGGGGCATTATTTAGTAACAGAGGCACACGCAAGTCTAGTTTCACTTCTTAGTTTTAACCAGTTATCTGTGGTCAAGAGCAAATATTTACAGAATTCTCCTCATACGTGATTAAAATTTTTGAGCAGTACAGTTTTTATATTGAAGCAAAAATCTTTAACATTGCATCATTTGATTTCATTTTGTATATGTGTTTTTACATTACGTGTGTGCGCTAACAAAAATGTATGATCATTTATGAAATATCACGCAATTTATTAAAAAAGCTTGAAAGAAAAACAATGTCTTTCTCTTTAATCTGCATGGTCCCCTTATTATCCTCTCAAATTTGATTCGGTCGCTTTTGCTTCAAGCATTCGTACAAAAATGTATAACGGAGAAAAAAAAAAAGGCGGAAATATTTTTCAGCTAAAGGTGGTTTTGGATCTTTTAAGAAATGAAATAATATAACACACAAACCGTTTTTAATTGCAAGCAATATATGAGTAAGTTTTATTTTATTTGTATAAATGTGCAAGTAATACACTTGCAAACACCTAAAAGAAAATGGAATTATATTATTATAAGGAAAATGAGAGGAATTCAATCCCCTCCCCCTTTCGCAAATTAAAATAAAAAAAATATTTTAAACCAAATTTTATTTTATCTTACTTCCAGCGAGATAGAAATCTAAACTTATTTACAGGAGGGAAAAAGCTGAAAAATGCCATTATTTTGCAAAATAGGAAAATTAATAATTTTGAATTTTTTGAATCTAGATCTCAATTAGCAGATATAAAAAATGTACAAAATATTATTCTTATATAATATACAAAAATTCTTTTGTAGTTATGCGAAATGGGTTTTAAATTTCTTGAAGATAGATACTCAGTTACTAAATACAAAAAATAAATAAATAAATAAAAAAAAAAGTATTATTATTGCATAATAAACAATAATTCTTTTGCAGCTATGCAAAATGGGATAGCTCAAATTTTATCCGAAACTGGCAGAGTGCCTTCTTTGAATCAAGCAGTGGGGAAAAACGTAAGGATATATAAGTTCTTCAAGCATTTCCTGCCTCTGAAACTTAAAAAAAAAATAATAAAATCATACGACGATCTTGTTAAAGGCTTTTCCTGCGTAGCGTTTCCTTTTTATAATGTCCGATCGCATCCATATGTAGACTAGACTGTGATTTCACATTTCCTTTCAAAAGGATAAAAACTAAAAAACTAAAAAAGATTCAAGCTACTCTCCATTTTTATTCTGAACCTACGTATTTCTTGACTTAAGAAACATTGGGACTGTATTATGACATCATTTACTGCAAACGAGTATTAAATGTGGCTAGACCAACGCTTTTCCATTTGGAAGATATGTGTGACATCATCTTTTTAAACTATGACGGGACTTGATTTGACTTGGCCATTTATAACATTTTAAGTAATTTTTTAAATGTAAAGTCGGTACCTATTTATTACGCAAAATAGAAAACAGATATTTCTTTGCTTATATCTTCTTTTGATTTTTTTTAGATATTGAAATTTATTGTAGTAAAAACAAGTTATTGAGATTTAAAGTCAACTCTTGAAATGTAAGTCCAAATATATAAATTTATGTGTAACTACATTATTACAGAAAAATAGAATTAAAAAAAGTCATCTGTCATTAGACGGTTTAAAGTACTTCACACTCAAAATATCGCAATTTGAAATAAAGGAAATTTTTACTGTCTAAAGTTTGTTAGCTTTGAAGCAATAAGCTTTTTTATAGCTTATATTTATAATAATGGGTTGACAGGTTTCATAGATAAGTTACATGATAATATTTTCAAAATAGGATGACAGTACTTCTACAAAAACTAACAATAGAAACACTTTAAAATATTTTTACGAATTTTACAGCGCCCGCTTACCTTTAAAATGAAATTTTCGGACAAAAATCCGATTTTATATTTTTATTTTAATATTAAATCTGGATGTTTTAGCTTTCTAAATCAGTTAGGATTTTGTTGCTATCTTGCTCAGAACTTGAATTATAGTAATTTTAATATTAGACATTTCATAGGTAAAATTTTGTATGCATTTTTAGTTTCTGTTTTCACTCAAAGAGCAATTTTTAAGATTTTGCTTTATCGCAAAATTTTCTAAATCAAACACCTGTTATTGTAATGTTATGAAACTTCGGCAAAATCTTCTAAAGGAGTTTATTTAGGAAATCAATTACTACAATGCATGTAGTGTAAGTATTATTATTTTTTTTTACCTAAAGTTCTAATTTATACATTGTCGTATTATCTTCATTTTTCTTCAAGTAAAAATGTTATCTTCTTACATTTTTTGAATATGATTTTTAAAGTTAGGAGAGTAGTACATTCTTTTAAGGAAGTTTCAAATGTCAAGATAAAATTTAGAAAACAAAATATTTTTATTTAAATTTGAATTAAGATGTTTTGCAAATGTATCATTTTATATCGATTTTTATGCATGTTTTGAGATTGAAAATCAAAATATTTTTGAAAATATACCTATTTTTACATGTTAGTAACAATTTTTAGCTATATTCTGCAGCGTAATACAAAAAATAGGGATTTTTCAATTATTAAAAAAAATCTTTAAAGGTAGTCATATACCTTAAATAATATTTTAAATGTTAAAATAAATGCTTAGTTAACATTTTAAATATTAAAATAAAGTGATTAATTACCCTCAAATATAGAGTTGAATGGTACTTATCATCAATTCAACCCTCATTTACATCTAAAAGTATAAGGTTACAAGTTTTTGCTTTTTCATTTCGGCTGTTGCTTTTCTTTCTGTTTTACCAAAATATTACTCTTATTAATTATCAGAAAAAAACCAGTTCAAACATATCTTGAAGCACGTGATGTACCCCCAAAAAGTGCACGCATCGAGCATTTTTGGTTAACTTAGGTTAACCAATGGGTTAACCCATTCCTTTAACCTAAGGTATACTTGCTTTATTATTTTTTTTGTTTATATCAGGCACTTTAAATTTTAAAGATACTTTAAAGGTTAAGTTGAAAGTTATTGATTTCATGTTCCATCGGAAATTAATTCACAATGTGCTGCTTTATCACAAATTTCTAATAAAGTTAACCACTATTTAAAAGTTGGTACTTTATTTTATAAAAACCTTGAAAGTTACAAAAATCCGTCACAGAGAAAGAGAAGATTTGCAGACGCATCTGAAGAGTTGCATTATTTGAAGAAAATTTCTATTTTCTCACTACTTTAGGACACTTTTGTTAATTTTTTTTCCCATTTTCATTTTGAATTATAAAGCATATTCTTTTCTGTTTGCTTGAACAATATTAAAAAAAAGAATTATCTACATTAAAGTTATTTTAACACCCACTGCAACACCCTAACTTCACATGCCCTAAATCTTTTCATAATAATAAAAGTTGAGTTTAATTCTGCAATAATATAAACAAAATACTTCATTAGAACGTTTTTTTTTAATATTTCCCGAACCTAAAGTTACTTTAGATCACGTTATTTGCTCCCCTAAATGTTAAAGGTCACTTAAATTGGCGTCAGCTTTCACTTAGATTAACTAAATCTAATTTTATCCGAACCATTTGCTAAAAATTTAATAACCGGTGCCACCTAGTCTTAACAGGCCTTAAAATTTTAATAATTCTGTTGGATTGCTTCTGTTGAAAAATGCTTTCCTTTAGTTTAATAAATTAACTGAAACACTACAGCTTTTGACATCAATTTGATGCTGAGGTTTCAAAATAGTAGAAATTAATTTTTCGGAGTGAAATTTTTCAAGAGCACTCATATAAGTATCCGTTATTACGAGTATTTACTATCATTATGGAACTTGGTTGCCGTTTGAAAGCCGAAAACCGTGATTTAAACAATGAAATTCTTTAAATGTTTTAGTGTATTAGTGTTCTAAAAAAAACTATTCTAAAAAATAGCTATTTTAAATTTTCAAATTTAATTAGGACTTTCGATTCCTCAAAACCATTCTGTACTTATAATTATTAATTATACTTTAAAGTAATACAGAGTTCTTGAAAAGTGATGAAAAGTGCATTTTTATGTTACCTGAGGTTAACAGGTAACATGGTACACCACGGACGTAACTATAGCTTTCTCATTTAAAGGGTCCAGCTAGGGCAAAGGTTCCCAACGTGGGCGATAACGCCCCCTTGTGGGCGTTTGAGGCTTTCAGGGGGGCGGTAAAAGATCCAGAGAAAATTAGGGGGCGTTGATATGGTACGGATTGGCGTGGGAAGATTAACCAAATATAGTCTAAGAAAGACTTAGAAATGTATTATCAGAGTGATTTTTATCACGTGTGCGAAAATTCACATATTTCGATATGAGACTTCGCTGTTGAGAGAAAGAGATACCTCTCTAGAACTTTTATTCCTCCTTTTTAAATGAAGAAGAAATTCAGTAGAGTTTCAATTCCAACAATATTCTATCTATTAGTAATTTTTTAAAATTTAATTCTTGTTTTCACCATGCATTATGTACGCTCTTATTTCTCTGGAGTGGGAGGGGGGCGGTATTGAAATATTCACTAGAAAAGCGGGCACCAGTTCAAAAAAGGTTGGGAACCTATGAGCTAGGGGAAGGGGGGGTTCAATCTTACTATTAAAAATTTGATTGACAGTAATTTTTAATATAAATATTTGGTAGCTATTTTAATAGCACTAAAAATTCTTTAATTCTTTATAGTAAATTGTGTTTGTTACCCACTAAATTATAAAGTTTACAAAATTAATATAATTTTTGAAAATTTTAATATAAAGTTTTAAAAATTTATATAAAATTTTAATCTTTCTTACCGTATACTATTTTGAGAGATGGATTCAAAAGGGGACTATTTGACCATAATTATCGTTTTTGCGTATACTAAAGGGGGTATCAAGACCTCTTCCCCCCTTACGTACGTTCTGTGCAACACACATTAATAATGCATTTTAAATGCAGTAAAAGTATGATTACGTTTGTCATACTTCCTTTCATAAATTTCAGAAAAATGTTACATTTATTAAATTTTTATCCTCCTTCCTGATAAAAAGTTTCATGAAAAATTCCTTAATATACGCTCTACTGGATAGGACAAGTTACAAACACTAGTATAGTCACATTCTAACTCTTTCTAATAATACAGACATATACCTTTATTATTATTTTTTTTCAGATGGTCAAAGAATAATAGCTTAAACATTAGAGTATTTATTGATTAATTGCTTTTTTTTTCTTTTTACAGGAAAGAGACAGAAAAATGAACGTTACCATTCTGACAGGGATATCATGGCAAAATGCTTTAGAATCAAGCGGATGTAGCGTGAGTAGTGTGAGGCAGGCAGCTCAAAGCACGCAACCAGAATATGAAGTATATTATAACGTTAGAGGTTAGTAAACTTGAAACAATATCACATGCATATAGTTACGCACATAATAGTTGCATATTAATACGCATGGTTTCAAATAGTGTTTACTTTTGTTATAGTGCTTTAGTTGTAATTTTGTAATACCTTTTGTCACAATTCTTATGTATCCATATTAATATTCTCTAAATGATAAAAATATGATCATTTCGTTAAAGAAGCTAGTTTAAATGAATAGCATGAATCAAAAACCTTTGAAATCAGTTATGATACTATCCGCTCTCGCCTAATTGTTGTGGGACCATGTATGATAAAGGGAACTGGTGCGAGTAAAATTTGTCGCTTCTCCAATATCCCCCCCCCCCTCATATTCAAACGATACCTCTGGGGGTGCCAATCCAGGTGTTGGACTCTCATCTGGAATTGGTTAGAAGTCAGGAGACCACGAGCTAAATCGGTCTTCCTCCGACGAACGCTCATTAAAATGGAAGCCGCTCCTCTGACTTTAATGTAGAAGTTGCATCTCATCGATTTAATCAAAGAAAGTGATTAAATCGATTAATCAAAAAATGGTCGATTTAATCAGACAACTTTAATCGGCATCTTGGAAATGCAAAACTAGGCATGGTCTTTCTTAAATGCATACGGTGAAGTTATATAGCTGCTAAATATTTTATATATAATTTTATATCTAAATATTCTCAAACATCTTCGCCTGAATTACACAATTTTAATTTTCTCTTCTATAAGGCAACATTTATGTGTGTAAATTTTTTAATTTGCGTTTATTGAGACTTTGCAAAGTAAACTATAAAATTTTCGAAAAATTTTGTTTATTAACTTAAAAACGTTTGTGATACATACTTAATAAACAAAGTTTAATTAATTTTGGAAATGTGTCTCTGTGGATATACAACCAAACCACGAATTTTTTCCCCCCTCTCCATTTTCTGTGTCTGGAACATTAAAATCTGGGAACTAATTCAACAGGAAAATGCAAACAATTTCATTCAAATTTTCTAATTATGTTTAAGCATTTTCTTGCGTTTAATTCTGCTCAGCAGAGCAGAGAAATTAAACTAGAAGGGTGCTTTCGAGTCACGGACAACATTTCCAAAGTCATAAAAGCTACTGGGATTTATTCAACTTTGTTTATTTTAATAGCACGTGTGGTGCAATCGAGTTTAAAGTACTAATGCATTTTACAACATTACCTGTTTTACAAAAATGTCTTTTTTTACTTAAAGATTAAGTTATTAAAAAAATATATATTTTGTTTCAGATCAAGAAATTTTGATTAGGACCTTGAATGAATTAACGCTAGCTTTGAAAGAGTTGCGCTCTAATATGGACTTACAGGTAATTAAAAAAAATACATTTAAATTTGACTTGTTTGTATGGTCTATATTGTTTAGTTTGTTAAAGGCAACTAGATAAAAAAATAAATAGAGATAGTAGTGTTTGAGTCGGTCATTTCAAAAACACATAAGTGATGATTTTTCAAGCGCTTTTAACGTATACCCTTATGGATAGCACGCAAGTAAAACACATGTAATTGCAGTCAAACCTGTTTAATGGAATACTCAGAGGTTCCCAAACTGTGTGCCGCGGGACCCTGGGGTGCCACAAACATATATGCCAGGAGTTCCATGGAGATATTCAAGAAAAGTCTAACTTTTGGTGAAGTATACTAAAAAAATTTCTTTTTAACTGATATCCCACAAAAAAGTTAGCCAAGCCGACGACAGAGTGGGCGAAAAAAAATATTTCAGTCAAGTTCAGAGAGTTCAGCAACCAGTTGCCTCTCTTTTACAGGAATTCCCTGAGATGGGATGGGGGGAGGGGCTAAATTCTATATCCCTTTCCCAAGAGAGTACTTCCTTGGTAGTTCACAGTATAATCATAAAAGAAAATAAGTGCATCTAAATTGTTTCATTTTAACCTTCATATTCATGCAGATTTAAAGTTAACCTGCCGCGAAAGTTTTTAGCACTGAGAGGGGTGCCGCGAAATGTTTTTAGCTTGACTACGGTGCCGCAGTCACAAAAGTTTGGGAACCCCTGGAATAGCCAATTTGACACGAAAATGTATTCAAATAAGCGAGATATTCCATTATCCGGGATGAAACTGACCAATTATTACGGTTTGGTACATTGAAAATATATATAAGCGGGATATTTATTTAAGCGATATCCCATTAAGAATGTTCGACTGTAATTATATTAGGGGGACAGGAAAGTAACGTCATTAAAAAAATACAAATAAATAAATTTTCAAAAAGTTTTTAATTACAGACTAGCTGACTCTTAGACATCGAATTTATATTTGCTATATTTTGGTGCAAGAATTTTCTGAATATTTTTTTTTTCCAAGAAAGATTCCCCCACTCCCCTTTACTTTTCTCTAGTCTGTTCTCCTTACAGTACGAATTTGTAAATGTCCTGAAATTAATTTTTAGGTATTCGTGAATGTTGTACTTTACAGCAAGCTTTTTATGGATATCTCCTTTTCTGTTTGAGATCTAGCACAAATGTTGAAACACTCATATACATTCCGAATTTCGTGGTATTTGCTTCATTAGTGTTTATTTTCTCATACTCCTAATACCTTCTTCCGTTTAAACGAGATAATTTAATCGCTGTTAGTAATGAGCAACTTCAGAACTAAATGAACACGATGTACACGATAACACGACTGTAAATATGATTATGCCACTAAGTGTTATAAATGCAAGATAATATCAATCAATGTGCTATATTATCTAACCTACTTAATTCTTAATTCATATAATATGAACATAGCTGTAATATATTTAATCTTAATCGAACTAAGCTCGGTTTCTTGCTTTACACGTTACATTTCGTTACGTGCGTCACATTACAAATGTGATGCAAATGCACGTCTTCTGTGACGTCTCTTCTTGTTAAATATGTGACATTCCAGAATGGCGTAGAAGTAAGTGATAATCATCCAGAATGTGCTGTCACTGTGTGAAAAACATTTGACGTTTCAGAGTAACGTCGCAGTGTAATTTCTCACTAGGTGTAGATCACTATGTGACGTTCATGACAGTCATCATGTGATGTCCCATAAACTGTACCAGGCAGCCATTTGTCCTTCGCCACAACCTCTCTGTGACGAACATGTCATATGAAATCAAAAAAAGTCAGAGTGCTATAAAGTCACAATGTCAGAATATGCATACATGTTGCAACGTTAGAATGCTATATGGGGAGTTCCTGCTGTGTAAAAAACGTATTGCTATTATTACATTCTGAATGGCTATCTTTGTAGTTTATTTGTAAGTTCAGAAAGTAAGTTTCGCCATTCTTTTTCAAGCAGAAATTTTATTGAAAAAAAATATCACACTATGGCTTTATTAACGATAAAGTGGCTCTCTCGAGACGCCCCTTGCAAAAGAGTGTTGAGGTATTGTAGGCTGTGCGACAATTCCTTGCATCTCCCAGCGCGGAGTTTAACCAGAGCCATTTAGTCAAACTGATTGCACGCTACGACAGATGTCTCAATGTCGTACATGAACAAAAACAGAATAAGGTGCACAGTTCATGATGCCGCGGCATAATGTTTTTTGGCAATAAAGTTCTGGGTAAAAAAAAAAAAAAGACTAAACTTAAAATCGGAACTATCCTTGCATATTCTCACCACAGCAACACTCTGGCAAATCATTTCTTCAATTCTCCATTATTTGACGAGTATATGTTTCTTTTTTCTCCTGTCAATTGAAGAAACTTCAGATTCAATGAATTTTTGTCTTCTTCAAATTTTCGGGAAGGACGTGACCAAGGAGTGCGGAAGGTGTTCGTAGAAACTTGAGGAATAGTATTTCAAATAGTTGCCAGGTGACCAAAAAGTCCGTAAAAATTTTAAAAATTCTTTAAGAAAGAACAGATAATGATAGAAAATTGCGGCATGTAGAATTAGGTTTAGAGGATGATGGTACCTTTTTCGTATTATCCCGGCGATCATTCCCGCCAAACTATTTGTTCAGCAAATGTGCTGGCAAACTGTTGCCAATCGTATTCCGAACTATCAATAATTTCATGTGTCCGGCATTTGTCTTGACGAAAATTAGCTCGTCTTGGCGGACCGCCGGGATAATACGTAAGTACCCTTTTTTTGATAAGAAAGTTCGTAGTTACAAATGTTACCAGTAGGTGGTGCTGGCATGCACAATGGGAAACAAGTTTCCAATTTAAAAAAATCCGGAATCTCTCTAATCTTATCCATGCATATTCTATGATGTTTGCATAGAAAGGATTACAGAAATTTCGGGTATGTTTTTATTGGAAACTTGGTACCCATTGTGCATGTCACCGCCACCTATCGGTAACATTTGGAACTAGAACTTTCTTGTCATTACAAAAAAAAAATCCCATCATCCTCTAAACTTATTTGTGCAAATTGCAATTTTCTATCATTATTTGTTCTTTTTAAATTAATTTTTGAAATTTTTACGGACTTTTTGGTCACCCGGTATAAAGACGAGTTTTTCTGAGAGTGAAAGCATAAAAATATTTACGTACATTCTTTACATTGCAAAAATACATATATATATTTTTTTAAATATCACATATTCACACCTCTAATTCCATTTCCTGGAATCTCATCTTTACAACATTCCACGAAGGATTTCTGAAACAATTCCAATCTACGCAACACACACGTCTGAAATTCCTTTTGAAAAGGGTCGAATGACTATTGCTTGACACAGTTTCAGACGTGCAGCACAAAGGATTTAAGGTACTGTCCTACATTCTTTGCGTTAATTAGGTAAGATGGACAGTGAAGATTCACTCCTGTGTGAGACTCGGTAATTGAAACTGATTTGTTTAATACTTTCTACAAAGAAATACTGATTGATTCGTGCAGCCTCGCCTAGTTATTTTAAGATAACACATAATGCAATGGCTAAACATTTTCAACGCAAGGTATATAAAAAAATACTTTTGTTAAACATTAAAAAGCATAAATTAATGTTAGTTACAGATAACTTATATTTTCCTATAACAGAGAGAGTATTATGATTAATTATTGTAATTAATCATAACAAATATCCCATTCTGTTGTTTGAGAATTGGCCTTGGCGTAATCATTCATTGGCGCTGTAATAATTTCTTGTTACATTCTTTTTTGAGTTGTTGCAAAATTTGGTAACAGCTCTTTTAAATTATTTAGAAATCATCATTACAGCTAAATCAATCTATCAATGTTCAAATAATTTAAAGATGTAAAGGTTTAGCATATTTTTAAATTTTAATTTTATGTTCTTTGAAATGATTGGGTAAAATACCTGCTCAAAGTAAAAGTGGTTTTCTAGAAACTCAAACCAAAATCGAACATGATGGAGTATCTGAAAATTTTAATAATAACTACAAAAGACGTATAAGCAGAAACATTATTTTTATTTTTTTATCTATGCTTTTTTATGCAATTCTTAAAATGCACTGTAAACGTTCTATACTCATCAAAATTATTAAAAGTACTTTCGAAAATTTAACTTGCTACCTTATTATATTTTAAAGAAGGCTTTACAGCAATCTCTCTCCTAAAAGTGTAATTTTGAAATAAACTCAGGCGAAAAACATTTAAAAAATATATATTTTATAGGAGATACATTCCTTCCAATTTACATTGGCAAAAAACTTAAAACAGATAGTAGTATTTTTCAAAAAACTTTATTCCACATTAACTGGACTGTTTTTGAAAATTTTCTGGAAAAAGTTATAATCAGTTCGTGTTGGCATATTTAACGGGGGAGGGGAAAGAGAGAAAGAAACAGCACTTGGATGCTAAAGTTAAATCCTACAAATAGTTACTCTGATCACTGACTCTGGAACAATTCCGGTTCAACTGTTCCAAGATAAAACTTTTACCGTCATTACACCAAAAAGATTTGAAAGTTAAACACACACACAAACAAAAATGTAATAAAATCTACACCGTTTGTACGATTCGCTTGAAATTTTTCATGATTATGCATAAACGAAAAAATAATCTGCGCTACTTTAAAAATCTGAAAATCCACCCGTACCCTCATTTTCAAGGATTGGTTGCTATTTTCAGCTCTATTTTATTTCCGAGAGTAAGGCAAGTTAATCATTTGAGTGACGAAATTAGGTGTCACTAGTGATGATGACGTCATACTGAAGTCAGAGTTATCAGACTTTGAAGGGAAAATTGCGATTCCAATTCGTTTAGAATAGTTTTTCTAGATTACCCAGTCTTACTTTTTTCCAAATAAACTGATTTCCTCCGCATGAAACAGTGATATAAGAGTTGATGTTCCCAACGAAACGAAATCTTTCGAATGCGATTTTCGCGTTTTTAGAAGAAAATGCAATTCCGATATAATAAAAATTGTTAATGAAGTAACTGGGCAAAGATTAAAAATATTGAGTGTAGACATATTTTTGTGGAATTTTTCTTCTATAGCGCTCGTCCTAATTTCTTTCACAGCGGGTTTTATTTTCCAGTATAGAATACTATAACAGCTATTAAAAATTATTTGATGTAACTTTATTGTTTTCGTTACTGTTAAGTTAATTTTATTGTATTTAAATGCAAGTAACAATTTCAATGTAACAAAATTACATTAAATGAACTCACATTTATTATTGTTTTATCTGTAATATTAACCAATCGTCAAAAGCTTGCGAAATTCGTTGCGCTATAATTACAAAAGTAGTAAAAAAATGTTCTTTCGGTTTGCAGGATTAAAAGTGCATAGTCAAGTATTTCTCTTAGCATATATTTGATTAATTCATCTTTTAGAGTTAACAAAGTTACATTTTTACAGGGTAAAAAGATTTTTCGTCTAAAAGAAACTTATTACTTTTTAATAAGATCTTTTAAATTGAATTTGTGATATGCTCCAATTTGAAGTAAAATAATGCTCTGAATGGGCATTGTAATCTATTTTAAACTTTTGTATAAACTTATTTAAGGACTTGTGTAAGTAAAGGTTAAACAAATTTTAAATTCCATTAAATTTGAACTTTTCCATATTTTATCATTTGTACAGCTAATCTAAATTTGTAATCCAATTCTCAAAACTTAGATATGATATTTATTATTTAAATTAAATTTCCCGTTCCTTCAATAAAGTTTAGAATAAAATACGAAAACTGTATGAAGTAACGGCGATTCCATGAAAAATGTTCCCTATTAAATTAAAGGCATTGCGATATTTATATTTTATTTAACAGTGATCATTTCCAAATATCTTCTTTTTGAAACCATCGGAATAAAAAAAAAAACAAATCAAAACAGACTGTGTGCAACTAAAAAGCACACATTAAGATACTGTTGATTTTTTGGTCAGGAAACACAGCAACGTAAATTATCGATAATTTCAATAATACCTGCCATATACTCTCAGAAATTTTAACTTGCATGTGCCGCAATATCAATATTTTATATCTTACAATAACAATAAACTCATCAGCACATAAAGTTTTTATTTCACGGCTTTCTGGTTTTTGTGATGTACTTTTATCAGATATCCGAGAAGTTCTTGCCTTTCTTTTCAGAGAGAAAGAACTGGCCATTTATTTCGTACAAATGCATTTTATTCAGAAAAAATGATGTCATAGCTAACATGTGATGGTCTGATAGAGCGAAGTCCGGTGATTAAAGAGAATGAGGCTAAACGTCCAAATACGAGGTGTGTTCAAAAAATATTGAGCATTTAGGCGATAAAAATAAGTTTATACATTTGGAAATCCGAAACACCAATCCCTCTTAAAGTAGTCTCCTTGGTAATGCACTCATTTCTACCAGCGCTTCCTCTATTATCGGAAACAGTTTTGGAAAGCAGATTTTGGAATGGTGAGCAACTGCGCCGTCGAATTCTGCAGGCTGTCTTCTCTTAACATTTTGAGCCGAAATCCTTTCCCAATGCTGAAAAAAGGGCAGCCGTTGCCATCGCTCGACTTAACTTCCAGCAAGATGGCGGACGATCGAAACGTTCATCGCGTGCCACAGATCTAGAGATCCTTTTTTGATGACAGCTGGCTGTGCCCGGCACAGCCAGCTGTCGTCAAAAAAGAATCTCTAGATCTGTGGCACGCGATAAACGTTTCGATCGTCCGCCATCTTGCCGGTAGTTAAGTCGAGCGTTGACAGCGGCTGCCCTTTTTTCAGCATTGGGCAATCTATCCAGTTGTTCTCGCATTCTTCCATTTTCCAGCAGATGTCAGTGTTGTTAAAAATAATCGTGACAATTTTTTTACGGGAAATGACATGCTAAAAAGTAAAGGATTTTCGTGGAGCTGCGTCACCCGCAACTATTTTTATAGAAATCAAATCTATTCTTTGTGACTGGCAACAGTCAAAACGTCAGAGTTTGGTGTTCCCAGAGCGGGAACACTGCGCGTTAAAGGGTTAACAGAAATCGGGACCCTTTAAGCGGCATTTTCAGCTTCGGAAATAGACAAAAGTCACACGGAGCCATATCGGGTGAGTAGGGAGCCTGACGACACACAGAAATTTTGTGTTTGGCGTGGAAAACCTGAATCACACACACACATGCGCAGAACGGGCAAGAGAGTTATGTAATGATGAAGCTGATTTCTGTCAAGAAAAGACGTATCATGTGGAATGCGATATGGCACTGTTGCTCACCATTCCAAAAACTGAATTCCAGAATCGTTTCCAACAATTGCTAAGATCTGGGAGAAGTGCGCGAACGTCCAAGGAATGTGCTCAAATCCGACATTTAAGCAGCTTTCGACTCTGAAAATCTCAAAAAATCGTTAAAAGTCAGGGAAACTGTGATTTTCGGAATTTTAATGGAGCCTACCTTCTTTCCTGTACCGTTTTGCATATGTGTGCAAAATTTCAACGACAGTTTCGAACAGTAGATTTGCACACTGGACAAAGAAACTTTCACATTTGTAGTGTATTACATATACATTTGAATAAACTGCAACAGTTCCATTATTTCACTTAGTAATTACAAACCGCAATTCTATGCGTTAACCTCAAACAATTTTCTATCCGTATTTTATGGGTTATGGAAATTTACTTCCAAGCAAGCTATAATTTAATGGTAATTTATTATCGGCGTGTTTGAAGCGCACTACAGGTGAACACAATTTCAGGGGAACAAAGATCCCCAACAAATTTCAGCCCTAGTCATATATCATGACACTTGGGTTAGATTATTAATTACAACCCTTTACAAAGACTTTTGTCGGTATGCACGAAACTGACGTTGTAGGAAAGACTAGTGAATGGAACTCAGTTTTCATAGAACTGTTCGGCAGTTTAATTTGAAACAATGATCGCCGGAATGTTTCAGATTGCAGAAGTACAATTTTGTCAGGCAAATGCTCGATTGAATAAGAATTCAATCGTTTTGCTCTATTAGGAGAGCGTTTACGAAATTAATTTAGTTGCATGTATGCGCAGATATGTACGCCGATAATTTATTATGCAGGGTGTGCCAAAAGTGAATACCTATTTTTGGAGGAAATGTACACTTTTTAAAGTAGTTCATAACTATTTTATCATGTTTCAAGTATGCTAAGAGTGCACTAAGTTTTGTATTCTGTTCTAGAATAATCGGCCCATTTTCGAAGACGGAAACAATTCCATGTTTACTTTTGCAACTCGTTCTGTATTAGCAAAGAAAAAAGTTATATTTTAAAGCAATTTTAAGGGTTAAAAAAAGAGAGAGAGAGAGAGAGAGACCATATACTGGGTGATTCCTTACTAGACCGACAAACTCAAAGGGGTATTTGCTGAGCTCATGTGGAGTATAAATCAAAAAAGGAATCCTGTCTGATCTCTAACGGTTTTAAAGTTATCGCGGATAGAATGGAAAACCTTTGAATCCTTCAGTATCTCTCATTTGTGAATTTACTAAACAATCTACACAAAAAATGACATATTATGAAAGAACGGAAAATATCCTATGAAGAAACATCAATAGTATTGCAATATTTAAATTTAATGACGAGTTAAAAGCTGTGAAACAGTGAAAAAACTGCAAAATCAATCATTCGTCAAAATATTTAATCGGCGATTCTGCAAACACCGTCTTAGCTACCATAGGCAAAATTTACTGAAAAACTGGCCCATTCCAATAGTTTATAAATAAGCTAACAATGAATCATATCGGTTGTCCATTTCAGGCAAAATCACGCCAAATGTTTGCCATAATCATTTTCACGTTCCTTGAAAATCAATCTTCATCATAGCTCCGCCTCTTGAGCTTAAAATTAACTTTTGACCGTATTTATATGCATAACTATGTTATCTATGTAATAAATCAGCTGGGCCAAATACTTTCTCAAGCTCATCAGTTATAAGCTAACCAGCACAGAACCTCCGGATACGAGCACAAATATAACAACAATCGTCGCTTTAAGAAAGTTTGCTTAGCCATGCTGAAATCGAGAGATAGCTGTATAATGAAGTTGAATATGTCTCATTCGCCTGTTGTACGGTTATTGCTGCGTTTTTTTATGAACTGGTCTTCTTTTAAGACCGAATTATGCCCGTACACTAACAAGGGTACACGTCACCCATAGTATCTTAGACTGCTTGCTTTGGAGACTATTCAAAAATTTCCGTATGATGTGTTACAGATACGTACTGTCAGCTGTATGGTTGATGTTGCTATCTCGGGCAGCAGGGTTTTTTTTTTATCAAAAAGGAGAATGGCATTAGGATGTATAACAGAAATCTTGACTACTGTTCAGTTTTTCCGGCAGAACTTATAGCTATTGAGGAGGATTATTTGAAATTTTGAATAACTCAGGTGTGTCAAAACAGATATTTGGATTTTGAGTGATAGCCGAAGCTCTATTCAACATCTGTCTGAATGGTGGAGGAATAGGGTCAGAACGACAGAGAATATTGTCCATCTTTTAAACTGCTTGAGCGCCAATAGATCTTTTCAGTAGGTGTAGTCGCACGTGAATGTTTACGGGAATGCGATTACAGATGATCTGGCCCAGGAGGGCAGCCTTAAATATTCTACTCACGGTGGCTGCCTTTCTTTCTCAGAAATTGCTACTCAGGTCATACAAGTTATCAGTTCCTCTTGGAGATAGGCCTTTGTGCATGAGTGGTATAAAGGAAACCGCCCTGGTGTTGCATTGATTGGGGCAAGCACGGCTCTCGTTAGGTTTCGTAGTGCACACACTTGATCTACCGGTATGTGTCGGGTCTTAAAGTTTATTCTCTTTGTCCGAATTGCAATGTGACTCAAGCCAATCCTGCCTACATCTTAGCTTGTACTGGTTGCCAAAAGAGCCAGCTGTACTCCAATCCTGCTACAGTTCTTCACTGTTTAAAAACACACGCGTTCATGGACTTGATCTAGATGGTTCTGTCGATCAAGTGGGAAAAGGAAGAGCAATACAGGCTATTATATTATGAGAGCACCCAGTGGGCGGCCAACTTTACACCCCTATGAAGGGACGGGCAAGTGAACAACCAAGCCCAAGCCGGAAATCGAATCCGGGCTCAAGGTCTGATAGAATAGTTCTTTAGCCACTACGCCACCTGGGCGGCTATAACTCATAGTAATATTATCGAAAAATTTCAGAAGATGCTCAATCTGTACTCACGATAATTTTAAATTAATCCTTATATTTTACACACATTCTGAAGAATGAGCACTTAGCTAGTTTAAGAAAAGTTCAACCGCCTTTAGTTACTTGTAACTACTAGTAACATGGAATACATTGTATTAAAAACATTTCTGATTAACAACTTAAGTTGCAGAGCACAACACTTAAAATCCTGGCTAATAGTCAATAAAATACTCATACGAATAGAGGTTTGTAAATGAATAAATCAACTTAATTTTAATCAGAACACTCGGTATTCTTTCAGAATTTAATCCTACAATTTATGGCACTTAAATAAAGAATGAAAGCCGAATAAAATTACCAGTTACATTCAAAGCCAAGTACATGCATATTTGAAGTTCGTGTCCAGTATATCAAACACATTCAGTACCATTGGCAGGAAAAGAGTGATTAACGAAAAGCTGCTTTGCTTTCCTGTTATCATAAATAAACAATTACACTTCGGATTTGGAAAAGGGGATGTATTTTATTTCCTATGATATACAGGTAAACTAAAATTAAATGAAGTACATAGCCATGATCAAATTTAAAATTATGAGTTATAAAAGACCGTTTATTCAGTATATTTTAAGAGTTCCTAAGAACATGTAGTAAAACAGAAGTATTAAATTTATTTTAAGGGTAAAGAAAAGTAATATGGTAAAGTAATCTCTACTTATTATAAAAGAAGATGTCTGGGTGCGTGTGTCTGTCGGCGGCGTTGCGGACAAATGGCCACACTAGAAACACCAAATTTGGTACTCGGGAAGTTCTGAACGCGAAGTTGTGCACCTCGAAGCTATTTTTTCAAAATTCGGCCTAGCATTTTTTAAATTTTATGTTTTATGAGATTTTTCGCATTTTTTATCACCCCATGCTTAATAACGGCGGTAATTACGCTCGTAGCAAAACAACATTTACATCATCGGATAGAGGAGAGAAATTTCTTTTAAAAACAGTTTTTTCTGAATATATAGCATAATTTGTAGATTTTTAGGAATTTTTTCAAGATGACATTGACAAAAATTTTCGTAAAGTAATTTTAAAACTGTCGCATCTTGAATTCTATCCGACATAACTTTTTGATATTTTTGCAAATGATAAAATAGACATTTCGCTCTCTTTTAAAATAAAAACGAAAAAGTTATATAAATTAGGTGATTTTTTTACGAATTTTAACGTAACATAATGTTTAGAATTTAATAACATCAACGTGGAGAGTTTACGCCATTGCATTAATAAATCATGGCGCTAAAATTTATGTTGGGATGCCACAGAAAGGATTAGAAAAAAGGTTTTTTTTTCAACCTATCGATAGAGTTTTTAAATGGGGTACCGACTTTTCAATTCGCAAGTAAGGATCTATGACGTCAATTGATTTAAGATACGTAAAAATTAACCCACAATTTTTACGCATTTATTCCTGCTCTTTTTTGAACACAAGGAGGCAATATTTTGATAAAAACTTACTATAGAAATAAACAAAGAAATTCACAATTATTATTATAAGTGGTATTTTAATCCGTTGTTTATAAAAAATTGAACTATTTTAACGCAGCTGAAAATGTTCTTTATTTTAACAGTTACAAAGTTCGTTTTAAAACGTGATATATTAGTAATTTTCTATTTACTTTTGTATTTTTGGCATTTAATTATGCCGCAGGCTTATATGTTTCCTAACATATGCATGGTGCGAGTATATAGTTTTATTTTAACGTTGGATTACGTTCCTCTATAGTGGACCTACATAAAGCAAAAATTTTTTCAACGTCGTTGTAAGTTTTAATATGATGCCGTTTGAAAACTACTGTTCGGAATATCTAAGTTAACTACTTCAACCAATCGGGGTATCTTTTACGGCTGTTAAACAGTGAAGTCATAAATTAAAAACATGCGTGAAGTTTGTAAACTCTGCAACTCTAACGTCCTATCGCAATTAAAGTGATTCTAAATAGCTCCTCGAGATTACACGTTTGATGGTTTTCAGGAGACAGAACCATGGAGAATTTATAAGATACGCTATAATGGATACATGGATATTTAAATTGGCACTGCTTGAATATTTTCCACCACGGTGAGATGAAATGTTTCGCGGTGCTAAATACGCCAATCTTACAAAACTATGCATAAATTAAATACATATGGAGAGCTTCCTTAATGGCAGTCAGTATGTGAAATGATTATTGTTTATGCTAATGAGTAAATTGCAAAGCATCGCCATAAAATAAAAAGGTCCCATTGGTGCCAAATAATCTAAGCCAGCGTTTCTCAACCTGTGGGGCACGACCCCCAAGGGGGGCGCAGAGGGTTTGCAGGGGAACCGCGAGAAAAACCAAAGAGCAAGTAGTGATGCATGTTTAAAAAAAAATTATGTTATTCATTCTCATTTTTACTCAAAAATATATCCATTTTCGCTTAAAATGTTCATTCAAACCTTATAACATTATTTTGTAGAAAATTCGACTAAATGTTCATTGTTAAAGTTTAAAAAGTGAATGTACGCTGAAAAATGTGAGGGGGGGGGTACCGTAAGTTAGACTTCGTTGGGCCGGCTCGACTTTAAAAAGGTTGAGAACCGCTGATCTAAGCTGTTTCTTTTAATCGAGCCTTGAAAAGGGAGAAGCGAAGATAGCTAGTATTAATATACGTATTATAGTATAGTACTACTATATATAGTAATATAGTACTACTATATATATTAATATAGTAGTATTAGTAGACTTGTAAGGATAACATGAACAAATCACAATATACCACGCTAATAAATATTTCATGAAATTAAAAGTGTTCTGTTTATCCTTTTCAATGGTTGTCTTACAACCAACTGAACGATAAGTAATTCTAATTTCCGTTAATATATCCCGTAGTAATTTCAACTGAGGAGATTACTTGAACTTTATAGAAAACTAGCTGAAGTACCCGTTCTTCGCACGGGAATGAATGGACTTTTTGATATTAATATTTGTTGTGATTACTATTTATTGTAATAAAGAGATATAGCAAAATGGATATCGCGTTATATTGTGTTCAATAATCATGCATACTGAATTTCAAGGCAATCGTTTTTACTGTGCAGAAGGCGATGCGGCGTAGCACAATCTAGTGGCGAGTTTTAGCAAAACGGATACGGCAAAAATATTCTTCGCATTCAGATATCGATGTATACGAATTTTCATGACGATCGGCTGAATAGTTTTGAAGTTCATGTGTTGACGCGACATCTAGTGTCAAGTTATAGGAAAATGGATCGTGCCAAACTCTTCCCCGTGTTCAAATATCTATGTATACCTATTTTCATAGCGATCATTCGCACAGTCAAGAAGTGATACACTGCAGGGCCATCTAGTGGTTAATTAAAGTAATGATTTGCTACAGCGCCGTCATGTGGCGAGTTATAGCAAAATGGATAACGCCAAAATATTCTCATTGTTCAAATAGCTATGTATACTGATTTTCATAGCCACCGTTTGAATGGTCAAAAATTTGGCCTGCTGCAGCGTCATCTAGTGGTGAGTTAAAATAATAATGCATTGCAGTGTCATCTAGTGGCGAGTAACATCAAAAGTAACGCAGTTAGAATATATTCTTCGTGCTCAAATGTGTAAGTATAAAAAATTTTATGCCGATCGGTCGAACGGTATAGAAGTTGATGCTTTGCAGCGCCATTTAGCGGCAAGTTACAGCAAAATGGATAGTGAAAAATATTCTCCGTGTTCTAATATTCGCGTGTACCAAATTTCATCGAAATTGGTTGGACGATATTCGCATAGCAAACGGCTAAACGGAATAGAATTCGACGTTCTGCTGCGCCACCTAGTGAAAAGTTAGAGGAAAACGGATAGCATAATAACCTTCTCCATGATAAAAGACTTAGGTGAACCAAATTTCATGGTGATCGGTGAAACGGTGCTGGAGTTTTTCAACCTCCTACACACATACCAACATTCATTTTTATCTATAACCAGTCTTATTATACGTATATACCAGTATCAAGTAAAATTCAGTTTCAAATCTAAGCCTCGCCAAAGTGCCAGCATACGCCATTTTGCAAGAGTTTTTTCAGGGAATCATTCGAAGCATTGCCTTAGCAGCAATCAAAATGGGAAATGGTTCGATCGCCAGGCATTTATTTGAAAAGTGGAATCCCTTAATACAGCCGCATTTTTTAAATTATCAACTATACCATGTTTTATTCATCGTTACCTCGATGTACTAAATGCGAAGATTTCAATTTTGTGAAATTTGGCGGATTTCCCCCAAGTTAAATCAATGTACTCAATTGGCGAGAATTCTGAAGCTACATCGCTTGAAATGCCCTAATAACTGCATTATTTCTGCACGGATAGTTAAATTTAATGCTGTATTCTAAGAAAACCTATACACTTGTTTTCGAAAATGCTATTCCCTTAAGCTCTCAGTAAATTGCGCCAAAAAGCCTAAAACTGTGCAAACCGCTAGAACTCACTCTCTAAAAATCGGCCTAGCAGCCATTTTGTTTTTCGCCAAACTAAAAAAAAATTACATATTAGTCTCGGATATCTTCGATCCTCATTGTTTTGCGTATAAAACATTTCATTCCTGCTCTCATTTCTTATGCGCACACGATATTATAATTAAAAATATAACCTAAAAAAATAAACTAAAAAAATCATTATTATTCTTTTATTTTTACTTTAAGAATTTAAAACATTTTATTCGGCAAAATCGCCACACATGGCAACCAAGATGCTTATTTCACACACTTTTTTCACTACAGGGGTTAATATTACGTAAAGCTTTCTGCGTGGAGAACATAAAAAATCTCTTAAATTCCGGGAACGGAAATAAAGTGGAGTTTCAAAGTTTTAAAGTGGACTATCATTTATTCTATATTATTTTACATATCTGTGTAAAATTTCAGGCTGACAGGTCCATTTTTGTGGAATTGTATACTACCCAAATCAACAAATTGACAAACAGAATTTCATTTTTATTTATAAGATAACCTACGCTTGTTTTTAAAAATACCCTCTCATTAAATTGCGCCAAGCGCTAGAATCATAGAAAATCTGACACACTTTCAGATTTTTAAATACGCACTAAAGTGCTATATATAAAAAGAGTTATAATCCATGGGTCTTCCCTATTTTCGTTCCTTCTTTCATTAAGTTGGAAAGTGTATCATTATTCATGAGTGTGATTAAACAAAATTAAAATTGATATTTCTAACATCCTTTTTTCTGGATGTAATACATTAGATGCAGAAAAGCTGCTCAGAAAAATGCACAATTCCAACTGAATGAAAATTTCAAAAACTTATACGCAGGTGTATTCATAACCCAAATAGCAGACGATTAAATTACGATAAATAGCGCCAAGCGTTAGGATCCTCCTCAAAATCGCGAGAATGCTGAAGATAGATGGCTTGAAATCTCTTAATAACTGCATTATTTTCGCACGGATCATTAAAATTTAACGCTGTATTCTAATAAAACCTTTGCACTTGTTTTCAAAAATCCGTTTCCTTAAGCTCTCAGTAAATTGCGCCTAGCCGGAAACTGTGCAAACCGCTTGAACTCACTTTCTCGGCATTTGAGCCATTTTATTTTTTCGCCAAACTAAAAAATTTTAACATATTAGCCTCGGAAATCTTCAATTCTTATTGTTTTGCGTATAAAACATTTCATTCCTGCTCCGATTTCCCATGCACACGATATTATAATTAAAAAAAATATAACCTTACGAATATAAACTAACAAAAAAAATCATTATTATTCTTTTATTTTTACTTTGAGAATTTAAAACATCTTATTCGGCAAAATCGCCACACATGGCAACCACGATCCTTATTTCACTACAGGGGTTACAATTACGGAAAGCTTTTTGCGTGGAGGACATAAAAAATCTCTTAAATTCCGGGAACGGGTGGACTTTCAAAGTTTTAAAGTGGACTATGATTTATTCTATATTATTTTACATATCTGTGCAAAATTTCAGGCTGATAGGTCCATTTTTGTGGATTTGTATACAACTCAAATCCACAAACAAACAAACAAATAAACAAACAAACAAACAAACAGAATTTCATTTTTATTTATAAGATGAAACTCTGCAGATATGATTTTAGTAAAATATTTACTCCTTCCCGTATGAAGAGCGGGTGCGTAGCTATTTTAAAATAAAGGATTGTCCATTTCATGTAGTGTCTGAGGTATTTATTGCTACAATTTTAAACTGAAAAACAGTATGATGTAGAAAAAAGACATTTTGAAAGTCAGGAGTTCTCTGCAAAACAGTTAAGCTTTTCACTGTTTTGATCGCGAATAACACTGACGTAGTTTTTTGAGTCATTATATTGCAATTATGCCAGGTTAGTACTCATGGCGCAAATTTTACACCAAGAGTCAAATAATTTTGCCTTTTTTAGATTCCACATCACTGGAATTAATTCGAATTACTCATGTAGAGGGAAATTTTCTTTTCCTCCCGTGCGAAGTACGAGCACGCAGTTAGTATTATTGTGTAGGAGGTTTCAAACTGTATCAGCTTTATAAACGCAGGATAAATGGACAACGTTATCTTAGTATGAATATTTTAAGAATGCAATTTTTTTTTTAATAAATGGTTTCACTCCATGATTCCTAATTCAAATTTGCCACAATTTATTATGCTTCTATTTACAGTTTTTCAAGCAATCTAGTGGATTATTCTTTTTAATAATTTATGAAAAAAGAAGTTCAACCAAGATACCGGTTGTTTAGTTACTACGCTTTCTCAGAACTGCTGCAATAATTTTTGTCCTGAAGTTGTATGAAAAGTAAAGATTCAAAGTAAAAAATAAATAGTATATACATACAGTTGATGCACTGTATAAGAAGCGGTTATTGTTTTCATGCAAATAAGATATAAAAGGATTAGCTGCTGATGCTCGTACATGCAGGAAAATTTATAAGGTGCATAAGTAAAGTACAGGAGGTGGCCAAATTATAAAATACTGTCACAAAAAAAAATGTATTTTACTGTATTTAAGTTACGAAAAAGAATTGGAGAAACACTATTGGATAAATGATTCTGTTTTTATTTATTGTAAATTCCTTCATTGTCTTCTGCCAAAAAAATATATAATTAATGTGCTTAATATGAAAAAACAGAGAGTTAATGAATGCTAGTTAGTATTTGGTGACATTCCCTTTGGTATCTATAATGGTTTCAAACGGCCTAGACATGCTTTCCATGCACTTTATTTAATTTTCTTTGATTGCTGGATTGTGTTGCTTAACGTTTATTAATCTTCAATTAGTTGACATTCATATGTGATAATTTCCTTGACGGTTAATCTCTTTCTTATCTCCCACAACATTTCGATAGGGTTCATATCAGTACAATTGCCAGTTCAGGCAACTCTACTGAGCAGTGTAGAATTAGTATGCTTTAAATTTACCACATGACACATGTACAAAACCTTATTACATGATAAAATTTCCATCGAATTATGCCCCCCCCCCCTAATGCCCGGGTCCGGGAGCAACTGTCCCTCCTGCCAACCCCCACCTCCCTCTCGGTGGCCATGGCAATAAGAAAGGATGGAGATAATACGCACGAAAGTTAACGCATCTCCCGTAATGACAGTTTTACAAAAAATTTATGATAAGCGATTTACCAGAAATGTGTTATTTTAACCTTAATAGCACCGTGACCTAAATGTGAAGTCACTACAACGTGCAAGACCGTCACGGGACGCTGCGAATGAGTCACAAATAAGTCGCCTTGACTGTCCTTCTGCGGCAAAGTCACAACGTGACGTCACCATGAAGTCACACGGTGAGTTGTGCACGGCATTGTGTCTTCAATGATACGGTACAGCGCCGTCAAATTCACAGCACTGTGACTTAACTGATTCCACTGATTTAAAACTGAAAAAAAAAAAAACTTTTTTTTTTTGAGAAATTTGCAAAATTACTTAAAATTCATAAAAACATAAAAAAAGTAGCAAGAAAGTAGCAATATCGCAGTCTTGCCATACTGCTTAGGAGATATATTGCATTTTTGGCAGACCATATTATGCAGTTTTACCCTGGCCTGACAACTCTCCGTATACGAACCTTATGATTTACATTATTATTAATATGTTAACATTTGTGAGAATTAAGAAAGAGAGAGAAATCGCCAAGGAAAAGATCCCAAATAAACGCCAATTAATTGAAAAATTAATAAATGTTTGACATCCGATTCCTGCAGTCACAAAAAAATGCATGGAATTTGAGTTCTGCGTCACAGTAAGCCTATACGAGGGGCATCTCTCCACAGGGGAGCCTTAGTTGGAGAACTTTTTAAGGAGTTTTAACATGTATTGACGTTAAATCTGGAGAAAACCGACCAAAACTCCAGACTTATAAATCGACAGCTGCGTAATGGGCCCGAACACTGGACCCTCACACTTCAGCCGTCTACCATGTTAAGTGTCTTATCCACTCGGCTATGGTGGGCCCCCAATTTTAGAAAGTATTCCTTGAGCGTATATTGTAGTCGTTATAGAGACCTAAGGAAATATCACCAAATACTGATTGACATTCTTATATCTCCTATTTTTTATATTTCATTTTTTAATTATATATATTTTTAGCCTAAAATAATAAAGGAATGTGCAATAAATAAAAATAAAATCATTTATGCGATACAACCAGTGTTTTTCTATTTCTTTACCGTAACTGAAGTTCAGAAATACCATTTTTTGTGACTGTCGCTAATAATTTGGCCACTCACTGTATATAAAGCGGATAAAAAATTTAACGAATTATAAAAAGGAATGTCACTAGTCTCTTTTGTTATAAATATCGTTTAAGCTTTCTTTTGTTTAACAAGACCCACGTAATAAATACGCAGCAAGCGATTGTTGACATCCCTGAATAATTTATATGTTAAATATTTTTTCATAGTATTTGTGGGCTGTGACGTAAATTTGGAGGTCGTCATTTCTCTGGAGAAGTTTTCAGCTAAATCGTATACTGGAGCACATGACGTAGTGTACAATACCCAAGGAACGCCACGTCGAATAAAAATTAAAAAGTTTATTTTATTTCTGCATAAAAGAATTAAATATAGGTAGTAGAGCAATGGCTGGCAATAAAGCACGAAAATGTACGGGCAGAAGCAAAAGTGTTAAGGGACGCAAAAAGGTGCAGGGACACTGGAAGCCAACATAGCGATAGCACTAGGAGCAAGAAAAAACGGTTGCCAATAAAAGCGCCAATTTTTAAAAATCCAGTTGACAGTTAGAGAAACTCAAAAGTAATAAAATTTAAATGTAGTCTCGCCAACTGGGGATGGCTAGAAAAGTTTGCAACTCTAGAAATTTTTATTTAAGCCTTGTGAGAAAGTTCTGCAGAGAATGAAGAAACACGCCGCCACATGGACGCCATGGAAAGAAAAAACACTTTAACGGTGAAAGCCAAAGTAATTTAAACGGAATTAAGATAGCACAGTGTCCAGAAAGATGGGAATTTAAAAATGGCAAAGAGTATTAAATTTAGAATAAGGAAATTAAACTAACTAAGAACTACTTAAAAATATCTGATAAACTGTATCCCATGGGTTTTCCTTTATAAAATATTCCAATGAAAGTTTCTTAAAGCAGCAAACTATTTACCATCGCCCTGTATTATGTGCATGTTAGTTCTCAGTGTGGTCTCCTTTCAAATTATTTCAATAAAATTTTCATAATCTCATTACAAATCGCAACACCACTTACGCAAACCTCCAAGTATATTAACAACGCAATTCATTCCACCTACATTACGCTTTTCTTAATTTAGATATTATCAATCAATATAAATCACAACGCTAATATTTTAAAATCCCCTCTTCGTTCTTATAATCTACTGAAAAGGCGGGAATTCCCAGAATTTAATATATTTATCAACACGCCGCACACACTATTTCGCCCTTTGACCATTTATTATACTTAATTCTCCTAGAACTGCAACAAAGCCCTTCGAGATGATAATAGAATATTTCGAATTCTAAATTCTGTTTTAGTAGCAGGACATCGAGGCAGAATAATTAATTAACGCGTACGCTATAGTTGTGTGTTTTAGGGAACAGCGCTTCTCTGCAGCTCCTCTAGGATTTCAGGATCATATATATAAATGAGGCTTTTAATTTTCCGATTCTGGAATGTTAATTTAAAAGCTTTAAATTCAGGTCATTGATAAAGGTACGGTGTGTTAAAAAAACAACGAAAGGAAGGTGTTTGTTGTAAAGTTTTAAAATATTGTACATTACACTCGGTGAAAAAAAGTATTCAAGTGTAAGTCAAATTTTATATCATAATTGTGGCGTAGATTAATTATTTGAAAAATACTCAGTTTAAAAAAAGTGGGAGAAGTTATTATGTGGGAGAAAGGGAGAGAGAGGTTATAATATGGTGACCAAATGTCCTCAATTTTTGAGGACGTTTTGAATATTGAAAATCAAATATTTAGATACTAAGCACACTAAGACAGCTAAATGTTATTGCAATGGAAACATGAACTATTTCTTCAAGAAAAATGCTTAAAATAGGATACTGTATTGCAGTAGTTCTGTTTTCATTTGACTCTCAAAAATTAACCAGCAGCATCAAAATGGCGGAATTTGGTCACCCTAGGTTATGAAGATCTATGGCTCTTTTTAGGTCTTCGTCTAAGTTGTTAAGTACAAGGCGTGGCTGACGAAAAAGACAGGCTGCGCTGCTAGCATTTTGGTCACACCCTTTTGCCCTCTAAGAGCCACGTGACTTAGGGGATGTGGCCATCTTATTGTGGCTTTCTCGGAATAAAATGGACGCACTCTTTAGGTCACATGGCTCCTAGAGTGTAAAAGGGCGTGACCAAAATGTCTGCATCGCAGCCTGGTCATCAACCAAGGTTTGGTTACAAGGTCATCTTTATTTGAACGTTCAGTTTTATATTGTTACGAATTTTCGGGGCAACCCGCTGCTCTGGGGCTTAAAATAGTTTAAAATTCGTATTCTACGCTTCAAATAGATAAATTTTGCTTTTTCTTGCATCAAAATCGGCCAATTAGAACCGGAGATACGGAGGTTTCGCTTTCCCATATGTTTTTCTATGGGGCTTCCAGAAATCTCGAGAAATATTAGTCCTAGGGCTTCGATCTCTTCACATTTGGGGACTTATTTTTGGCGCCAAATTTGGCGATATTTCGCCAAAAGTCGCCTAGCTTGGCGACTTTTTGGTCATTTGGCGCGATTTTCCCAATGGGGCCTGGAAGTTGTTTTTCCTGCATTAAAAACGCATAATAACCTAACATTTCTCTTCTATGACATAAACAAAATTCACGTTTTATGTAGAATCCTCGAGAAATTGACTTCTGGAAGCTGCTCGCAGCTTCTGCCTCGGATATATATAGAACCGCGCATTGCCCCGATAGTTCAGTGCGAGTTGAACGCTCAATGTGTGAAGAGCTGTCAGTGAGAGTGCGCTTGCTTTGTGAAGAAAGCTGTGTTTCGCGCTGTTCGTGAAGCTTTGAATTTAAGTGCTGTGTGTACATTTTTCATCGCTGAGTCTTGAGAGACTGTTAGTGTTATTTCTCGTATATTTTCACTGAATTTTTGCCTGTGAAAGTGACTCATTTTGTGTGAGAATTACAGCATTTGTGAGAGCTTCTGACCTAAGCGGATTGTTAAAAGCACGTTACTGCTAGATTGTGCTTGTGAATTGTGTACAGCTGATTGTTTTACGAAGTTCTAGAAGCAAGTTTGTGTTCCATCCTGACAAGTGACTTTTTACTTGAACTTTTTACACCAACTGGATTTTAGAACGACGAACCCCAGGAGTAGGAGAGTAATTCCGCAACAATATCACAATATTTTGACAAATACATTACAGGATTCGAACACGCGACTAAACTTCTCGCATAGACGCCGGCAGCGACAAATACGCAAACCCACGCAGCCGTCACTTTCCTACTTATTGGATTAGCAAGAAAGCATATTATTTTTTTTCTTTTTCAAGTAGGGACGGGTGAATTTTTAGACTTTTATTTTCCATGTTTATCTACAAATCTGTACAAACACCGAAACTGTTCGAGTAGTTTAACCCTTAATTGAATGAATTTGAAACACGTTCGCTGACGATCACGTGATATTCACGTGTGTAATCTAAATTTCCTATATCAGTTTTGTGAATAACTAATAGATTTTTCGAAAAGACACGCAGTTTGAAAGAAATATCTGATATTATTATTATTCACAGCATAAATCATTTATTATCAAAAACTATATTTTATATGTAAGATCGACAAAAGAAATTTGGCGCGTACTCTAATCCGGCAGTGAACGTGTTTTAAACATACGATGCAGATATGCATCGATATGTATTTAAAGGTTAAGAGTAAATATCGAACACATATTTGAGTAAACCAAAATTATACTTTTTTTTGCCAACCCGGCATATATTCGTCGTTTTCTTCAAAAATGTACGTAAAATTAATTAATGGCCACTATTTCCAGATAGTCTAGGTGTTTTTAGTTAACGGTATTGAATTCAATTCAATGTTTTAATTTATTCATACAGGGATGTTAATTCTGCGCCGATTGCGCCGAGCTGCGCCGAAACACAAATTCTTGCGCCGAACTGCGCTTTTAGCCGATTTTTGCGCCGGTCTGCGCCGAATACGTCATTTTGACTCTTTCAGGGTGCGCCGAAACACAAATATTGCGCCGAACTGCGCTTTTAGCCGATTTTTGCGCTGGTCTGCGCCGAATACGTCATTTTGACTCTTTGTTAAATTTTTGCCACGCTCATTTATCTTTTAAAGCGTGTATGGAAAGCTAGTTAGCAGTAAAGCAAGATTCAAACTGTGTACGAAAGCTGCATTCCGAAGCCATTCTACCCGCCCCGGATCGGACCAGTCGGGCTTTGTTAGTCACCTCAATCAGGGCCGGCCAGATAGGCAAACAAGGAATCATCGCAACGGGCACCGTTTTTTGTTTATGAAGGGGCACGATTTCCAACTTAAAATCATAAAAGCAATTTTGAAAAAAGTAAAAGGGACGTCTTTTTCTACGTTTGCAGGGTGGAGTGGGTGTCATGTACAGCAGGGCCGCCCCTGATCTAAACCAGACCGGTCCGTAAAGAAAACAGTATATTACGGTGACGTCCCAGCCCCTAAAAAATCACGGTTCATGACCCGGCCCGTAGCAAGAATGAAAATTGGAAGCATGACCGGTTTAGAAATCAGAATCTAGGCTGTCTGAATTAATAGAATATTTCATTTCAAAATAATCCGGAAATCCGCTGCCAGTGGTGTAGTCGCGGGGGTTAGAGATCTGTGCGGGCCCAGGCTTTTGCAGCACGATTCATTCAAGGCACGGGCTGACCTCAGCATTTTCTAGAATGGACCGGAACAAGCGTATACTCTTAAAGACGGTCCTCTGCGCTTGCAAAATCGAGCCTTTCCAGAAATTTTTGCTCTCCTAAAATTTGGACAAGACCAAACGATTGGCTTGTGATTCCTCCCCCCCCCCCTCCTTAAATCATGATTAATATACGAGCTGGACCGGGTCTGAATTTTTTATTTTGATTAAATGCCGGGCCGGGCTAGACATTTTCGGCCCGTGAAGATCATGAGCGGGGAGATGCCGTGTCACTACTTTTTCATTCGAGCTTATGTCAGCAAAAGTAAGCGTTCTTCACTTTTTATCATGGACGCATGATTTTTGAGTCTTCAGTTGCGAGTGTTCCTAAACCTTTTTTCTTAAAACTACACCACTGTTTTTCTTTTTGTGTGTGTGCAGGCTCTACGAGAGGGGGCAGACGGGGCGACGCCCCTGGGCCCGTGTTCAGCCAAAGTGCGTCCGCAAATTTTTCAGAATGTGTTACGAATTTCATTTATAGATCCGTAATTAAAATCTTTATTTTAAAATAGACTAAATTTTGAATACATAATTCTAGAATGATATAAACGGCAGAAATGTTAATTCTACCATTTAAATATTAGTATTTTTACAACCTTCGAACATGCATTAAAAGTACCATTGCATATAAGAAATACTTCCCTCCCACTCTCTTTCCATTTAGCATTTATATGAAAACCATTAAAAAGAGCACTTTCACACACACACAAAAATAAATTCCTTCCGTCCATGTAAATCCATGTATTGTTTTTACCAAGTTGCTGATAGCATAGCCTGTATACACCCTTTTTTTTTCCAGAGCTTTCCTAAAGTGCTTTCAAATAGTGTTTTGCTTTTAGCAAATGGTGTTTGCTTGCAAACTTTGCTTTTCTTGTATGCATTTATGTGTGTGTGTGCATTTATTGTGTTCCTAAATCTTCAATTTTATGCTCCAAAATCATGTTAATTCTGATCTCGAATCTTAGTTTTCCTCTCGGAAACTATTTTTTTGTGCTCCCGAGGTGCTCCCAAATGGAATTTTTCGGCTCCCAAATAGAATTTTTCTGCTCCCAAATGGAATTTTTCTGCTCCCGAGGTGCTCCCAAATGAAATTTTTTCTGCTCCCGGGGTGCTCCCAAATCGAGTGTTGGAGTTAACATCCCTGATTCATACTATGAGCAGTGGCGTACCGCAAAAGTCCGAGGCTCCCCCGCAAAAAATATTTTTTGGGGGGGGGGCACCCCCGTGAAGTATTCGTGTAATTACTAATTTCTCATGCAATCACTTGCATTTATGATGTAAAATGAATGAATATTTGTAATTGCAAAGATTAGAAACAAACATTTGGAATAAATGGTACATTTATGAGTTTAAATTTATCTAAAATGTACGGATACTTAAATATATAAATATTAGAGATCTTTTTTACACAAAGCAAGCATTTTGTTAAAGGTTGAGCATACTTTAATCAGGAACAATAGTAAATAGACCATTCTTCGCACGGGAAGAATCGGCTTATTTCATTTATTTTGTTTGAACATATAAAATATTTTATGAAACTTTTAGGTAAGAGAAAAATTTTCTGAGCACTGTATTATTAAAAAACTCTAGCATATCGAGTAAGTTGGTGCGTGTAAGATTTCGCAGGAAGAAATACTCTGTGCTTGTGTAAATGTCACTTCTTCTTAGGGGTTGTATTATCCTAGGTGGAAACGCTCTGAAGTTTACGAAAGATTAGATATTTTTTAACAATTTAGGCTAAAAAGAATGTCCAACGCTTAAAATACTCTAAATTAGAATTTTGTTGCGTGTGAATTACTTCATTAGCCGTTTTTCGTGAAATGGATCAATTTATCGGCAAAAATTGTGAATTTTGGCAAACATTAGGCACGCAAATAAAACTTATATAAGGAGGGTTTAAAATTGTGAGGTAAGACATTTGAAATCTCACTTAAAATTTAAAAAGTTATTTATAGCTTCTACAGAAAAGAAAGAAGCTCAATACATTTAAATTCCAGTTCTATTAATAAAATAGGAATTCCTATTTCTATCCTATATTTTTTCTATGGTTCAGTCTAATAATTCATGGCTCACGAAGATTAAAATAAATAAAAATTAATTATTCTCATGCTAATCAGAGTTTGAGAAATTATGGAATTATTTCAAGTCTGACCTCACTTTTTCATTAGTCTATTAACTGGGTTTTTAAACCATTTTTAAATTCTTGCATCAAAATGTCATCAATCTCATTTTCTGTAGTTAGCTTTACATAAAACAATCGCGTATTATTGGTTACATTTTACTTCATAGAGTAGTAGAAAAGCTCTTTAAATGTGGAAATCCGGAAAATTTCCCTAAAAATCGGAGAGCTAGTAGATTTTCGAAATTATGAAGTCGCCTATGGCCTTTTCGGCTTCGCTTTACAAATCTGTGAAAATTTTCGAGCCAATCAATCGAATACCGTGCATTTATATACTAGATAGACAAGCTTTCAGATTTATACATCTTATAGTATTAATTTATCAGGACCAAGTAAGTATATAAAGTATCGTTTCAGTGAAGCAGAGAACATGGTTTTACAGTTATTTAAGGTAAGGGGATTACTGGGGGGTTCAATGGGAAAGGGAATAAGCGCTATAAAAAACCCCACTGTAAATTTTTGTATGCCTTCTATCTATATTTTTCTACCAGTTCTTTGTAAGGAGTTAAAAAACAAAGTTTTTATGACTTATGCTCTGCTGTTAATTTAAAAAAGAAAACTGAAAATTCATATTTGTAAATATTTCATTTTAATTCATTTTGTGGTGTCCCCTCTTCGGCCGAACCCCCCCCCCCTCCCCTCGCACTGCGAGGGTTGCGGGGGCTTACGGTATGCCCCTGACTATGAATAAATATTATGTTTATCCTTTTAGGCAAGAGAAACAAGATACTTAAGAGAAGCACTGGAAAACTGTTCTGCATGCAGAGGTAATTTTACTAACAAATATATTACTTACATGGAAATTTAAATATTTCGAATGCAATAGCACATAACAAGTAAAACTGTAATGTATTATACGCAAATGCTTATTGTTGAACGAATAGTTCAACAATGCTATTTGAAAGATTTAAAGGGAAGAACGGCAAATCCTATTGAAGATCCGTGTTTCTTATGTTATTATATATTTTTATTTTTTGAATGTAGATAGCTTTAGAATTTAAAATCCTTTTATGTACCAGATGCTTTTTACGGATTCAGTTTTGTAGAAGACAATTTAGGAAATAAACAACACAATTTAAATATTTAGTAGAAGTGAAAAAAGGAAAAGTACCTTAAAAGATCAAAGTTTATATTTAGCTCCCGTTAAAACCTAAGTATTCATTTTAAAGGATAAGCACTATCTATTATAAATTAGATCAAAAGAAGATATACCTAAAAAAGTAAAAAGTATTATAAACGGTAATAAATGAATAAATACATTAATAATTTCCGCATCAAAAACATTTTAAATTATAAAAACATTTTTAAAGCGCAGAAATTTGCACTGATAGGTAGACTAAAGAGCAGAACAAATCACTTGATTGTTAAACAATGACAAATCGGCAGTGACCTAAAACTTAGAGTGAGTAATTGTTAGTGGGAGTCCATTTTGTGGAATATATTTATGATTGCCATTCAGAATCAACGCAAAAAATGCAATAAATTGCATTGAAATAGTTATTATTTAATTATGTAAGAAATCTGATCTTCGAAAGAACTTTTCAGAATTCCTTTCATGTTTTTAAATTATGCATTCCGTGAAATCTTCTACTGGCTATAGTGTTACTGTTTTTAAATTATCAATGTAAAAATTAATCTGGAAATTTAGTTCCCAAATATTCGTGGTCCAGATTTTCTATAATTAATTCCATCACTTCGGACGTGTTATTGCGCAGCAAGATAAACAGTTGAACAAATGCATGAAGAATACTTTTAAAATATACGTGATCTAATCTAATTGCTTTTTAAAATAAGTCAGAATTACAAGTCATAAAACAAATATTAGAATCAATATCTTCACAAAGTCAAATAACATTATTACTAAAATTACAACCTTGTATTTAAATTTTTGAGATTGAGAAAATATAAAAATATATCCAAGATCTTCATGTTGGTTTTAATAATAAATTTTAGTACAGACACCAACATTTTTTTCTCTAAGAGTAGTCAATTCATTAACTCAGATTCATTTATATGTTAAGATTATTACCACTGAGATCTTTTAGTTTTTGCGAGTTATGTATGGAAAGAATTTTTTAGAAAATCAATGTTACTGTCTTCAAAATCACAAGTATATATTTTGTAAAATAATTTTCTGTAAGAAATATTCTCAAATGCGACAAGAAAAGGGTGTGTGGTTGCGTCGTGGACACGGCTGAGTGTTTTCCCGGCACCGTTTCACTCTGTCATATGCTTTTTTACGGGTATAACTGGATTGCTCTTGAGAAGCCCTTAATTAACGTTCTCTATGTTTTGATTTGGATTTTCGACGAGGATAGGCCGACATTGCGTTACATATTTTACTTTTTTACTTTAACACTATATACATTCACTATAACTATTTCACACTAATGTTTTACATACGCAATCAATAGAGCTTGACGAGAGCTGACGGTTGAAACACAAACGAATGTTTCAGTTTCTCCGAGTCAAAATTTTTACTAAACGGACATTATGTGACGCAGCGAAACGACCTCAAAATGGTGGCGCTTCCTCCTCCACCGCAAGTGATGCGTCACAGTCCTCACTCAACGTAACGAATTCTTTGATTCCTTAGCTGTCGGGTGGTGTAAATAAATTTTGGATGTAGATGATAGAATGTAGCTGCAACATCAAACTGTATCCTTCGTGTTTGTTATAATCAGCTTTCTGAATTGCCTCAAACTGTGGAAGCAAATTTAAAGACGTATTCACGTCAAAAATCTACAGTTCAACGACACATGTTTTAGTTGGTTGAGTAATTCAAACAGGAATTATGTTGTATTACTTGCAGCAGTTAAAATAGCGGAATAAAATTAAAAAGCGGAATTTTTGAGAATTTGTTACTTTCTACTAGAAACAGCTGACAAAGTGAAAATCCTTATATGTTTCTTCTTAAACGTAACGAAAACCTTACACAAAATCACAACACAAATCTTTATCATAAAATAAATTACTCTAAGTTTCATTACATTGTAAAAAATTTATATTTTCAGTAAATTCATTCGTTCTAGAAAACTAATCGGAGCCCTAACGGACACCTGACAATTTACCGAATTAATTGCTATAAAATGTGACACGTCAGATGTAAGCCCCTCAAAAACTTCATACAATAGTTGGGAAGGCAATCTATTAAAGAAATAAGAAATTAAAAAATATTTATATGACATAAGCTGGTATCAATATCCTCGAAGAAATTCCGCGTTTCGGGTAACTTTACTTGTTACTGCTTCACCTTAGTGGTAATTGAGTGATAAAATACATTTAGTGCATTGATACGGTATTCAAATCATTCTTATTCATCACTCACTTCACACCAGTGATGACAGACAAATCTATAACACTTATCACGCAATCTCCTGAGCCATTGCCTTAGATAAAAGGAAACATAATAGTACATAGATATTTGTCCCTTGAAAAAATTAAATCTTCATGTGGCATCGCATCGCAATTTAGCTATTTGCCGAAAGCTTACACCAAGAGCTTCAGAATGTTCCATCCCTGCCTTTATCCATTATATTTTATCTTCAGGCTTTACACCTTTTATCGATTTTCCATTTTACGCAGTACACAATCTTAAATCTGGAAATATCATTTGGTAATTGTATGTATTCAATAGTGTTAAGTTGTTAAGTAGGTATTGAAGGGAAACGTATTATATGTATCTGAAATACGCAGACTGTTATTTCGGAACTGAGATTGCAGGCATTTAATTGCATAACAAAAAAAAAAAAACTCAAAATAACTGCTATTTAAAAGATAAAATAATTAAAACTTTCTAAAATAACACACATAAAAGTTATTTGTCAGGCTATATAGCTGTCTCGATCGAAATTATTTCGATTTTCATCAGTAGAAATCCAAATCACAGACAGTCTGTGAATGGACTTGGATTGCTACTGATGAAGATCGAAACAGCTGTATAGCCTGACAAGTAACTTTTGTGTGTGTTATTAATTATTTTATTTAATTGCATACTTCAGGTGGTCGCTCTTATGAACCAGATCGTTACCGCTACAAACCATGTCCACCTGGGTATACAGGAGAGAATGGAAACTGCAGGCCTCTCGACAAATGCTCGGAAAATCCATGCTTCCCCGGTGTGCAGTGTGCCAACACCGCCGTTAATCCATATTTCAAATGTGGGCAGTGCCCGGAGGGATTCATGGGAAATGGAACGCACTGCGAAGACATAGACGAGGTAAAGAGTTGTTTTTTCTTTCTTTTTTATAGATTAAAAAAATGTTTAATGGTAAAATTTTGTTGTTGTTGAGTGTTGCTGTTTCTAATACCCTCTCGCAAACTGCTTAGTGGGGCCAGATCTTCTGTTTGGATGACGATGGGTGAAATGAATCAGTTTCTATTTTACTGAGCCTATGCCGGTATCTCACTAAAGGGAAAATCCGAGCAACTCCGAGCTGGACCAACTTTCCCGACGGACTTGAAGGCGTGGTAATCTTCAAGGGTTGCAAAAGTAAACAAACTGTCTCCGACGCCAAATAGTCATCGCATCGCTGATTTGGCATGAAGGTTATTTTTTTTTGATGTATTATGCAAATCCTATAAATAATACAAATAAAATAAGCATACACATGAAGATTTAATAATTGAATAAAGCAATAATTGATGTCAGTAATTTTCAACTTACCTGGAGTAATAGCGTTTTCAAAGGCAGGAAACCTTTGCCGTAGAATTTGAGCTATTTCCTCCAACCCCTGTCTCTTGCACACTCTTTTTGTGTATTGAGGGTGTAGAGGATTCCATATGCAAGGGAACTTTTTAATTTCTTCGATGAAATCCATTTCTAAATCCAAACTCCACTTGAATGCCGCCATAATTTTATATGCACATGCGTGATTGCGATTCTATTCTGGTATCGAGCCAAGCTGCCAAGCTTCGAACACAGAAGTGGTCACCATTACTCGCCATTGCTTCTGACGTAGCAGGAAGAAGTACTCTGATTGGCCGCAATTTCGGCCGACTCGGATTTTTTCGTTTCGAAAGGTAAAAGTTGGAGATCGTCGTCGTCAAGGCAACGACGGGGGAAAATCCGCCAGAGAGTTGATCTGCAAGAAAAGTTGGTCGAACGGATCTTAGTGTGATACCCCTATTAGTAGGAATAACTCAGTCTCCTAATTCCGGACTAATTCTAGATAAGAGACTAGCACCTGGATTAGCACTCTCAGAGATATCATTTTAATATGGAGGACACCACAGATTTTACGTGTACCATCAGGTAAAAAGTTTTAAATAAAAACATAAAGCAGAATTTAAAGTGTCATTTGCTAGAAAATATATATATATATATAATGAGTGTATGTGCGTGTGTATAATTTTGTAGCTATTTTCTGTGAAATAATGGAAAGATATCGGATTCGATGTCTTATATACATTTTTCATGGTATTTATTTTCGTTTGAAAGAAATTCATATATGTGATAGCAGATGCAATGAGAATGATATTGAATCCCATATAAAATAATTCAATGAAATATCGACTTCTCATGTCATGCTTTTACTGTAAAATATAAATTTAATGTACAGCTGCGAACGCAGAAAAGAGGGTGGCCGTGTCATTTTCTGAATTCGATAGAAACTGAGATAGTAAAAAAGACTGATGGGGAAAAAAAATCTTTCCTGTCACCCCAACTTATCTTTTTGTTGCAACAACGACAAAGAGCTGTCTGTGTTGATGCAGAAAGAAACTATAAAAAATTAAGCATCAACTTGAGGACTATGAATGAAATATTCAGTAACAGTACTTTAAAACGTAAAATGGTTAGTTTTGTGGGCGCGTGCTTCTAAAAATTGAAACTTTTGTCCAGTAAATTGAAGATTTTAATATTTTTCCAATCTGAAAATTTTTTCGCTCCTGCAATATTTTAGCTACCCTAAATCCGAATTCTTGTTCAGGAATTAGAAATTTTACAAGAGCGAAAATGTTTATGTGTTTCTTAAATCAAAGTATACATTTCAGAATACAGTAATTGTATTTTTGTAAAATTTAGCAAGTTTAAAATTTATTTTACTTTTGATTTTTTATAAAAATAAAATTTGATAGTTTTTCAGCTTGGTGAAAAGCATCAGCGTTTCAGCCATTTTTGTGATTTAATTGCAATTACTTGCAATGAAGTGTGGTCACATTATTGTTATGCAGTGTATTAGGGTTGCATGCAGTGTATTAGGGTTATAAATATTGTAGTCTCATATTAAAATATCATTTCATCTCTTTTATTCCTGTAGTGTGATTTAGCTAGTCCATGCCACAGAGACACAACATGCAGGAACACGGCTCCAGGATATCGTTGTGATCCATGTCCAGCTGGCTACACGGGACCAGCGGTGGAAGGTGTTGGTATGGAATACGCTCTTACAGTGAAACAAGTAAGCCTACTTGAAATGCTTTATAATTTAAAATATGCAACACTGCTTTGCACTGTTGAGAATGTGTACTTTTAGTTTAGGTACTTTAAACGAAGTGATTTTATTTGAAGAGACTCCAAAATTTACTCTAGACTATTTGAAATGGAACTCAATGTGAAGGACAAAATTAATAAAATCATACTTACAAATTTAATAACCTTATTTTGAGCTGCAACACAGTTGAACAAAGCGGAATGAACCTCATTAGGATTAAGTAGAACATTGTAACGGCCGTAGTCACCAAATACTTGACGCGGATTAAACCAAACTCGCGTGTTAAAATCATCGGTAAGATGTCTTACCGATGACTATAACACGCGTTTCAGAATTAATCCGCGTTTCAAATTTTTGGTGAATACGGGTGTATGAGTGTTCAGTTATGGCTATGCAACAAGTCCCTGCATGGATAAGTCCCAAAAATGCACCCTCACCTCCGGAAGACTATATGTAAATCTGCTCTGCATCTAGACATTGCCAAATCTCATAATATTTAACTGAGGAAAAGAAAAATTCAAATTATTAGATTCAGTAGAATGCCAACTCAATTGAAAATAACTCATAGACTCAAATATACGCTTTAAATATCTAATATTTACATTTTAAATTGAGAAAGCAAGTTAAAATCTTATGCTCTGTGATCTTTTATTTTTACTTTGCAGATTTGTTACGATATTGATGAGTGCCAGACAAATAATGGAAGATGCGCATTGAATTCCAGATGTATCAACACGGTGGTAAGATATTTTTACACTTCATCAAAATTATAAAACATTACAAATGCCGGAGCGTTGAAAATGATAGAGATGACTTCCTGGCAAAAATTGTCATTCTCCAAAGGTCATTACTGACATTTCATTCTGCGAAAGATTTTAAAAAGCTCATATTTATAAAGATACAAGCTTTTGACGAATGATTATGCTAAAGATATGGTCTGGGAATTTTTCTCGAACCTCTGCTGTTGCAATGATTCGTCAGTCTCTGTCTGTGGGCTAATTTGCTTAATATTAGCAATTTATGTAATTCTGGACGTCTTACGACCTCGGAACGTTTTGCACACGTCCTCTGCGTTGCATGTTTTCAGTTCTGTTATTGTTGTTGCTGTGAACATGTATATTGGATTTGTGTGCTTGGCTCGAAATCCGCTTATAAATCCTCGTCAGAAGGACAAGACAAGGGGGGGGGGGCAGTGGCGGATCCAGAAATTTTCTTTGGGAGGGGCTATATTTTTTAAAAAGCTTATTTCACCCAATTAAAATGTACTATAGATCAAAATTTTAGTCTAAACCAATGTATTAGGCTTTTGGGAGGGGCTAAGTAATAAAATATGATCATTTTAGCTATTTAAAATGTATAATAAAGAAGAATGTTACCCTTGAGCAATCTCTTTTGGGGGGGCTGAAGCCCCCTAGCCCCTCCCTTGGATCCGCTACTGGGGGGGGCTGCGTGTGGGTCCGTTCTGTTGTTCAAAAGCAACGGGAGGCTAGAATGCTGATGGCTTTGTTGCCAAACACATGGTGTTTGTAAATAAATAACTTGTTAATTATATCGAATTATTTTATATTGTTTTAATAGATAAATAATAGCGGCATTAGAGGGCTAAGATTTTTTAGTTTTAGTTGGGGGAGGGGAAGGGGTAAGCCCAATTTAGAAAGATTTTAGCCTCCGCTGGAAAAATACTTTTGTTTATTGAAAAAGCAGATGAAGCCATGAGGTTAAGCTAAAGTCATCATTCCCCCTCCCCAGAGTTATCCCAAAAGCCTACCTAGTTTTTTTCTATTTGGTGGAAAGCATAAACTAAAATTTGCAAGTAGAAGTTAAGCATGCATTTATGTGTATACTAATGCTACATTTCTGATTTAAAATATTAAAAAAAAATCTTACAGTTTATGACCTATAACAGTCGATCTGATAATTTAATAAAAATCTGTTTGTTTGAATTAGAATTCTCTTTGAACTCGGATCAAAGAATCGAATGCAGAACTCGTATTTGAAGAATCGAGAAAACCAGTAAGAGAATCGAATCGTTTCCCATCACTATTATGATTGCTCTTCGGGGAATTTCTGGCATAAGTAAGCAAACGTAATAACGGCACTAAAGTACATTGGCTTCTTTTACAGTCCCATAGTTATTTCCTGTATACAAGGATACATGAAATGTAAATTACATTTGGCTATACATTTTAAGAGTCTGACGAAGCAGCTAAGACAAAAAAAAAAAAAAAAAAGTGTACGAAAAGTTTTAGTATGCTTTGAGCAAGAGAGTGCAAACTGCTCAACAATCACTTCGACACAGAAGTCTTCTTGAATGAAATTCTAGAGTTGCCAACTGCTCCCTAATATAATTAACCACTTTTTTTTAAACAGTAAATTTTGGCTTAAATTATGACAAAATTCCGAAGCTAAATGCCTGGACTGATTATCATCCCCCCCCCAAAAAAAAAAATACTGTATGCAAAAAGTGGTTAGTAATATTCCCGAGAAGTTGGGAACGCCATAATTCCAGAAGTATAAACTTCTGACTGGATTTACTTCCTTTGCATATTTTCGATATCCCATTGGATTTCCACATCGAAGTTTGTGTAAGCTTTTACACAATCACAGCCTTATTTATTACCTGCTTTATTACTTCTGCTGTACCAAATAAGTTTTGCTAGTTTTAGGGAGCTCTGCATGATTTCATTTTCTCTAATCCTGTTAGTTTATGTTGATAAACTTATAAGCAGCAACGCACTTCTGTACGAAATAGTTTTTACTCGTTTTTAAATAATTATCAATTATTTATTTTTTTAAGAAACTTCATTAGTTTATTAAAATTATAGAATTTCAAAAAACAATTAATTTTTAATTCAATAAAAAGTAATTTTCATGGTGAAATTAATATCTGTAAAAGTATGAATAGCGATATTTTCAAACCATTGCATAAATAGAACGCATTAGAATTTTCGAAATAAATTGAAATTTAAATAATATTTGAATGAAATCTAATTAAATTACCAGCTCAGTCTTTTTTAATTAAATCTGCATAGTTAATATTGTTTCTTTCTTTACTGATATAGTTACTGATATAGTTAAATACAATAAAAGGACAAGGAATATCACAATTTAGTAAATTTAGTAAAAAGTAACTTAAGAAATGTTTTTAATAAATTTTCTGCTTACTTCGTATAAATGTATACAGAAAATATGTTGAGTTATTGAAAGAAAAAGTGTTTTTAAAAGAATTATTTTTAAATCTACATTTCAGTTATTTAATATTAATAAAGCATGTTATTTAAATGCAATATGTAGTTTTTGTTTCATCATGTATGTATATATTTATTCTGACAAATTCATTTATTGCAGTGTGGCTCAAAAAATATTTAATTTACACAAAAAATATTTAATTACAGCATTTATGGTACAAAAATTTATAGTGTTTTCATGTAATAAACTGAAAATTCTTAAATAAATACTATTATTTTTTAAAAGCAGGACACAATTTTGTAACGGACTTGATTTCTTCATTTTAAATTACTTTATAAATTAGATACAATTTTTAGTTATTTAAATTCTATTAATTCGTCATAACATTGCAGATGTAGTTTTCATGAGCTATATTGAGAAATAATTTGTCTAGTTGTTGGAATCTTGAAAATTAGAACATAGACGATTATTAAAGATGAAAATGTTCAGTTATTTTGCCCATAAATTTTTTATAAAGTTATCTTGAAGAAAAAAAACGTACATCATCACAATTACTAATCAAACACAAAAGTGGAGCCATATAAAAGAAACAAATTAGGCACTAAGAAAATAACATATGAACAAAACCAATTTATTTGTTGTTTAGTAGTACCTGAAGATTTGCACTAATAGAAATTATTCAAATTCACAATGCGGTCCGTGATATGATAAATGATTTCTTTGTATCAGTTGTTGTTATTCATTCTTGAGCATTCAAGAAATTCTTCATTCACACTTCCAGTGGCTGACTAGACATTTTGCTTGACAGGTACAGATCAGTATTTTTAAGCAGAGAATATCCAATTTGGAACCGCTCTACTGCGAAGGAAAGAGACCGATAAAAATATAGAAAATGAGACCAAATGCAGTATACAATCTTTGGTTTTGTGCGCCGCCCAGGTGGTGTAGTGGCTAAAGAACCATTCTATGACGACTTGGGTCCGAGTCTGATTCCAAAATTTGGCTTAGATATTTACTTAACTGTCCCTTCATAGGGGGTAATGCTGTCCGTTCACTCAGTGCCCCCATAATAAAATGGCCAAAAATACGAGCCTTAGTAAAGCAAATTGCTCATGAGCAAGTACCCGCCCATTGGTAAATAATATATATATATATATATATATATATATATATATATATATATATATATAACTAATAAGTAAAACACAAAACATACTAAATATAAGACTATATATATATATACTATCATATTTCTGTTCTCAACGATCTATTCCCTTGACAGTACTTCAGAAGACTTAAAAGTCTCATTTAAATACAAAATCGCAAGAGAAAAAAAAAACTTTATTCTTTTTCTGGTGTCACAAATTTACAAGATATGGGGAATCCGGATATTAGAAAGACTGGTACTGGTATATTTTTAGAGATATCTTACGCCAATCTTTTCCTGAGTGTGTAAATACTATAAAAATACTCTTCAATGGCCAACACGTCGATTTCCAGAAAAAAAATTTAGTAAATTTTATCCAGAACTTTCAAGTTTATTTAAGATTCTTTAAGACGAAATTTTGAAACTTTTTTTTGTTGTTGTTTAAATGCATTTATTTAAAAAGTAAATATGCTGCAATCAATAGCGCACACAAGTGTTTCAGGGATCCAGACCTCCTCCCCCATCGCTTTTTATTTTATTTATATATACATTGAACCGAAAACCCACATTCATTTTTTATGATATACTATCCGCCAACGGCGATCAGTTGGTTCGCCATCTTAATAAATCTTGTCTTCCTCACTATCTTCCTTGCCTCTGAAATCTCTCAGATTCTGAATGGAATTTAAAATTAAGATGGTTACAAACATGGGCGGCCCTAGGGTAAGTGGCGCCCACTGCTAACGTAAAAAAGATGCCCCCTTTTATACTCTACTTAGTTTTTGAGTTCGACATGACGCCCCTTCGAAGCCACCGCCCCGATGCGATGATTACATTGCTTACCGTGCCGGGCCGCCCCTGGTTACAAAAATAAGATGGTTTAATGATAAAAACCTACAAAAAGGTACAAATTATTTTCGTCCTATATTAATTCTGAAGAGCTTCTAGACATATCGGCCGTTATTAAGAAAACATAAAGGGAAAAAAAAAGAAAATCTGAAACACTTTCAGATCAGTAAATACGCACTAAAGTGCGATATATTAAAAGCGTATCATACTCATGCGTCTTCTTTATTTTCTTTCCTTATTCCATTAAGTGGGAAAGTGTATCTTTATTCCTGAGTGTGATTAAACAAAATTAAAATTGATATTTCTAACATCCTTTTCCTGGATGTAATACATTAGAAATAAAAGGGGGGGAGAAAGGTGCGCAGAAAAATGCATAATTCGAACTGAATGAACGTTTCAAAAACTTATTTTTTGTTTGTTTGTTTGTGTTCGCTTATAAATCCACGTCAGAAGGGAAACCTCATTCAGGTGATTTTATTTATTAAAAACTGCGTATTCTATAAGTTATCGCCATCTATCGACGGCGTTGTAAAAAAAAGCTCAATTGTATTCTTTTTTTTAATAAAAGGTAGTTTTTTTGTACATTATAGGAACAGTGTTTTTTTTTCGCACGATGAAAAGTAGCCTGTTTGTTAATCCAGGACTTTAAATATCTTTATTCCAAATTTCAAACAAATCCGTCAAACCGTTTCAGCGTGAAAGAGTAACAAACATACATACAAACATCGACATTTATAATATTAGTAGGATTCCTTAAAATGGGAAATGTATTGAACTAAAAATATGGATTTTTTTCCTATATGTTTTTATTCGTGTGATTTTTGAGACAGTTTATATAGTTTTCAATCAAATGGACAATTTGTTAAAAAATATAGTGCATATTTTATCATTTTCACTTCACAAATGTTAACACTGATTTAATTTATTTGAAAACTGGATAGTTGTATTTCTGTTAATGATGTAAAACTTCACACAAAACAGAAATTAAGAGTTTTACTACACCCATTTCTTGTAAAATAAATTAAACAGAAAACACTTACATTTCAATTAGAAAAATTGTGTAATATCAGGTGAAAGTAATGAACGAAAGTGCGTAAGCAGAAGCATAACCTTTATGTTAAAAATGAAAAATCTGTGGTTATTTTTTCGGTTTTGGGGAATAGGTTCCCCTCATTGTTATACACTACTGACTTTAACAGAGACTGGAAAAATTGGAACCCCCCCCCCCGCCAGCCAAAAATACTGTCTGCGCCTCTGGCTGTAATCAATGTAGCTGTACAAAAGTAGTTAAACTTAAACGAGAAATTCTTCATTATTCGAAGAATAATTACCGTTTGCTGCATGATTAAATTGTTTAATTTAAAATAATCCAGTGATATTTTTTTCATTTGTAGTTCGGTAGTGTTTATTTGTAAGATAAAGTTTACAGTTTGGAATGAAAAATAATTGTTGTCATAAGTATTAGTATTCATAGTGTCATAAGTATTTGATGTTGAAAATAACATCAAACCTAAATAATTGACATAATACTTTTTAAAAATGTCTATTAATTCATTTTTAAACGAAGATTTAATCTTTTAAGTACCTGTTACTTTTAAAGCAGCATTTGTTACACACCACATAAGTAATTGGTTTATAATTTTCGATGAAACAGAGAAATTATATTTGATGCTGAAAATATTTGAATTACTCTAATGGACAGTTTTTTTTCTTTTGTAGCTGAGCTAAGTAATATTAAATGAATAAATAATTTGTTTTAGAAAGTAGAAATTCAAACTGCGTTAATGGGTTTTTATTATTATCAAAACATGACATTTTATTAAAATAAATATAGAAGTACCAACTTCTAAAGAAAATTTTACATTTTCAAATTTCAGTCACTTTAATTTCTTTAATTTCTGCACTGTACTTTTGAACTAGATTGCTGTGTTATCGTTTATAGTGACCAAATTTTTTACAAATGAAAATATTCTGTCCTATTCAATCTTTCATAAACAATAGTATCATATAATTGGCTTTTAACAAAAATTTTGAAATCGTAATACAGTTTTAACAACAAGGGATGTTTGTTTATTCTTTGTTTCGTAGAAAACTCGCAAATCAACCAATTTTTCTAAATTAAAATCTAGTTATTGCTGACCTTATACAGCAGCTTTAAAATTACGTGAACAACGAATAGAACGTGCATTAATTATTTATGAATTTATAAACTCCGCTATTTTCTTGTAACAACTCAAATTCTTGGATTATTTATTTAGATTTCTTAACAAATGCATAAGTACTTTATTGGTTTTGCTATAATGAATTCATTATCCTAATTCGGTTATTATGTCCCAAGGTTTATGAGACAAGGGGATGAAACTACTGCTTTAAAAGTAAGCAAAATCCCTTGGAGAGGAAACTATAATCGACCTTAACTAGTTTTTAAACCATCCTTTACAATCCGATAAGCTGCTGAGAAAGACACACTGAAAATTCGTGAGAAATATTTGCACGTTTTTCAGCGCGCCATTAATGCTCCTGAAACAATGAGCAACAAGATATATATTTTTCACACGTTTTTATACGTCTGTTTCATATTGTTTTTTTCCATTATTAATGCAGGGTTCTTACATCTGTGGAGAATGTCGAGAGGGCTATGTGGGAAACCAGAGCGTGGGATGCCACCAACATCCGGGATCTTGTCCAGATGGAACTATCTGCGACCCGAACGCTGAGTGCGAATTAAGAAGAGGGTTTCTCCGATACCAATGCAGGGTAAGTGACAGAATGCCTCAAAAGTTACTAGAATGCCTAAAGAAAAAGAAAAACTTAACAGAAATTTTGTCTCGAAATTTCTATTAAGTAGGGGAGTCCCCTTTCTCAGAGGATTTTCTTCAGTAGAAATTTCATTAAGAAAAACTTTGGGAAATTTCTGTTTATATAGTCTACTAATTCCAAAGATATACATTACCATATATTTCTAAATGACAATTAAATGACTATATTTATTCATTAGGGATGCAAAAATATGTCGAAATTTTCGATTCCATGTTGTGGACCCATTTTTCATTATATATATATATATATATATAGTATATATATATATATATAGTATATATATGCAAACATACATAAGTTTAAAAATGAATAAATTTACTTCTGTACTTCTAAGATAATATTTAATCTTAAAAAAAGGCTAAAAATATATTCTCAATTTTCTGGAAGTATTTCCTGAAACAGGAGATAAATCCAGACTTCTTTTCAAAACAATTTCTTTTTCATTATTAAGTATTTCAATATCGACTTTCATCTATTCAGGGCCGTTAATTTACCAAGAGAGAGATCGAGAGAGAGAGAGAGAGAGAGAGAGAGAGAAACGTTTAAAACTTCAAAGAAGCAAAATTATTTTATACGTAAAATTTTCCCGAAATTCATGTATTCTCTTCAACTACGAGAAGGGGGGAAAATTAAACACCTGTCTGAACTATCCTTTTTATGTAAAATAATTTACTTGGAAAAATTACCACTATGTTGGAACATAGAAACACATATTTTATAACGGAAGTACCTCATAGAAATTAAGTGTTACATCTATATATATAAAACAAAGTGTAAAATATTAGTTTGTCTGCGTCTCGCCTAGTATTGAATATAACACATTGGTCGATAAATCTTTCACAAACAAATGCAGATTCGTCTCTAAATAAACTCAAACTTGCAAAATCGTATGTATATTTTATAGATTCGTAAAATATTAAAAATAGGAGTCTATTTTTGTAAATATAGATGACTTTTAAGTTTTTAATAATGATAAAAATTTGAAATGAAGTTTTATTTATTTATTTTATTTTACTATTTTTTTTTCCGAATGCTTTTAGATCGTAATCGACTACTGGCAAACAAGGACACCATTTCGATGTTCTTTTCATAAGCTGCTATAAGTGATTGCTAAAGTTGAACCCACAATAAAAAAATCAGGGTGTTACGTTGTTAAATACTTTACTCAATATCTTACTTGGATGCATTTCTTTTATTCTACTTTTTTTTCTTTCCTTTTAACAATATAGTATTTTAAAATTACTTTATTTTTAACAGTGTCGCATCGGATGGGCAGGAGATGGTCATATGTGTGGACCAGATAGTGACTTGGACGGTTGGTCTGATTTCGAGCTTAACTGTGATAGCAGGAGATGCAAGGCGGTAAGAATTAAAAAAAAATTTTTTTCAGTTTTATGATAGTAAAATATATATATATTTATTTTCTTAAAATTTCAATATTTTACGTAAAATAGCATTTTTGTAAACAGTTTGCAGGCTTACACTTTTAGAATGTTAAAAAAAATAATTAAATTCATCATTACTTTAACCACAATAAAAAAAATTGAAACATGCCATTAAAAATATATTATTATAATCATAAATATGCAGCTATGTACTATAACACACAACTATTAAAGATAAATCATACAGAGAAAAAAAGCTTTCCTTCGCAAGTTAACTACTTAACAATAATAGTTTCCTTTTCTTTGATGCAATTGATTTAGAGATTTTGTACATTTTGATATTTGGTAATTAAAATTTTAATCTTTTTGATCACTTTTAATTATTTTTAGTGTTTTTAGCACTTTCCAAAAGATTAAATTGTTGTTTAAAATGAGTATTTGATAGTACCATCACATTTCAATTTATCCAATAAAAATCGATTTTGTTTGGTATTGATTTGATTAAATTAATTTGAAATTATACTTGCTCTTTTGTAGTGGTATTTTATTACTTACTATTATATTTACCGTAAAATTGTGTTACCGTATAAGTTTCGGAGTTTTGGTCGGTTCTCTCCGGATGTAACATGAATAAGTGTTAGAATCCTTGAAAAAGTCCTCCGACCAAGGCACCCCCACCTTGTCAGTTGCCCCTCCTGTAGGTTTGCCATAGCAAAAACAAAGAAACGAGCTTGATAATCCAGAAAAAGTCCCGCAGTGATCTGGGGGCTAAAATCCGTTTCCATAAGAACACGGCAAGTGAAGCAGCATCCGGCTTGGCCAGTGCTTGGGAGGGTCAACTCCCTCTCGGCTCGACTGCTGTGGGACCGTTTACGATAATGGGAGCTGGAGCACGTAAAATCTGTAGTGGCTCCAATGTCTTCCAAGTTGTTAAACTATATCTGTGGGCGTGCCGATTTCAGGGAGTTTGTCCCTACTCTGGAACTGGCTCAAAATTAGGGCGGTTGCCAGAGGGCATAAGTAAAACCAACAAAATAATCCAGAATTTTTCATAAATCCGCTGGTTGTCTGGTTATATATATGTTGGATTATCAAGATTGTAGTGGTGTTTTATTTTAAACGTAAGCAAACTTTGAATATTTATTCATAACATAGATGCGGAGTTAAACACGAACAGGAACTCAAATACGAATTTAAAATCGCGTGAAACTCAAATCCTTACGCGTGTTTGTAATTTAATCGCAGAGAACTAAATCCTTTCGCTAAATGAAACCAGTTAAGTTTCAACAGTCTTCAGTGAGATAAATCAACGTGCTCTTCACAGATAAAAGGATAAATTACCGGAAGCATTTTGTCATTTCATCTTTTCTGTTCGTCGCTTTAATTAGTTTGGAATATGATACAAGTTAGCGAATTTCTGTACCCGATTCGTGTAATTAGTTTACAGTAGCCGTTTTCTATTGGGTCGAAATGAATGTAAATCTTTCAGTTTATAGCGACACTTTATCTGTGCATGAATTTAATGAGAAAAGCGTAATTGGAAAATTCGAAATATTTTGAAAATCTTGACACTTGCATCGTAATTTACGGCACCGTAGAGTTCGGAAAGGAGGATTTCTTGAAGCATGCAAATTGTCTCTAAAGGAATGAAGGTGCGAAGTGGATTCATGTGCATGAGCATCATGTAATTGATGTATAATATTGTTAAATTGTATGCGCTATTATTAGAAAACATTTAGGGTTTGTTGGGGTAAATGGGAACAAGAGCAGAGATCACCGCCCCACGTGATTACTCAAGAAACTACTTGTAAAATCTTAAGAAATTGAGATTGATAAAACATTAAAGTGATTTTTACATTTTCTGATCAGCTGATCGTTAAATGATTATCAATTGATATTATCACTGTGAAAAAAGTTGATAGTTCGTGAATTTCATGCTGTAGCGCAGCCGAAAAACAAAGTAAGTGGATTCAACTACTTTTAGAATTCATCTAGGAAGTTAAAGATATCAAATGTGTTTAGTTTTAAAAATAGCTGTTGTTGCAGCGAGAAAAATGGGTGTTTATATTCACCCACAGAATTTTGTCCAATGTGGAAAAATTGTGGAAAGTCTTTATACAGCTCGCAAACAGCTAGGGGTTCGCGAATCACCAGTAGGGAACTACTGCTGTATACCGACTCCACTAGAAAAAAACTGTTTCCATTTCCTCCATTGCCTGGTCCCACCATGGGACCAGACCATGGAGGAAATAATGGGCGACTGGATATGACACTGAACATGGTAGATGCCTGAAGTATGAAGGTCCCGCGTTCGGGCCCACCACGTGGATGTTGATCTAACGGTATGTTAGATTAACAGCAACGGTAACTGTTTTTTTCTATTTTACACTATTTAGGCGGCTTTCTCCAGCTGTAACGTGAATATGCGTTAGAACCTTTAAAAAAATGATTCGCTTAAGGCAACCCCTACTCTTCCCCGTAGGAAGATGTGCCTCGTATAGGCTTGCCACAACACAAACATTAAGCATTAAATATCCCCAGGGGCACAGGGAACGTAAGAGAAAGTACCCTGTTCCTGGCTTCAGGTGAATGTTAACCACTGAAGAAGATCAAAAAGTTTTTGATCGAAACAGCTGTATGGCCGTTCAAGTAACCTTTGTGGTGTTATTTTGCGAAGTTTTTTATTATTTTACATTAAAATTTTGTTTAAATTTACCCCAATCGACTCTACACGTAATTATCGTGCAATGAATTAGCCAGTGCCTGACATTTCTTTTCAAAAAGAGGAGGAAGGATTTACTGGAAAGGGCATTTTCTATTGCAAAAGGGCAATTTTCCAGATCTCCTGCTAGAAACGATGCAAGCATTCTTTTTTATTTCTATAAGCTCGGGGAGCTTCTGCAATACGTAAAAGCGGGTAGGGCGCAGTGCTTTTTGCAAGAGAAATATAAACACTGGATTTAACTATTACACGAGTTAAAACATGTTTTTATAAAAATATACAGAGCGGTTATTTAAACTTTCTATATGAACAGGGTTCTACATTGTGATCATGTGATCAAATTTGGTATAGACTATACAAGTTCAAGGAATTAAGAAAAGAAAAGTTCAAAAAATGTCCACTAGGTGGCACTTTGCATGAAGAAACGGCAGATTTAACACGAGAAAAAACTAATTTGAAATGCACAGACAATTCCAATATCTGCTTAATAGTTTTTGAGCATCTATTAACTAATTTGTGTCATTTTTGAACTGAATTCACCGTGCAAAGTGCACCGAGTGGACATTTTTTTATTTAACTTTTTAAATAATATCTTCCTTGCCTTGAGCGTACTTCGTGTACATTCCATACGCCAAATTTGGTGGCAATAGGCTTACCCGCTTCAGCCACAAAATATGTTGTTTTAACGGGAAGTTTAACTGTAACCGACCAGCTTTTGTTTGTTTCTATTAGTCGTTCCTGAAATTGAAAATTAGAATGTTACAAAACCCTCTCTATTTTTATATTTTAAAATCTTATTTTCAATTTTTAGGACAACTGCCCGATGACCCCTAACAGTGGCCAGGAAGATGCTGATGGCGACGGAATGGGAGATGCTTGTGACAAAGATGCGGACAATGACGGAATACCTAACAATCCAGTAAGATTCAATAGAATTTTACCAAAAGAATATTAAATCGCACCAAGAGCATCAGTTTTGAGAACTGTAATGAATCTAGATGGGTTATGGAATGTGCACATTCCCCACCCCCCTCAGTAGTTAGTCCATTGTCTGTCTCAAAGTAAATAAGAATAATATGTTTGCGAACACTTTAAAAAAAAAAAAAAACGGAATGTGTTTCTTCCCTGATAATCTTATTGAGAAATTCAATGAACAACCACCATCAGACATCATCTGAAATAATGCAAAGCTGATTATTTATTATTTGTTAATTCTTTATCCCGTTGTCAGAATAGACAATCAGACACTCTGAGCTCCTCTTGGGTTTGCGAAGACTTTGAAATCATTGCGTGTTCAAAAAGAGAGTATCCAACATTTTGCCTTTGCAATGAAATATTTGAATAGGTTATAGAATTCCACAGCTATCCTGTTGAAACATTTGTATACATAAAAATTAATTTTTAAAAAATACGATATAAAGTGCTTCATAATCGATGCTCTTGACATGATTTATCTTTCTTATTTTAACATTTTGTCCAAATATTAAAATACGTGAACGAAAAATCTCTTGTGGAATACTAGTCTAAGAGGTAGAAATCTTACAATTTATTCCCTTAAAAGTTATCTTGGGATTAAATATATTCCATTGATCTTCCTCATCCCCAAATCTTTGTGTGTTACTTTACACAAAGTCACGCATTTTGAAAAATAAAGAACATCATTAAGTCGCTTTATATCAAACACTTTGCTTATCTTCCAGCCCCACGACAACTGTCCCCTCATATACAACCCAAAGCAAGAAGACACCGACATAGACGGACCAGACAGACGAGGAGATGCCTGCGATAACTGCCCTAAAATTCCGAATCCAGACCAAACAGACTCCGACGGTGACGGGGTTGGAGACGCTTGCGACACTGATTCCGATCAAGATGGTACGTAACCTCTGACACGAAAGACCAAAATGGTCGCATTTAGTGTTCCCGATAACACAAATGTTTTGATGATTTGACATATCTTAAATGAAAAAAAAAAAAAAAAATACACATGTTTTGCGGCATATCGTTGTTTTGAACTTAATCTTCCAGTTATCTAGGCTTTGCTCCGATTTAAAATTTTTTTTTTGCACCCATGTCACGTGGTAATCGAAAGTGTTTTCTTTGGAATAACTTAATCATCCCTAGAATATATATATATATATTTCTGGGGGGGGGGTACCCACTAATGAACGACCCTCCCTATTTATCTGGTGCATTTCGTTGCTCTTAAAATACCGAAAAAAAAGCCCCCTTAATGTGGATTCCTACTAGCCGGAGACTTCCAGCGGCTAAGCGTACGCTCGTGGGTTCGATTCCCACTCATACCCTCTTTGTAGAAATTGCCTTTCTCAGTGTTAGTAACAACTTTCACTGTGATACAATAGATGACGCCAATGAAATCACGCCATGTGCTAGCGAAGTGTGACGTCAGAACAATGCTCTCCGCTTTGCTTCGCTGAGTGAAGTCATCGTAGCGTTTTAGCGGTACGGAGCGGACAGTAAGTATTCAGTTGAATATAGAGGGGGCGCTTGAACGGTAAAATTTCCCGATTTTTACCGTTTATCCGCCCCCTACCGTTTGTCGGCCTCCATAGATCGCGAATTTCCTAGAACATTGAGGGGGGGGGTGCTTTTCCGATATTTTACTGTAATTACATTTATCGATATTAGAAGAGTAGTAAAGAAATAGAATACTATGAGTTGTTTTACTATTGAAATATAGTTAAGTTTTTCTTTTCTTTATTTTTGCTGCAGTGACTGTAAGCTACCAGAAAGAAAATCACGCAAGCAAAGTTACGTGCACATGAATTAACACTTTTATTATTTTGATACAGTACATCTTAAATGATTGATATGCTTTATGCAAGTTTTAATTGTAAAGAGAATTATACATAAAAACAAAAATATGCTCCTTTGATTTTTAATATAAAGCTTTTCATTCCGTTAAAATCAAATTCAGAATTTCTTTTGACATTATTTTACATTTAGGACATTATTTTACTAATATATAATACTAACATAATATCAATTCAACTGATCATTATTAAAATACGAGTATTACAAAACTTTCCTTTTATTTAAACCATAAGTGCGAGGAACTTGAATATAAAAATTACTTTATTGCTCTTCGTAAAGTTAACCGATTTAAAAATAGTCTATTCTTGTTGTACGTGATTCAAATATATTACAATGTAACATATTTCCCATTATTAAAATTTAATTCCGAACAATTTTATACCCGGGAAATTACAAGTGCATTTTGTTATTGCATTTATAGAAAATATTTATCTCACGAAGAAGCTTAAAAGTTTAAACTTTCGTTTTATATAACTCTGTAATAAAATGCTCATTCACTTTTAAAGTTCACAAAAATATTCGATTTCTATAACAAATACTGCCTGATTAATTGGAAAAGTTTTGAGTAATGCATCATTGATGTTTTTATTTATTTAATTTTTATTATAGTTATTTTGTGTGTTATAGTAATAAACTTTATATATATATATATATATTATTTTTTTCTGGGGAATTTGCATTCATTGTCTTAAAAGAATATTTGACTATGCTTTTATATGAATATTTATAATCATTAAAAAAACTGATGAAACATTGAATATTTAATTAATTGTAAAACAAATACAAAACATTTATACAAGTTTACAGAAAGCATCGATTTTTTATTGCAAATTTTATAAGAAATGATTTAGAATGATTAATTCAACAATTTTCAAAGGAAAGATAAATAATATCTGTTTAAAAAAATACATACTCAATCATAAGTGCCCATTGCAGTATTTCCGTAAGGAAGGGGAAGGAAAAAAACAAAAACAAAAAAAAACATTTAAACCTGCGTTATCTTTAAAGAAATAAAAATTCAGGAGTCATTAAAATGTCGTTTTCTGAGGTATTTTTCATTCAAAAAGTTTTTATTTAATCAAATAAATGTGAGGAATGAATAATTTATGATCCATTTAGAGAAAAGAAATGCAAAGTTTTAAAATTGCTTTCGTAATTGAGAATGTGAACAGGAGCAGAACACCATGATAAGTGGTTTTCTTGAACTATGTACATAGTAAAAGAAAACTGCTATTGGATAAATTATAGAATAAGGGCTATATTACCTGATTTTTGTAATGTGTTTATTCAACAAGACATACCCAGGCGCAAAGAAAAAAAACACCTCCCACATTTTTAGTAAAGTTGCACGTTAGAGCCATTTGAAACAAGAACTGATACATTAGTGGCCAAATTATTACAATAATTTGTTACTGAACTTTGTTCATGAGATGTTGCTTGGTATATCCAATACTTCATTAGAGAATTTTCCAGAACGCATTTCATTTTTGGCAAATACACTAGTTCTAGGTGTATGGTGGTTTTTTTAAAATGGCTTAGTGTATTTTTCATTTGGATATGCGATTCTAACGAATTCGTTTGTTTTATGGAAAATAGTTAAGTATCAACAATATTTCAAGTTATCCCTATCGTTAGCTAAAAAAATTCACATTATCTAATCAGCAACAGCTGATTGAGCAACCTAACTAGCCTGTCACCATGATCCAGAAATACCACTTTTTCCCAAGAACTACACTGAATCAATGCCAAGCCGAATCTAAACCTAAATATAGGTAAAGGGAGCTCCTATGAAACTCAGATATAATCATGTAGCACAGAAATGTTTATTAAACACGTTTATGTGTCTATATCGTTAAATAACTATTGAAAAAACAACAACAAAATATTATAATAATCTATCGAATACTGTACATAAGTGTAAAACAGATACTTAGGTTTCTAGATTGTTAAGAGACAAGAGTAAAGAACATTAGGACTATTTAAAGCAAGAAATAATACATAAATCAAATCCAAATATTTAAATTATGTCCACTCTCATAAAAAGTACTTATCAATCTGTACAACTGTTTCGATCGAAAAAAAATCGGTCTTCTTCAGCAGCAGCAGAAGTCCATGCACAGACTGGAATTGGTAACTGAAAAAAAGTAAACAGAAAACAAAAGCGAAGAGACTCGTTGGCAACACGCTCTTCCCTTTTGTTTCCTGTTTACTTTTTTCAGCCTCCAGCCCCAGTCTGTGTATGGACTTCTGCTGCTGCTCAATAAGATCGAAAATTTTTCGATCGAAACAGGTGTACAAATTGATAAGTATGTTTCATGTAGTATCTGATTGTACAGATTGATAAGTATCTTTCATGTAGATTGTAAGTATTTTCATGATAAGAATCTTATGATGTTTTACAATTTTAATTACTTTATCACAGGTATGGTCAACCTTTGAAAAGTTGCAGGCCAAACTTTAGGATGCTAGCGAAGTCGCGGGCCTAACATCAGGATGTTAGCAAAGTCAGAGGCCGTATAATTGTGATTTATATGGGCTTTTTATTCGTTTATATACGTTTTATACGGGGTTTAGGTATGAACCGAGGGCCTGATCAAAAGCCGTGGCGAGCCACAGCCAGCCCGCGGGCCGGCGTTTGCTTTATCTTTTGAGTTATTTTTTACTATAGCCACACTATTAAAAAATCCGAAAAAGCAACCTATACATGTAACGGAAGGCTATCTAGAGTTGCCACTTGTTTTTAGGGAGGGGGGGGGGTGCATAACTTTCGATTAAGGAAGAATTTGGCCATTATAAGCACATCGCTGGGAATGTATGTTTGGGAGAAAAAGAACACTTTAACAACGCACTGCGAATCGATAAGGTACAGAATGAAACAGTTATGACCACTACAAAAAGGAAAAATGATGTCAAGATTGGTTCATTGTTAGGAAAACTGATGAAATATTTTCTGAAATAATTTAAAAAAACTCATGAAAATCAAAAACTAAAGTAAAAAGCCCAATACGGTACACTTTTATGTTTTTTTTTCTATTTAGCAAAATCTCACGTCTCAAAAGACTTCATTGATTGGCACATTATTCGAGATCTCGGTTTCGACAAACAAAATAGCTCGTGGTAAATAAGACTGCTGGTCGAAAGGAGTCCTTGAATTGGCGGACTTATAATTTCACTTTCCACTTGCTTTCAATGCATGCTAGGAAGTTGAGGCTCAACTGAAGAAGCATTGCTTCTAAACAGATAAGGCAAAACCTCCTATCTTTACACGAAGAAAATTTTTTTCCTGCGATTTTTTGACCGCGTGATCTCATTTAGCTGCTGTATTAGCGACTGATTTGTTGGGGTTGGTACTGAGAGTTTTTATTTTTATTTATTTATTTCATGGTGGTGGTTTTATTCAAAGCTTTTAGTTTTTGAGATTTAATCTCTATTTTTATTTTTATTATTTTTTTTTAAAGTGGGGACCATGGAATCATCCATTATCGACAAGTGCTGTTGTGCATCGAGTTTTACATCTACTAAATATTGAAATATCCCCTTCCATTTTTTTTAAACTATGAACCACACAACACATTCACAATGGTTCTCCAGAAAACTTCTTGTTTTCGCTTCAATTTCTGATCACTTATTCAGTTAGCTCAGTTAGTTCAATTCTCAGAAACTTTTTCGTAATGTGCAATATACTGAGTGCGCAAGGGCTGTTTGCTTTCACGCTCCAAATTTATGATTTAACGAAAAGCTCACTACCTCTTAACCCTTTAACGCGCAGTGTTCCCGCTCTGGGAACACCAAACTCTGATGTTTTGACTGTTGCCAGTCACGAAGAATAAATTTGATTTCTATAAAAACAGTTGCGGATGACATAGCTCCACGAGAATATTTTACTTTTTAGTACGTCATTTCCCGTAGGAAAATTGTCACGGTGATTTTTAACAGCACTGACATCTGCTGAAAAATGGAAGAATGTGAGAACAGCTGGATAGATTGCCCATTGCTGAAAAAAGAGCAGCCGTTGCCATCGCTCGACTTAACTACCAGCAAGATGGCGGACGATCAAAACGTTCATCGCGTGCCACAGATCTAGAGACACCCTTTTTTGACGCAGCTGGCTGTGGAGCACAGCCAGCTGTCGTCAAAAAAGGGTCTCTAGATCTGTGGCACGCGATGAACGTTTCGATCGTCCGCCATCTTGCTGGTAGTTAAGTCGAGCGATGGCAACGACTGCCTCTTTTTTATCATTGGGAAAGGGTTGCGCCTCAAAGGGTTAAAACAGTTTTTCTACAGTCTCAGTTTGGTAGCACTATCCAGGCAGCCCACACGGGTTTTATGAACATCTATTAATGGTCAGTGGAACGTACGTGTGCTAGTCGGGTAGTATAGTTAAAATTAAAAAATCTCAATGAAAACCTTCCCTATATTTGTGTGCATGTATGTATCGTTAAATTTTCAAAGATGAAATAACATTAAGACACGCGGGAGGTATTTCATAGACGAAAAACTGCGTATTTAAATTTCATGAAATCCAATTTAATCTAAACGACGTCATTGAACAACTGAAAACACATATTTAGGACGAGTATTGTTAAATATAATATTATAATAAAATAACACTCCCGAAATTTGTGTTAAATAATATTAAAAATTTGCAATGTTACGTAAGTTTCGTAGAAAATAGGCATGTAATATCCAGTAATTCATCCAGTAATTCATAATTACATCTCAAAAACTAGTTAAAATAAATGTATTGAAGTATTTTACAAGCAATGTAATGAGAATTCAAATATTTATAGGGGTAGAATTAATGTTTTTCCTTCACAAAAGAGCTTTTACTATCCCATATGCTTATAAAAACACCTACTAATGTACTCTGGAAGGTTCAGTAGTTGAAAAAACGCTAGATGCAACCACAGAGGTTTCTTTTCTGAATACAGGGTTGCTTACAATCACTGGTCTTTGAAGGACCTCTGGACATTCAAAGAAATGTCTGTACGCTACTAACTGTTTATTCGCCTTTTTACTGCAGTTCTTTTAAAGGGTTCTCTGGGACAAAACGTCGGTCATGCAAAGACCCAAGCCGGGGAGCAACGACAGTCACAAATAGGGGGAATCGCTGCTACCTTGTCTTTGGAGCGATGGGGATTGAGTAGTTCAGATAAATTAGACTCTAAAGGATTTGTTTTAATTATTGTCCATAGAATCTAAGTTTATGATCGCTCTTTTGATTGGCTCTGTAAAAAGCTATAAACAGTTATATATTTTATGATAAGCATTTTTAAAAATATATAATCTTCACTAGTATATATTTTATAGATGAACATCTTCTGAATTAATTTTCAACAATGACTGCCATAGAATTGTAATAATAGAGATGTTGTCCTATCTAAACTATTAATGCTTTACACACTATTTTCAGTGCAGATTCCATATTAATAACATACATAAATTCCGCACATATTAATAATTATTTTTGGTAGGGAGAGAATGAATGATGGAGATGATGAAAGTAAAAGGGATTTTAAAATTTGTCGAAAAAATGTATTATAATATTAGCCATATATAGTTGTTTATAATACTATTAGTCAATTTATTTGTCTTTACAAATAAGTTAAAATAAAATGATATGTAAGTCAGGAAATTTTTCTTTATGTTTCTAAATTTATTTTTGTCTTCCACACACTTTCAAATGTTTTTTTTCCTTCTTTTTATGAAAGCTCCTCTGCATTTAAAAAAATTTCCAGTAAAAGTACAATAAGGTAATAAATTAGCAATTTAAATTTTTACTCTTAAAAAACATAGTGATTGTGTAAATAAAGGTGATAAAAAGTAGCATCTGCTTAAAAATAATTAATTAAAAAAAGTGCATTAATAACTTAAAAATGGAATAATAATAATGTTAACATTAAAAAAAAAACAGATTATTGTAAAAAAAGTACTAATATCACTTAAACAACTACAGTAATGCAGATATTTGCTTGCTGAAAAAATATCTTACAAAAGACAAAAACCTTAAACGTATATAAACTACTGTATGTAAAAGAAAAATTAATTTATGGAAATGGGAAATGTCTGTTTGCTTTATCAGTCATTGTATAATGTCGATGCAAATTTTATGTAACACTTTTTTTTTTCTTTCTTAAAGGTTTTGGGATACTCTTTAAAAACTTAGTTTTTAGGAAGCAATAAAAATAGCTATAAATGAGACAGTATTTTTTTTAAAAGTGAATCGATTTAAAAGTAATTATTACTTTTTTTTCTGTAAAAAAGTAAATGAAATAAAAAATAAAATAAAAATAAAGAACTCGGAAAGTTTTAGAAAAATATAATTGAGAGCGCCCTGCACCTTCCAAAAAATTTGGATCCTTCTCTTTCTCTCCTTTTTAAATACATTTTTAGTTGCCAACTTTAAAACTGATAAAGATCAAACTGAAAATCTGAAACTTCAAAATTGAGAATGTGTAATCTTAGTATTATTCTGACCCAATTAAAATTATTCTCCATCAAACTTCTTCTAACTTTTCAAACATGGATGAGAAACCCGCAAGATTCATGACGCATTATTTAGTATAGACTTTTGTGAAATAAAGCAGTAGTATAAAAAAATAACTAACGCATAAACTTGAACAATTGGACCTAATGAAATACAGAAAAATTCAGTACATCTATTTTATCGTGTTTATATGTTAGTTTTTCTATATTATTTTTTATTTTAATGTTCCTTTATTCGCATTTGTTGAATATTTAGTTCATTTGAAATTTTATTCCACTTGTTCGGGCAGTTATAGTTCTCTCTCTCTCTCTGTTTTTTTTTTTTTTTTTGGGGGGGGGGTTGACTTCCCTTGTGAGTTTAATGAAACCTTTTTAATTATTCTCAATATGCATCCACTCGGATATTAAATTTATATTCTATATTCGGATATTAAATATTTGCATTATGCAAGATTGATATTTTTGCAAGATGAATTCTCCTATTTGGCTTTGTGGAAAACTCATTAACTTCCGTAAAAGATTTTAAATTAAGAAAAATTAAATTGACTCTATTTTAGATTGAATGATTATTATTTTTTTCTCTGTTTTGAACATATAGATCAATCCTTTACTTTTAAAAATGACTTTTATTTATTTATTTTTTGAAAATGTATGTGCTGTGTCTAAGTAAATTAGCTCCTTTACATTAGTATTTTTAAAAAATTGAAGGCTGTTTTTATAAATTACAAGTTTAAATTATGAAAAAATAGTGATGACTTTTTTTTCTCAAAATTGTTATCATTTGTACCAGCATTAATTTTTGTTTGTAGCCTCTCCCACGCGGGCGTATACTTTTAAAATGAAACTAAGCTTATGTATTTAAATCTAATTTTTGTACTCAGTAGTATATAACTTTCTACTGGAATCTAAAGTTATTTATCTCTATATTTTGTGTAGATTTTCAACGAATCTGTGTTTTAATAATATATATAAATATAAATTAAGATTTATCATATACTTCATCATTTGTTTAATACAGAGAAACTTTTATTGATAGTCTTTATAGATTCCAAAATATCTCTCAGACTCTCAGTCTGATACTTTTTCTCAAAAAGTATAAACGAAACAAAATCACCTGTTCCTTTTAATCCAAATTTTTATACATTACAGTTGATGAAAATATAACTCTCCAAACTAACAAAGCTTATTTTATTCCTTAGCACGTTAGTTTATTTATTATATGGGGGTATATTTTACACTAATTAATAGTTTAAATTTACAGAAAGTGAAAGAACGGCGAACGAATGAAATCATGATAATTTTGATACTTGAAATTTAAATCATAGTTAATGGTAGTAAAAGCTCTAGTAATTATCTTGCTAACATCAGAAAATATTAATGATATTAATTACATCAGAAGATAAGCATATAGAGTTTTCTACAGTTATAATACTACTAGCATGAAATATAATGAAGATGGAAGCTTTCAATTAGAAAGAAGCCATTTTTCTTGGACACCAGAATGAAATAATGAAACTGATACGGAATGTTATACCGCCGTATTAACGGCCTTACTCACCAAACATTTTACACTCGGATTAAAGTCATTACTAATAGCACTTATAAAATGTTAGATGAATAAGGCCATTAGACTGATATTTCTTAAATGATTATTATACATGCCAAAAAAGTGTAAAAAAAAGATATTTTCATTAAAATGAAACTAAGTAGTACGTTACATTATTTTACAATAAACTTGTTAGTTTTTCTTTTTTCTTTTTTTTCGTTTTTAAAAGAATTTTCAAATATATATATATATATATATATATATTTAGTTTTAAACGGGAATAGGCTCTTAATAAACGATACCCAAACATGCAAAATAATAAAAAAGTAACAGATATTTTCACAGGCAATAATTTTCTACACCCATTACACATATGCATGTACAATTTTTGATGGATTATTTAAATAATCTTAATAATTAATTATTTTGATAATATTATTGGACAACTTTACTAGAAGTATTTGAAACAAATTAAACTTAATTATTCTCGTCTGGAATTCATTCAGTTAAAAATTATCCGAATTTAAATTACTCGAAAATTAAATGATTAAATTAGAAAGAATTTTTCGTTAGGTGGCAATTAACTATCTGATGTTTAAAACACTCTGTACCCTCAAATTCTTTTAAAATATTGTTTCTGGAATACTTCTAGCTATTAAAAGAAAAAATCGTTATCATGTTTAATAAGCGTTTATAACTGTTTCGTAAGGCTTAAATTATTTATCATTAAAAAATAATTTTGGTAAAAACCTTTGAAAATGTAAAAAAAAAAAACAGAATTTTGTAAAGTTCTGTGTTAGTTACTACATTTACTGATTATTCTTGAAAAAAAAAAAAAGAAAATGAAAATATGCCAGTTATCAATTTTAAAAAAAGCGAAGAAAAAAAATCACCATTATGATTTTAAGTAACTATTTTTAATGTAAACAAAATCGAAACAGAAAATTATGTTGCATCTCAGTTAAAACTGTATAGTTATTATTGTCTTTGGAAATGTTTTTTTTTTTTTTTTTATATTTAACTTCAAATGCACATGGTACATTTACTTACCACTCAGCATCTGATTTGCACATCTATACATACTTTACGAGATAGATGCCTTCACTATACAAGCTCTAACTCCCCGGAATGAACAGCGATTAAATTAGAAACAATTTAAAAGCAATTCCATCTCTTTTGTTTTCTTAATGTGGTTGATTTTTCATATTAAATAAATGACAAATGTAAATCTAGTGAAGCCTCAGTTCCATTCCCTTTTAGAAACGTTTATTTATTAATTTTTTTTTTTTTCGCCTGTACAAATAAATTTGGAAAAAACTCAAACAGAACAAACGAAAAATTCTGCTCGACTGAGTTCAAATGATTTTCTAATACGACAATCCATTCTTAAACGACATTTACAGCGAAAGTTAGGGCTCATGCTCTTTCACTGAAAAATTAGACCCCGGACGTCAAGTGTTCCCTCCGCCACAAAAACTTATTCCAGAGTAATGACTGTTTTTGGATGGCGAGTTTACTATAACAATGAGTCCCATTGGAATGAGGATAAAGATAATGAGATCGATACTGTAACTTCTTTTTACAAGAGAGAGGAAAAGAAAGGGAAAAGAGGGGGCATTACTGCTTTGTTTGGAGAACGTACCGAATTAATGATCACGAGAGAGAAAAGAAAAGAAAAAAAACACAAATAAAATTCCATTCAACAATATTGTTAGCAGGATGTCAAGCATTATGTTTCGTAATCAGTTATTTATAAAGCTGTAATTGAAATGAAATTGGTGTAGAGCCCCAGAATCGAATTAATTATTTACGTGAGTGAATTGATGGACTTTATTACAGTGTATTACAGTGTTTTTACCGAAAAACCTTTTGGGTTGACGTCAGTATATGTAACCACTGTTACGTGAGCTTTCTTCGGTAGCACAAACGATTCTTCAACCTCCATTGGTGCATTCCTTTAACACTGCGCAGTAGAGGAAAATAGTATTTTGTATCCAAAAATTTCACTACTTTGCAAAAGCGTAATTTAATTTATAATGCCGTATATATATAAAAAAACCAAGACAATCTATATTGAAAATTCAGACTCTTACAGGGAAGCCATTAAAGTCTTATCAATGCTTATGAATTTCATAACGGCAGCAGTCATAATCATGAAAATGTTATTCAAGTATAGTAAGCTGTCTCAGAGTTACGCGAGGAGGGTAGTCTACAGTGTCACATAGGGATAAATAGCGGATGCAGTTTCTCTATTTCAGAAGCTGTTCAAGAACGGATAAAAAGAAAATAACAAAATTTTAACATTGCATTGATTTTTTGGGACAGGAACTTTGCTTACACAACAAGTGAATGCTAGCTGTTTTGCGATTTCCTTCATGTCTTGAAACTTCACTACTTGAAGGGGGAAAATCATTTTTTGACATGAACTATTACCACTGACGACGGTGACGATGGCTTGAAGGCATAAAATAACCTGATGTTAATGTTATTTTACGGAAAAAGTAGTTCCATAAGTCTGAAAGCCCATTAATGTGCTTAATCTTAAGCATAAATGATTTATTCCATTAAACTGAGGAATCATCAACAGAAAGGAAGTTTTCATTACGTTACCTAGCTAACGTACATTTGATAGTAATTACACGATTCCTGAACGAATTCAGACGATTGTTATCTCTTTCGTTCTTTCTAAGGCTTTTGTCGTCGGTGTTTTTTTCTTCACGTCAGTTTCTCTCAGACTGCGCCGGCTGCGGAGTTTGGCGTAGTTGTTTTCGTTTTTAAAGTCAGTTTAAACAATTATCAGTATTCTGTTTAAAATCTGATGTTTAATACACAAATTCGTATCATACTTTAATGATATTAAAAGGTGTTTTTTAATTAGGTGTAACCTGTGACACTGAGTCGTTTGGTTTAAGAATATAAATAGTAACTGTTGTTCATGGAAACGTTTTACTTTTCTTACACGAAATTGTAGTAAGCAAAATGCAATCTACCTAGATAATCTGTAGATTACCTAGCTATGCTGTATGCAATAGAATGTAGAAATATTTTTTCTTTCCATTTCTCAAAATATCCCTAATAGTACAACTGTACCCTGTGACTGAAATGCGACCACACAATACTGTCACAATAGAGTTACAAACAGTCGCCGCGACTCCGCAGCGAAGTCACCCCAGAGTCCCTATGTCCTCTCGCTGTGTATTCACAATGCGACCCTTCAGAGAAGTCGCTTTGGGACAGTTTTGCGATAGCGAAAAAATTCGGGCAAAAGAGTTACCCAGAACATGCACTAGATGGCAGCACCAAACTCTCAGGCAAGGAAACGCTCAGGTCCAGTATTGAACCCTCGACACACTGGTTTATAGGCCAGCATGTTGCCTAAACGCTGTGATTACCTTGCTCAGGTTGCTTTAAAAGTAAACTGATTGCTGCAAAAGCTAGTTCTAGCATGGCTTCTTTTGGAAATTTGAAATTTTTCTGGAGTATTTTATAAATGGAGGGAAAATACCATAATTAATAAATATAAATTAAAAATCTTGGAAATCTTTCTTCTTCCACATAAATTATTTTCAGGAGATAATGCGCTGTTTTATTTAAGTTTTCATCCGAAAAAACTAATGATTTATTGAAATTTTTTATTCGGTTATGAAATAAATTTGTAATGTGCGACATGTGGGGTTTGATATATATTAAGGTATGAGGGATAACATTTATATTTTTGCTATATTTTGCTAAAAGGGATTTCATATAAAAATAAATAAAATTAATTGGAAAAACATGCATTACATAAAATAAATAAAGTATTTTTGACTTAGACCCATAGTTTTACCTCAAAATTTTCCTAGTGGAACTTTCAAACATACCAGGGACGTATTTAAAGGGGGGGGGGATCCCGGGCCCATCCGAAAACTTAAAGCAATTATTAAAATCACCAATTTTGAGACATTTGTATTTACTCTAGTAACAATAAGGTTTAAAATACCGGATAGTCCCCTCCCCCATCCGAAATTTAAACCTACATACGCTATCGAAACATATATGCCATGGGGATATGAAAGAAATTGCTAATTTTACTCTCAGATACTAAGTTTTCAACCATTATGATTAGAACTCTCAACTCTAATATTTTCAATAATAATATTTTTTTTATAAATAATATTGTCTTGTCTAAACGAAATAATTTAAAAATTAATAAATTAAACTAAATCCCATTACTACATAACTGCGAGATTTTATTGAATTACTATTTCGGATTTATTTATTAAATGTTTCACGAAAGAAATTGCCACAAAATATTAGAAAAAAATGAGTCTGTTTCCAAAGTCGCAAAAGCGGCCAGTGTGACGTCGTTTTGAAGTCCAAAAAAATCAGTAGTCACAAAACAGTCACACACACAGTGACTTCTCAATGGAGTCACTGAACGACCGATCACATACCAGTCACATGGTGACTTCACAGTGGAGTCACTTAGCGACCGATCACATACTAGTCACATGGTGACTTCACGGCGACGTCACCTGGTGACTGGTCTCAAATAAACTTCACAGTGACCACACAGTAGAGTCACATCACTCACAAGTCACAATGTGACTAGTATGTGACAGTCCTGTGACAATTGTGACCCTCTGTGACGTCACAGCGACTCTTTTGTGACCATCTATGCTATTAGGGATGATGTGAGTAATAAAATAAAAACCTTCGCACTTCAGAAATAAGGATCATATAGAGGTGGGCAAAGTTAACCCAAAACTATTAATGCACTAATGAAAAACTTCGATAACTGTTTAGTAACCTTTTCAAAAATTTAACGCAAGTTATCCGTTAAAAATTAACCACTTAAAAGTTGTATCGCCCAAAACTGTTTAAGCATTTTAAGCTGTTATGCTGTTTAAGCATTACCTATATGTGTAGAAAAAGCTTGGATTTAGAACACATGTAAATAAAACAAGTAGTTTAGTTAGATTAAGTATTTTAGGATGCTTTTAGAAAGAAAGCCTAGAAACATGTGTACCTAGTGTAAAAAAAAAAAAGCAATCAGCTATTGATCATCATTTTGGATTAAGTGCATGTTTTCCTTCATAAACACTGGCATATTAAAATTGTCACCCGACAGCCATGGCATTTTTGACTGTAAAATATATTTTCCTCTGCAAAAAGATGCTCCACTGTAACACTAGACGGGATAGCCGTGTTATGCTTAATAAGTAGTTTTACTAAAACTGATAAACCTAGAAATGCAGCATCTGTAACACAATATTTTGACTTTGAGTCCAGCCAAGTTTTGATCAAATTCCGAACTTTGCTTTTTTTTTTTTTTTCCGAGATTTGGGACTTTTCACCCAAAAATTGATCTACTTCTTCTTCAGTATTGCTTCTTCCACTAATGCTAACATTGTTGTTTTAATTTGCTTCTTTTTCTTTATTTAGAGTATCTTAACGATTGCTTCCATAAACTTTTCAACTTATGACAGATTGCTGATGTTGCCATTATATTTATTATACAGGCAAATAGTGGAAAATTTGTCAGAAATGCACAACCAGCTACCATTCTTTGTCGTCCATTAATCGTCCGAAACATTCTTTATCTCATTTAACAGGGCATTGGCCAAAAGGGTACAACATTTCAACAGGGGTATAATATCTTGCCGTTTGAAAGCACTGTTGGAACAGTTGTTGGCAAAAGTGTCACGAGATATGCTTGAGCTTCACCTCAAGGACAGCTCGTCAGCCCTAAACTCAAGCAAAATTACGCCATTAACCAATGTAACGGACTAAAGATAACGGAAGTTTAGTTTAACAAAATTTAAGAAAAACGTTAATAATTTTGTTAGTTTAACTTAAAAGTTAAACCGTTAAGTAATGTTAATTTCATTACGATTTAACGATTCTACCCAGCTTTGCGAGTATGTAAATTATCTTTTGGATAGAAACTGGTTTGTGCTCGCATACTATATTATATTTTATATGTAATAAAATTGAGCAATACCTTGTAAGATTTATCAAGAAATATTTCCGATAATTGGAATAAATATGCAGAAACTTAAAAGGCTTACATTAATTATTTAATTTCCATGTAAATGAAATGATATAAACTGTATGAAGCTTAAGAAATGACTTATTATGATCCCAAATTATAGATATATTTTCCTTTATTTCTGTAGTTAGATTATACCTGTCTGTTAAAGTAACTGTTGTCTCTTGAGCTTGTTAGTCCACTTTATATGTCTTTTAAAGTAATTATCTAAATTAAATCTAATCCTCCTTTGCCTCTTAAGTAATTATTTAATGTTCAGTAAATTAACTACGTATTTCAGAGTAACTTGCAGGCAAATAAAGCTATCCGGGATACTGGTTAAAATTTTTGTTTAATGGTTTTAACTTTTAAATACCTATGCACTATAAATTTATTTGCATTTTAGTGTAATTCATACCACTTCAAGTGACGCAATTTTTCATTTATAAGATCGTCAAATAACCAAGCTCATAGAAAAAAGAAATATTTATCATCTACCTAATCGATTTAAGAAATAAACATATATAAGTAAAAAAAAAAAAGTAAAAATAAAAGTTTTTATTCAAAGACGGCTTGAAATGTATTAAATATTGCTTCAAATACTTTTAAGGTCAAACACATATTTCCATCACTTATAAATACCTCGTAACTCTTCCATAAACGTCGGGGTTATTCAGAAATTCATTAAATATTGCTTTCTCTTAAGTGTAAAATAATATATATATTACAAGCTGCGTACCCTAGCATTGACCAGAGGCAGTAGTTATTGGTAGTTTACTTGCCGAAAGAAACTGTCCGCTGATTTCCTTAGTATTAGCAGGGTATTTCAGATTCGAAGCGTAGGTAACTCGTTAACGGAAACCCTGTTGCACTTCATGCACCACCATTTGTACTGTAAACAGCAGATAATTTTAATCAAGTTATGAAAAAAAGAAACTTCCCAAATTCACAAATAAACGGTTCATAAACACTTGAGAACAATTTTACAGAAGCAAAGAAACGCTTAAAAACAATGACAACTTACAATAGAACGTGATAAAGATTTCTTAAAGATTATAAATTAGGAATAAGGGATTCATATAATCTTACATGCACCCATGTAAACTGTAAACGGTAACAAACCTGAAATGTTCACAAATGTCTCATTAAACTTTGAGTGCTTTAAAAACTATAAGAGGCGTAGCGTTGCACAGGCCATCTCAAACAATGCGTTATGCCCTCTAGCCTTACAGGCATCAAACGTGCTAAAAGTATTAAAAGCACCGCGAAGTAAAATGCTATTTTTCCAACAGAAAGCATCGCAGCATATATTGTCAACTTGCGCCACTGTGCTCCAAGAATACATTAGAGGTGTTTTCTGTCGCTATAATGTTAAACATTCAAGTTTTTTGTGTTATACCATGAAGTCACCCCTTCACACATAGAAAGCTTTTATATAACTGTATTAGTTTAAATTTTTAAAAAAATATTAAACTTTTTAAAGAGATTTTTCCCATAAATGTGGGTCAAAATAGGTAGCAGGTGGAGTAAAATGGATAGCATATTAAAAAGACCAGAAAATTAATACACTTTATCAAATTTTATTTATTTCGTGTCACGACTTATAAATTATTCAAATTTAAAAATATTATTTCCAGGGGTTCTAGATAAACATTGTATTTCGACATCTCATGTTTCAGGGTAAGGTTGGGGTAAAATGGATAGGTATTTCTTTTTGATCAAAAATATACTAAGTGGTTTGTTTTTAAATGATTTTTCTTTCTCAGCATACATTTTCAGAAATTAGTTGGCGACATTTATACTTATTAAAAAAGTTTATTAAAAGCATTTTGAAACATAATATTAACTAAACCTAACTGTGTACCCATTTTAACGCAACACACTAAAACATAAATAAAAAGAAAAATATTTTTTTCAATTCGTCGTGGTTATAAAAATAAGATGTTTAAACATTTTTTTAAATTGAAAACAATAACTTAACTTCCGAAATTTTCAGAAATATATTAGTTTCTTAAAAGATTTTTGGAGACATAAGAAAAGGACATGAATTAAATAAGCAAATAAAAGTTAATATTATGTTTCCACATGCAAATAATAACATTTAAACGAGTATAAATCTTACCAACTTATGTCTGAAAATATAGGATAAAAAAGAAACACCATTTAAAAACAATTTATTTATATTTTTGATCAAAAAGAAATGCCTCCCCACATTCACCCACTACTCATTTTACCTCACTATACCCTATAACACGCTTGATTAAAGATTTTTTATGCTTTCCTACAGCTTCGAGACGATTAACTAATTTACTGAATGATTTGAAGTTTTATCACACTACCTAGTTTCCACAAATTTAATAACTACATAAACGAAATATTACTTCAAAATAAATTAACCTTTTGATTCTGAAATATTAATTACTTAGTATGAAAGGGAAGGATTTCTAAATTGTGTAGAATAAAAATATCTTACGTAAGAACAATACTAGAGTTAAAACTCTTAATAAAACATGCATAAATGTCTGTGAATGCTCATTTTTTTAAAGCTTTGCAGTTTTAAGCATGTATCAGATAGATAAACTAAACCGAGAAGAGAGCGAGACAGAAAGAGTTTGTAATCGGTTGAATTCGAATGTCTTCCCAGGAACAAAAATCGATCCTTAAATGACTTTCTCGCGAGCTTACAACGCTATTCGTTCTCAACAAACAAAAATCACAAACATAAGTTGTTGGGTTTTTCTTTCTTTTTTTTTTTCGCCACAAAACTTATTCAAAAGTAATATCTGTTTCTGGATGGGGGATTTCCTGTAACAATGACTCCCTTCTGAATAAAAATCTGGGAAGGAAATCGATAGCACAACTTTTTATACGCGAAAGGACTAAGAAACTGGATTTTTCTTTTTCTGATTAAAAAGTGCATACTGAATTAAAATGTTTTTTCTTATTGTGAACCCGATGAACAACATCTGATAAAAACAGTTTCTTTAATTATAGATATTTGGAAATAAACATTTAGCTGAAAAATTGATCTTTTAAAAAAATTACAGAAATTAACTACGACAAACTTACTCAACAGGGTATCAAAAAATACTGCGACAAACTTTGGAAAGGATGTAGGTCACACGGGTTGACCGATTGTTTTTTCTTAAGTCAAAACTCATCAAAGCAGCGTTGCTAAATTGGCTTTTTTTAAAAGGCCAAATTCGTAAAGTTTGGACTTAAGCAGAAGCCAATATGGCAACCCAACTTTGATACTGCTTCGCATTAACGTATTTCATGCAATATATTAAAATAATAAAAATCAAAACCTTTTATTTGACCTTAAAAAAAGTAAGAAAATTTGAAATATTTTCAGATTTGCCTATAGCACTAAAGTGCTATATATTAAAAGCGTATTATAATCCACGGGTCTTCCCTATTTTCTTTCCTTATTCCATTAAGGTGGAAAGTGTATCATTATTCCTGAGTGTGCCGTATTTTTCTTCCTCGTTTCATAAAACACATCTTTGGAATCGAAATCTATCTTAAAATCGGCTACTAAAACTATTTTACAGTCTTCACCGAGTATATTCCAATTATACTTCACCGTTTTAAATACTATTTGGAATGTGTATCAAAATCCATGACTGTGCCGCCGTGTTTGACTTTCTCGCGTTGATTTCTACTTCAAAGACCCGACTTTAACGCGAAATAGAAAAAAAAAAAAAAAAAAACAGCCAATCAGCCATCCCTGGGGATTCATCATAAGGATTGCGTTGTTGTTTTGTTAAGGCAAAGCATACCATATGGCTCTCTGACAAAGTGAGAAAAGGAAGGCGAAGATCTGCCGAAAGGCCTTGGAAGGAGGATGTTTTAAGGGACTCTAACGCATACTCACATTACACCTGGAGAAAACCTCGCAAAACTCCAGATCGTTAGACAGACAGTTGCACGGTAGGTCTGAACTCTAGAGCTAGACCGTTACCTTTCAGTCATCTACTATAAGGATTGAAAACTGCATAGCAATCCATGACTGAAAACGTCAGAGAAATGTGGTAGGGGCAGTAGACGATCCGAAAGATCATAATAAAGTGATTTAGTAGAAATATTTATTGAACGTCATGAGTATAAGTGGCGTACTGGAAGATGATGTGAAGGAAAATTTCCCCAGCCTCTATGCCTCAGAATAAAGTTGTGATGAAAAGTCACTCTAATCCATGTTTGAAGACAAAGATTAGCCGTCGTATAGTGGGATTTCCATTTTATTTAACAAATCAAAACATATTATAAGCTTCAAAAATATTAAGTCCTGCAGTGGCTGGGCAGACCCCCCCCCCCCAAAAAAAAAACGTAGCTTCTCAAGGCAACAGTCAAGGCGAGAAAGATGACGAGAAACTCAAGCCAAGAGAGTAGTAACAGAAGCAAAACACGCCAAAGGGTACGCCAAACAAAAAGCCAAAACAAAGCGGCGGCAGTAGGCGTTAAATACATTTCTATATAATTTTTTTTGAATCCCTGACGCGCCAACAGGATAAAACAAAAAATCTATCAGCTAAATTGTAACCCAAAATGAAAGCCAATGTTATTTAAGATTCGATGCCATATATGGTCATAAACAAACCATCGAAACTGAAATGCTAGGCTTTTTAAATGCAAAAGTGAAATAAAAAGGAAAAATAAATGAAAACGGAAGATTGCTTTTAAATAAGGCAGGTGCAGAAATAAAACTTTACAGGCGAAGCGAAGAAATCCGAATCGAAACTGCAAAGAATAACTTTTGAACACATTAAATTTAGAAATAATTAACAATTAAGTAATTGATAATTAGAAATAGATATGCGATGATCTGCATCACAGATGCATGTAGTTCATAATGTTACAATGACTGATATAATATAGCTTAGATCTTGTGGCAAGACTGAATGATAAAAACTCCTGTATCTTCGAGCGTGTCTTACATTTAATAATGCGATGCTGGTGTGAGGCATGCTTAGCGTCTGATGTCGCATATTTCGAGCATCTGCTTTAAATTATGAATTGTATTCATCTTGTGCCCCATTTGTACTCTTGATGTCCAATAAATTTTTCAAAGAATCATTCTCTTGAGTCCAGATCTTTTACTTCTGCTACTACTTTCCTCCGACGTTTCTAGTCATGTGTTGCTGTGAAATTATCCCCTATGATGTGCCTTAAGCCGACCGAGTTGTATGGTGGCTAAAGCACCGTACTCCGGTTTCGGGTTCAACTCCCGGCGGCCGGGATTCGATCCCCGACTGAGCGTGGTTGTCATGTCCGTCCCTTCCATGTCATGTCCGTGGCGTTGGTCCACCTACTAGGTGCCCCCATAATAAAGTGGCCAACACCTTCGGGCCGTAGTAAGGAACAATGCCTAATCGGCAAAGTACCCGCCCGTTAAAAAAAAAAAATGATGTGCCCTAACTCTCCTGTAAGTTTATCGCAATATCTTTGAGACACCCTATAGATCAGAACCAGTTTATTAAACAATTATAATTCAAACCTTATAATTCTATAGTAAAATAAATAAATCAACACTGTAGGTAAAACAGGCAGTTATTCCTACAGGTATTCCGACAATAGGCAGAAAACAATTACTTTTATTCTTATAATCAGAAACGTAATCTACGTCGAAAGTTGCATAACTCTAAGGAAGATTTATAACTGGAATAGTATGTTTCGATTAGTTTTTATGACTTGAGTAACTGTGCGTTTCCTCTGATGCACGGTTTATTATTTATTGAATAACAAGAATGATAATCGATTTGAACAGTCTAAGAGCTTAATCAAAATAATCTCAATATTTTTTAAAATCTAAACTAAGAAGTACTGAGTTGATTTTTGATAACTATCCCATCAAACCTACTGAAAATCTATCTAAACTCGGGGGCAAAATACATCCAACATGTAGCTAAAAACGTATATTTTTTTATCTAAATAGTTTTTAGCTACCTGTCATGAATGGAAATCTGTCAGATCGGTTATTTTCCCTATATTTCATAACCATTTACAAATAACAAATAATCTGATTAAAATTTGCATACTTGTGATCATTACGAGACCACTTTGGTTTCAATTTAAAAAAGAACTTTCCTAATGCATCTTGTAGATTTAGAGCAAAACATGTATTTAAATAAGAAATATCTGTTTGACTAAGTTATATTCATCTCTTCTTATTATATACCCTCAAAAGTTATTTCTTCAAGTCACGTAAATTTTGCAGCAATCAGTGCTGCCGGAATATTTCCGTTACTTGACGAATATCCGTTTCGTCTTTCTCCTTTCAACTGAAGAAATTTGTTTAGAATTAACAAAATTTTTTCCTCTTCTTCAGACTTTTCACGGAAATATTATGTTTCAAAGTAGTACGGAAATTATTCGTCGAAAAATGAGGAATAAATTAGTGTATAAAGACGCACTCTCAAAAATTATTTCTTTAATTCACGGAAATTTTTTGGCATCAATCTTGCCGGAATATCTCCATTATTTCACGAATTTCCGTTTCTTTGTTTCTCCTCTCAATTGAAGAAGCTTCTCCAGATTCAACGAATTTTTGTCCTTCTTCTTCAGATTTCGGGAAGGAGAATTCACGGATATAATGCGTTTCTAAGGAGTACGGAAATTATTCGTCAAAAAATGAGGAATAAATTAGTGTAGAGAGACGAATTTTTCTGAGTGTAGAATATTAAACGAAAACTAAGAGAGTTTTTCTTTCCTCTTCTTTAAATTTACAGTTGGTACTTACATATTAGTCTATTAAAGCAAAACCATGGTTGGAATCTCTAGCCATTTTATTGAAATAAACCAGTTTGTGAGTATGCAAGAAAAGACTGAAAGGTGCCACTTCTATTAAACAATTTGACCATTTGTATTGCTTACAAACACTTATGATGCAGTACATTCGCACATCATTGAGATAATCGTATATTTTAATGTACTGCTGAAACATGCACATTATAAAAAGCCATGAATAAAATTCTTTTTAGGTTTTCGGGATCCTGAAGATAATTGCCCAAGAATAACTAATTCAGATCAAAGAGACAGCGATGGAGACGGTCTTGGAGACGTATGTGACAACTGCCCTTTCGTTGCAAATCCCAGTCAAGTAAGAATGAAATATCCCACTTCTGATTTATGATTAAAAAAACACCAAAAAAATGACATACTTAACTGTGAAATTTTACGGTCAATAAAATTCGTTGCTGTAAGATACAAGTAAAGCCAATGGGAATTTTCATTATAAATTATATTGCTGTGACTAATTAAGTTAGTGTCATTAATTTGTGAAGACATAGCGTAGTGGTTAGTATATCGTGCCACAAGTCCAAGGTTCTATCTTCAAATTGGGTAAGGTTAACTCAGCCTTTCACCTCTTGAATGGACCTATAAAATTGAAAGTTTTATAAACCCAAGTTTTCGAAAAGTTGTGACTTAATTGGTAAAAGTCACAATCATAAGACTACAATATAAAACTAACAACAATATAAAAAATGACAATATAGGGTCATATTATGGGTCAAAAAACAACAACATCTTAATATTTTCTAAAGTATGAAAGATAAAGTGATTTAATTTGGCATGATGTAAGCTTAAATAATTTAGAAATTATTCAAATAACGACTTTACCTGAAATTTAATTATTATTAATTTTATTTAAATTATTGAGTGACCAGGAATTACTACGGATTCTGGCAATTATGGGTCACATATGAGGTAAATATGGGTCACCCTTTTTTATAGTAATGCATAACAAAAGTAAATAAATATTTTAAATGATCATTATTTAGCGCACAAACATCTTTTTTATTTATCTAATGTAAATTATTAGGGATAAATCAGCGTTGTGCCCCCAGTTCTTAAAATTGGGGACATTTTATAAATTCAACGCTCTTCTCAAAATAGCTTCTATTTATTCAACAAGATCATTATTAACATTCATAAAATAAAGGAAATGTGATTGATTTCTTTTAAATTGGGAAGAAATAGCTGCTTTAGTTAAAATTGTGTCCCAAATTCTTGTTTTACATTTTAGGGACAAACTGAAAAAAATTCTAAAATGGGGACATTTGGTCACTTTAATCATAATACAGAGCAAAATATTTCAGCTCTTCACGTACAATATGAATTCCTTGTAGCACCGTCTTAGAATCTTCTAAGAAGAAATTTTTTCACAACTGTGAGTTGTGTAGATGTGTTTATTGCAGCTTCTTCAATTCATTGTCATTAGACAGTTCTTTATCACTTAACAGTTTCAAATTAGCTCGTTTTGCATTTGGGGGATCTTTCAGTTAAAGTATACTATAATATTACAGTAAAGTATAACGCAGTAAATGCTAATATTGTTTATATGAAAATAAATAAAAAATACACCTAAAATATCACTGGCCAAGAATTACAGCAGTAAACTGGGGAATAAATCGGCATACTTTAAAATTAATTAAAAAAATAATGAATAAAATGCATATGTACGCATGTGTGAAAATTTTAGACCATCTGTAAAGAAAAAATAGCAACAACGGAATTGTTTTTTCCAAAATGCATCACTGACATGAATCTTTAAAAAAATCCTTATTTTCACAGACAATCTTTTCTGAAGATGTTTTTATAGTAGTGTAAAAAGTATTGTTTTTTTCTTACTTGCTTCATAGTCACATTGTTTTTGAACTTCATATAAGAAAATAGAATGCATAGCTGCCAACTCTCCCGATTTTTTTTGGGGGGAGATTTCCCACCACAGTTTTTACACAGCTTTTATTTTACATTAAAAATTTGGACTTATTTTGCGCGTAGATTGCGTAGTAAAAATTAGCGGTGGGAGATCTCCCAGAAAGTTCGGAAGAGTTGGTAGCTATGAGAATGTATAAAGGGGATTTGGCATAATTTAGCTGTTTTGTATTAAAAAAAACAAAAAAACATTTTAATGCTATAAAGTTAGTGACCATTATTTTCCTCGGAAAAAGAGTGACCCGTAATTCCCTCATATGACGCTAAATGTTCTACAGAAATATTAATGGGCATTCCATATTGCAGATTACAAGAAGTCAGATGAAAATTACTGAAGAAGGGAGTAATTAATTTTAAAAAAATATCACGAGAGTTATCATTATTTTGCTTAAAACAGATATAACTATCGCATTCGCGGTTGTTGTTTGGGGAGAAATGACTATAATTAGTTTGCAAATGACATGCATGCGGTCAAGATAAATATAAAATGCAATGATTATTTTTATAAGAAGCAATTCCTTTAAAAATTCACCTTTTTGTAATAATTTAAAAACATTAAAAAGGATTATACCACAATTTTTGTAAAACAGTGTATAATTTGAGAACAATAAATGAAGCAGACAATTTTTTTAAACATAAATAAAACTGAAAAATAGAACATGGTGTAAAATGAGCAATATAAAAAATTGTTATTAGAAGAATTTACACCAACTTATTCAAAAATAACTTTCTTGATATTATAATCCCGTCTAGGCCTCTTGACGCCGTAAGTATCATTAAGCACATTGACTTATTTAACAGTGTCTTAACAGCAAGCGAATTCGGGGAAAAAGTATCGTTATTCATTATTGATTCGGAAACATAATGCTGCAAGAGGTGTTCTTTTTTTTAAATAAACAGACAATTTCTCAAAAACACTTATTTTTAAAGTATTACTTATTCAAGATTATAAATTTTCTTGAGAGAGTTAAATATGTATAATATTTGCAGTAAAGAATAATTAATTTTAGTTTTTGCTGTTTTGAAGGATTGTAAACAAGCTTGTGTTGATTTTTTTAAGATCATATTTGTTGGTTTAAATTTTTATGATTACTTTTCCGGATTGAGATTAAAACTCTCTGTACACTAGTATTAGTAAAAAGCATTAAAGTAAAAAAGTACACTGTTGTGCCAGTTCCTTAGTACTAATCCATGTCTTATTTTAATATGGATAAAAGAAAATAATTGAAGAGTGTTAAAAACATTTTTATACTTTAAAATAGATCTACTTTATTAAGCAGTGTAAGCCTCAATAAATAAATGTTAATATAACGTTTTTATTTATGTTTCGAGAAGTTTTGTTAATTGCATCAGAATAATCGGAAAATAGAGAATGCGTTGAAATGAAAGATTAAGAAAATCGTACAAGCTAATATGAGACGTATAATAGAAAATGATATACAGGGTGACTGCTAATTCGTGGTACAAAATTTGAGGGCTAGTAGAGAACACTGCAAAAATCACATTTTGTATAGGAATGTATGGTCAAAAGTGAAGCGTTGAAGCGCAAACACAGGAAAGAACAAATAAGGATAACTTTTCCTGAAGGTTTTCTGATGAAACAAAATCTCTCTCCTATTCCAGGTTTTACAGTTCTTCTTGATCATTGGCAACGCAGTATAAACCAAAAAACCTCCCAGCATTCCAAACTAATAGCATGATTATCATCCGCATTTCCATGAGAACATTTGATAGTATTTTGGCACTCAATTTGACTGGCAACAGTGTTATTTCCTTACTAAAGTGTCAGCTTCCCCCCCCCCCTGCACTGTATAGTAAAATTGCTAATAGTAGCCGAACTAGTACTTATGATACGACGAATAATCTTATGTATTTAAAACAAAACACAAAATAACCTAAAATAACTAAATTAAAAGTTTTGAGTTCTACATCTTAATATTTATGGAAATAAATACTACCATATTTCTTCTTTATAGACTGACTTGGACAGAGATTTAGTGGGAGATGCCTGTGATAACAACTTAGACAAGTACGTTTACTCTTATTATACTTACGTAATTTTATTAAGATTTTGTGCATTTCAGTACTATCTGTGACTAAAGTAGCATTTTTCAACAAGCTTCATTGTGTCATTAGTGCTTGAGCTAACTTGTGTAGTATTTTCAATCAAACGGGCGTAAAAAAAACACCTTAAAGCGTAAAAACAATACATTTACTAGTATGATATCTTACAGAGTCGCACCCAAAAGGTTACTGGAGTATAGAGAGAGCTAGGAATCGTATGAGAGAGATAAAATATTGAGTTTTTCAAGATCTTTTGGTGGAATAATGATTCAATTATTAAAATAAAGAATAAAAGCAGAGCATAAAAAAGGGTACTTACGTATTATCCCGGCGGTCATTCCCGCCAAACTATTTTTGTGTCAAATATGCTGGCAAACTGTTACCAATCCTATTCGAAACTATGGATAATTTCACGTGCCCTGCATTTATTTTGGCGAAAAATCGCTCGTCTTTGCGGACCGCCGGGGTAATACGTAAGAACCAAAAAAAGTTTAAAGTGTTAGTGTAAAAAAGTTAGTCAGTGTAATAGAAACTAGTCTAAAATAATCTTGTTCGCATTGTTACTTTTAGCAACTGTTTTTATATGGTAACTTATTTAGATTTTGAAATAGGGAATTTTTTTATTTTATTTATTTTTTCTATTATATTGTTATTATATTCATTTTCTCAAACTTCCAACTGAAACAAAGTCAAAAGTAAACCCTGCGTGCTCATTTGCACTCATTGCAAAAAACTTAGACGGTCATTGGATCAAGTATTGTCAACTGTAAGAATAATACATAGTATTCGTTATCGGTTTGACAACGGTCGTCGTATGTATTCCCAAAAATCATGCAAAATGTCGCCAAGTTTGAACGACTTTTGGCGGTATATTATATACATTAGATATACTTTTTTGGGTTAAATTCTAGCAAATTAACAAGCTCTTGCACAAAAGTTACATTATTAGCAAAATAGCTCCGGAAAATATTTGAAGTATCGATTAGCTAGAAGTAACCCCAACATCTCTCAAATTAACTTTAATAAGTTCTGTTGCAAGTGAGAGTTTTTCAACGTAGTATGCTCCAATATTACTTCGTTTGAAAACTACTGCGCGAAATAACCAGACTCGAATACCGGGGTCAGAACGTGACGTCATAGATTAAAAGTTGTCTGAAATTCGTAATCTCGCAGCACAATTTAACGTCCTACTCGCAATTTTATCGAGTCTAAATAGTTCCACGAGATTACACAGTTTGAAGTTTTTCATGAGCCTGAACCATGGAGGATTTAAATATTTAACCCGTTAACGCCCAGTGATCTATTTTTAGACCGTCGCGTAAGGCACTCAAATATTTAAGCATTAGTTTATTTTCCTAGTTTAATTTCTTGAATAATAAATCTGATTTCCACAAAATACTCAGCTAAAACAAGTTTAAATGAGAATATTTCACTATCTTATTCACATTTTTAGAAAAAGATTTACGTTCTTCATACCACACAAATGTCGGAAATTTATTTATCACTTCTGGCATCAACATAAATTTGAGAATGTGCTGAAAAAAGTTGGGCGCTAATGGGTTAAATTAGTACAGCTAGGATATTTTCCACCAGGGCGAGGTGAAATATTTTGCGGTGCTAAATACGCCAATCTGACAAGAATTATGCTTAAAAATGTACGGAGATCTGTTTTACTGGAAAGGCATAAATTACACAGAATCACCAAAGAGTAGACAGGCACCATTGGTATAAACACACACATCCTTCGGCCCGCGGGCTGAATATGGCCCGCCAGGTCTTTTGATCCGGCCCGCGGAACATATCAAAACCCTTTATAAAACCCATATAAATCCTCCAAAATCCCACACAAATCCCAGTTATACAGCCACGACTTTGCTAACATCCTGAAGCATGGCCCGAAACTTTTCAAAGGTTTCGCATACCTGATTTAAAATATGTAACCATTTTCTTTAAATTGAGCAATAAAGAGAGAGAAACGAAGATAGATAGTATTTACATAAGTAATAGATAGTAGGTTAATATGTATTAAAGCACAATGAAAACCACATTAATAAATATTTCGTGAAATTAAAGTGTTCTATTCATCATTTTTCAACGATCGTCTTACAACTAACTAAACTATAATCCCACGTTGCTGCAATATATCCCGCGGTAGTTTCAACAAAGGGACTACCAGAGCTTTTTGAGATTTTGTTTTCGCATAGGTAGTTACGACAATATTTTAGTAAGATGGTCCTTTCCTATCGTGCGAAGAACGCAGCTAGTATGTTTTAAAAATTGTGAGTAACAAGTTCTTTAATATTTTTATTTATCATAAATTGACTAATATTTTTTAAAGAAAGTAACTTTTTCTTTATAATTTGCTTTTCCTAATTATTTGCATGATACTTAAATTTTCAGTGATTCTGATGGTATACAGAATAACGTAGACAACTGTCCTGAAATTCCGAATAGCGACCAACTAGATACAGATAATGACGGAAAAGGTAATGTTTAAACTATTTAATAGAAAAATTGGTGTTAGTAAGAACATTTTTAATAACTAAGAAATGAGTAGTCACTCTAAGATTGAATTAGAAGTTACAAAAGGTATATACTTATCTTGTTTCATATAAATTTTGACTTTTGACAAAGAAAATTTCAATTTTTTTTTCAATAAGATTAGAAGCTTTAAAGTAAAGACTAAGTTAGTTACTTATTTCACTGTAAACCTAAACCTAAATATCTCAGTAAATTTTAAAAAATAATAAAAATTGTTGTTTTAGTGCATTGTATACAAAAACTAACGTTGTTAATAATTAATTTAAGACTAAATAATATTTATGTATTGATTGCAATATAGGTACAACAATTAATTAACAAATAAAAGATTTAGCATTTTATAAAACTATATGTGTTTTAGACTAATTTAAATGGTATCTTTCAGGTGATGTTTGTGATCAGGATAAGGATGACGATGGTAAACCCGACAGCGACGATAATTGTCCTTTAGTCTATAACCCCGATCAGAAAGATACACTACGTAAGTATTAAGTGATGAAATACATACAAAATACATACAAATTACGTATCTTTAACATTTTTAAAATTAATTATTGGGAAAAATTAATTAATAATGGGAAATAGATAGGCAGTTTCCTTTGTTACTATTTTAGTGTTTCTACAGACCTGGAAAGCTGTGACGTACCTAGGTAAAGTAGCGCCCGTGGAAGGCAACAAAGCTGTGCTTTTATTTTAGTGAGAATGACATAGATCACTTCTTGCATGTTCATTCTTAAAATTTCTTCAGAATGATCATTTGATATTAGTTTCTGTCTTGAGAAGTTCATTATACAAATGAAAACTCTCGAAAAGATAGTGATTCAAAATAAATATATTAGTGCCTCATTTAGATTGTTAGCTCCTATTGTTGCAAGGACATGACAGCAGGGATTCTTTCTTCATACCCATCGTTTTTTCTCGGCATGCCATGGGTATTTAGATGACCCAGCTAAAGCGTGGCACATTAGAGATGAGACGGGCTCAGCCCGAGCCCGAAAGCCCGAGCCCGAGCCCGGGCCCGACTCGGGCTCGGGCTCTGTAATTCACGATTGCGTTCGGGCTCGGGCTCGTGAAAAATTTCTTCTTTGTTGAACATACTCCTTGAAACAGATTTTAAAAAGTGATTCATGGGATAAATAGACGTACTTATTTCAAAAAATAGCGGCACGGGGGACTAGAAGGTGTGTGAAGCTCCAAAATGTATTGTATCCTATTAATGAAGTAGTTAATTTTATTTGTCTTTAGCTGAAATTTCGGGCTCGGGCGGGCTCGGGCTCCAGCTTTAATAATATTGCTCGGGCTCGGGCGGGCTCGGACTAAAAGTCTTCGGGCTCGGGCGGGCTCGGGCTTCAAAAAATGAGCCCGAACTCATCTCTATGGCACATACGCTAGATTAAACGCTTCATTCTTTGCGTCGAATCTCACAATGGAAATATGCTCTTCTCATCAAGTGTCGTCCATGGCACTGCTGGAAACTCAGGAAGATGCCAAAAACGCCAAAGAAAATCAAACGAATTGCATAAAAGTCAGGTACAATCCATTTAGGATAACATTACCCTTGAACAGTTGGAGTTCGAAATAGGTACAGTAATTATAAACATTCTTTTTAGGATAGCATGGAAAAACTATGATGGTCAGTAAACCTTCAATAGTCGGAGTTTGAAGTAGATACAGTAATTATAAATATTCGTCTCCTCGGTCCCTTGTTCATCTACTTGGCTAACTGAGTTTTTATTAAGTAAACAGCCCTAAGATAAATGTACTGCATTTTCCTCATATAAGATAATTCATACAATAATCTGTTAAATATTTTTTTTGTTTATTATAGTTTTTAATATTATCGGTAAATTTTGTAGCAATTTCCATATAGTCATAAATGAAATTTGTAAAATATTTAAGTTTTAAAAATGTGGTTATAGATCTAAAACAAGACTTGTCGACACAAGATATCGATAAAATGTCAAATAAAAAGCCTGGAAAAAGCAGCATGGAATTGAGGGAAATACAGAATAAAACTCGTATTCTGTAGAAACCGCGTATTCGAGACTGGTATATTTAGAAAAAAGGGTCCCAAGTTCTATTTTAATTGAGGATCCAACATTTCTTTTGTAAGACAAATTAGTTGTGCTTCTGAATGACTTGAAACAACAGTTTGAAGTCTTAATTTTCGTTTTGGCAAGTCCTGAGCATTCCTTTACTCACTAGCGGAAAAGAATATTTTTGTTAATTTGACAAGCGACACGCAACACATCCATCCTTTTTAGAAACCATAACAATTCTAATTTTGAATATTTACGGAATTTACACGTACTTAGTTATTAATGAAAATGTTTTTGTGGCTCTTGGGAATAGCTCCTTTGAAAAGATATACCAGGTTCACTTTTGACCCTTGAAAGATTTTAGTCTAATACGTTGCAACTTGAATAAAGAGACCGACACTAAAACTTTAGTAAAATAATCACCTTTGCAAGCGGTCTCTCAATGAGTATTTCTTTAAATACGTTCTAAAACTAAAGCATACTATGTTGCTGGTAAATTATAGCTCTGTTGCAGAAAGATTGTCACATTAGAAGAAAAGTTTACCTATTAAATGTGGCCGAACTGTAAAAGTCTTCTCTACTTAAAGTCAGAGAAAAAAGTTTTCCAGAAGCCATATTATTGAGCTAAAGTCAGGCACAAAATGTACTTATTAGTTCTTTTTAAGTAACTGTAAGAGATTTCATCTTACTGATTGGCCAAATATCTGTGGTTTTGATGTGTTCTAACAGTAGTTGTATTTCATGGAAATCTATTTTGTATAATACAATGGTAAGATATTTCTGCCTGAAAAAAATTGGCTACTGGTACTGATGGTCGTAAATACAGATTTTACTATAATGGTTCATCACCTGCTGAAATCTGTTAAAATATTAAGTTAATAGACCATATGGAATTTGGCACGGTGAGCAAGTACTGATAAAAAAGCCTATCTTTATTTACAAATAACATATAATTAAGTTTCGTAATGTAATAATGATTATGAGAAAGAAACTGTACCTGGAATGTCTTGAATTGTGATTTTCGTTTCAGTAATTAAAATTTGTGTTAAACTAATAAATAAAATTAATTCTTTTTTAACCCATTAGTGCCCATCCACTTCTATCACATTCTCCTGTTTATGCTGATGCCTGCAGTGATAAAAGAATTTGCGATATGTGTAGGACATGATTAATGTACATCTTTTTCTATAGAATATAAATAAAACAATGAAGAATTAGCATTTTACTTTGTTATTTCTAAGCATTTCGTGAAAATCAAACTTATTATTCATGAAATTAGAGCAGCAAAATAAATGAATGCTTTTGTATTTCTGAGACCGACAAAATTTGAGGAATCTTTTAAAAAGGACACTAGACGCTAATAAGTTAAGTTTTTTTTTTTTTTTTCGTCAAATGAAATAAGCAATATTTCCTTACGAATCTTAAAATTTGCAAAATTTATTAAATTCGCTACTAAGTATTTTTTTCTAATTAGGTACCGGTGTTGGGGATGCCTGCAGATTCGATTTTGATAACGATGGCTACAACGATACAGAAGATGTGTGCCCTGATAACAGAATGGTATACGCCACGGATTTCAGAGCTTATCAGACAGTTGTGTTAGATCCCGAAGGAGATTCCCAAATTGATCCTCACTGGGTCATCTACAATCAGGTATATTGTTCCCTTCAACTTCTGCACCCCACATACAAACATCCCCTTTTATTTTTTGTCATCAGCAAATTTTAGCCAGGGATGCAAATTCTATTTGTCTTTTTCCACCCTAACAGATCTCTCTAATTTTTGTATCTCTCACTACCTGTTGGCTGCTTTCAATTTTTTATGCTTTCCAATAAAATAGAAATCTTCATAATTTTTGTATAATTTTTGCATAATTTTGTTGTCTCCGTTTGTATGTCTGTCCGTCCGTCGGCGTGTCTGTCCGTGGTCAAATTGCTATATAGATTGCCAAGAATTTACTGTGTTGTAAAATGCGTCAAATTAAAAGTGGTGTTGATAGGATAAAAAGATTTATAACAAGGAGACCCAAAGGATTTTCAATACATTAAAGTTCATAGATAGTTATTGATTAAGGTGAATTTTAGAAAATTAATACATATTATTGAACTTTGTCGAAAACAGAGTGCTTAACATTTATCGCTCTTTTACGACTGTTAAATAAGCGAACTCTGAGAACGTTTCATTTTATAGATTTAGATTCTAAGAGCGCCACCCAGGTTGTGTAGTGGCTAAAGAACCATTCCATCACACATTGGGTCAGGGTTCGATTTCCGGCTTTGTCTCTTCATAGGGGGTAAAGCTGGTCACCCATTGGGTACTAATATATTGGGGCGCATAGTGAAATATCTAGCGATTTGGGCAAAGGCTTCATCAGAAAATGCCCGCCCGTTGAAAAAAAAAATTCCAAGGGCAGTAATTAAAATGTGTTATAAATTCATCTTCCGTGTCGCATCTTCGCAGCGATGGGTGCAAATTAACCATATTTTAAGCAGCAATGTTATTGCAAATATCATCATGTTAGAAAAATTCTTATAATCAATACGTTAATCATGATTTTATCTTTTTATCTAATTTAAATGATTGACTTATCAGCTAAGTGAGCATCAATATGCTATGGAAAGTTTTTTCGAAAGAAGTCGAATGAAAATTTCTATTATCTCTGCTCCTACACACGAAATGAAGTTCTTAAAAATCAAACACACACTTACCCCGATATATTTTAAACTTAAGTTGAAACGTTTGAATAAGATTAGGCGAGCATTGAGTACAGCCTTATGCTACCGTGGAAACTATGTGCGAAATAAAATTAGTTTACGCTTTATCGATAATCTCACGAAGAAAGCTAGGAGAAATATTTTCGTTTAAGTGCATAAAAGAAAACATATATATATATATATATATTTACTTTCTGAAGAAACGGGTAAACAGATGGCATTTAATTACTCTCTGACGATGAGAGGTTTACACTTTGTTCTTATCTCATCTCCTTTATCTGGCTAAGATAATTACTACTAAATTTCCACGGAAAAGATACCTTTTTTTCATTATGCTACCTCTTTTTAAGTTCGAGCATCATGAGCTAAAGAGCAGAAAATAAAATTAAAGAATACTGATAATATCTGCTGAAGGTGCAAAGGGATGTATTATTGAAGTTTTTATTTTTAGAAATATCCCAGTGTAAACAGAACTAAATTGAGTAATAAAGAATTTAGTATGTTTAATTACGTTTTCAGCCAAACAAGACATTTATTATGAGTTAATAAAAGTAGAGTATAATTTAGTATTTCCAAAATAAGCAAAGTTCCGGTTAAAAACGAGCATTTTTTTTTTAAACTTACACTGTTATGTTATAAATTTACTTATGTTATACACTTTAAACTTTATGTTTTGCTGTTAAAAAATATTGCATGCTGTTATAAACTTTGTTTACAATAATATAGTTTCCTGTCCAATACATTGTATATGGTCCCAGGAGAGCTCTCTTCCGAAGTTTGGCTTTAAAATATCTATGAAGAAAAAATATTTCTTAAATATTTCTTTTTTGTTTTTAACTAAGCTCACTGGCATAACAAACCACGTGAGGCGAAATCTTGCACTGCCCCATACACGCCTTCGCAATCATGATGTAGAAGCGTACGCCCCGACCAGAGATGATCAACCTGAAGCGGGGTCCCCAGTGTTTAGCCCCCAAGAAAATTTGCTCTTCATTTCCTTGATACACTGAAGGGATGAAAGGCTGAGTCGACCTTGCCAAGCCCGGGAATTGAACTTCGGGCAGTACAGTCAGCTAACCATTACTTTACGGGGTCTCATTTTCTGTTTTAATACCAAATAATTTTTTAGACACCAAATTGAATCGATGCACAATTTATTTTGAAGCATTATATTTTCTTTTCTAATTTTTATTTTTATTTTTCGACAAGTTGGTTTTGCACAAACTGTGAAAAAACTGTTTCCCGGAACGGCGCATTGCTCACTTCGTCTTAGAGAACAACAAAAAAATATTGTTTTCATTCACCATAAAAATCAGGTAATTGCGACTAGTAAGAGATTTGTTTAAAGAAAATCTCTGGTCTTAACACTATTTTGTAAATTTTAAACTGAAAAATGACTTACGATAAGTTCATTTTAGTTAACACAATATGTAGGTGTATTGCAGTGAAAACAAGAAATTAGTGGACGGAATTTCAGTAAAGCTGCTCAAAAATGTAGATGTGCTTATTATGCAGCACGGTTATCCAACTTTTTTGTTCAAACGTCCTCTAAAAGTTTTCACAAAACTTGCGGGCCAGAGTTTGTCTTGGAAAATGGTGATTTCTGAGGGTGTTGTGGATGCATTCTGTTAATGAATTTTAGACAATGAAATTAGAATTAATATTTAGACAAGTATTGGGGCAAAGGCGTTAAGAGATGATCAGCAAAAGAAAAGAATAGCAATTTTTCCAGACAGTATCCTTGAACATTTATAACACGAAAAAGAGTTGCCATACTGTTTCTGCAAGTTCCCTTTTTAGAGAATCTATTTCTCTAAATTTAGTTTTTTCTTATTTCTTCTTTTCTTTTTAATCCATAATTTAAGAAAAATGATAAATTCCAAACAGTACCCTAAAGGAAAGACTTGATTCAAAAGACGTGATTCAAAATTTGGAGGGCCCAATTTTGGACAACCCTGATATACAGATTAGAGGCCATTGTTTTATCTAGCTATTCCAAATTTATTTTATTTAGCGTGCTTATTACTAAAAAAAAATTCTCGTATTCAACCTAGGGAGGATATTACTCTTTAGAATAGAGATCTACAGATTAAAAACAACTGGACTATAAGTTAACCGAAAATAAAACATGAAACGCCCTGCTTGGTATACATTTTGACTCTATCTTCAGTTGACACTTTGACAACAGCTTCAATTATAGTCTAATTATTATCTAAAGTTACTATTCTTATAATTTTGGCTTACAAAATATAACTTTCAACTTTAATTTGATATTAAGTGCACTGATCAAAGAAGTACACTCACTAAATTTCGAATAAGTCAGTTCAATAACGCTATTCAACTAGCTTTGGCTCTCTAAGATTGTTTTTTGTCAATTTCTCGAATTATTTTTCGACTTTATGAAAATTTAGTGTCTGCTATCATTAAGACTTCGAAGTTTAGCTCTTAAAACCCCTTAAAATAAATTAAAGAAGTGCTACTTTTTTTTATATATATTTTAGTAGGTAAATAAGTTCTTAATACCTGTACTAATTCTCTATAGTTAAGATAATGACTTATGTTTTTTAACCTTAATTTAGGGTGCTGAAATCGTACAAACAATGAATAGTGATCCTGGATTAGCTGTAGGTAAGATAAATTCGTTGATTTAATTCCTTAATGATTACCGTTTCAGATATATTTATGTATATAAACGATATGTGTGGATAAAAATATGTTTCAGATTAATATTTGACTTTTTTTTAGGTTCTCCGCTAAATAAATATTTTTTTGAAAAGCTCAAATATATAATATAATTATAAATAATCAAAAGGATAATTGATGATGATCATTGATTAATCAGGGATAATATTTGTAATTTATTAAGTTATATTGCGTATAATACATATACAAAATCTAATTTAAAATATCATATGTTTTTGCCCTAGTGATGTGATTCCATATCATGAAACCGATTAACATTATTTACTATTTTTTTGGTATTTAAAAGCGCAGTAATGTAATTACTCAATTAACTTGTTCAAAAATTAAATTAACATTAAAAGCAATGAACACCGTGAATTATTGCATACCATAAAACGTTTTACCATTCAACAGATTGATTTATAAAGGTGCTAAAGTACTCTCCTTTTCAAAAGCTCAGCGTTAATGACTATTAAAATAAGGTGAATTCATGACGTTATATAATGTGATTTTTTCGATTGCTCAAATAATCATACTCTGTTTTTAGGAACAAAGGTGTTTAATTACTCACAGAACACATGTCTACACAAACGAAAGTATAAACAAAAATTATGCAATTTTTTAATCAGAGAAGTAGAATCAAAACACTCGAAATCGTAACCAGTGAGTTACGTGATTTACTGGTGGTGCCATCTGTATTTCAAACAAAGAAGTACAAACACCACAGTAACCATTAATCATTTAAATATTTCAGTATTTTATCCTTGATATATTATAAATGATATTTGTCGATTAAATTACATGAGAACTTTTACTATTTTTAGGGTACAATGCCTTTGGTGGAGTAGACTTTGAAGGAACATTTTTCGTTGACACTGAAATAGATGACGATTATGTAGGATTCGTTTTCAGGTAAAATAAAACACTCCTTTAAAAGATTGAAAAAAAAATTGTAGCTTAACTTATTCTATGAATTATACCATACTGTCGGCATAACGAGACTGGTAAAATACTGAATTCATACTCAATTTCAGTGCAATGAAACATCCAATGCAAGTTACGGGCAGTAAAAAGCACAACAAAAAACCTGAAACTGACGCAAAATAACTAATATGTTCGTGTTGCTATTCTTATTTCACAGCTACCAGGACAATTCGAATTTCTATACCGTCATGTGGAAGAAGAAGACTCAGACATACTGGCAAGCTACCCCATTTAGAGCAGTCGCCGAACCTGGTATCCAGTTGAAGTTAGTAACATCTGCAACAGGGCCAGGGCAAATGATGAGAAATGCTCTTTGGCATACTGGAGATACAGTTAATCAGGTAAGCAAAAATAGAGTAATAATAAGGAAAGTAAATCCTACAGAAAAAGATTTTTCAAAAAATATCATTTAACTGTACAATGTGTTTAATAATGATTGGGACGAACTTTAAGGGACACATAATAGGAATTCAGAATCACGTGTGTGGTCAAAGACGTCATTTTCATTTACGTTTTAATAATCACTTTGGGATAAGTGTTCAAATGTTCGTCTAATTTCTTAACCAAATTTCTTTAACACTGGCTTTGTCTCCGAGAATTTCATGAATGATTTTTAAACTATCAACTTTAGTCAACTACTTCCTACGAAAGAGCCTTTAATGTTTAATGAACCACGGTCGGGAAGTTCACTATGATTTCAACACTTCTTCCAAAGTGAATATTAAGAGTTATGTGAAGATGACGTATCCGACCCCCATATTCCTATGTGATTTTGAATCTTCACATTGTCCCCTACCTCCCCTTAAAGTTTGTCCCAATAATTATGAGACACCCTGTAAAAAATATCTCATACGATCAGGGTGGGGGGGGGACCCACACACAAATATATAATTGAGCTCGTTAAAGCCCAAGTGGTGTAATTCCATTTTTTGATATTATTTAGTTAAGGTCACAGGAGTGTTCAACAAAGACCATTCTATTAAGAGCAAAAATGATGAAAGTTGTAACTCCCTTAGCAACCGTGTAGCAGTAGTTTAAGTGTAATGCCGAATTCACTATGATAACCCTAACAAAACCTCAAAACTATGAAAATAAGAGTTACACCACTTGCGCTTTAAGAGGCTCAATTAAAGCCGCTCGAGTTGTGCAGTGGCTAGAGAACCATTGTGCCACACCAAGGGTCCGGGTTCGATTCCCGGCATGAGTTTAAGTATGATTTCGCTCGTTCCTTCATAGGAGGCAATGCTGGTTTACCTGTTAAGCGCCTGTTTACCTGTTAGGTGCTGGTTTACCTGTTAGGTGATAGTAAAGTGATCAGTAGTGGCCAGTGCTCGTTATTAGAATATATATATTAAAAAATTATGTTATACTTAAAAAATAAATAAAAGTTTGCTTTTTACAAGAAAATAAATAAGCTCAAGTTATGGAATAATTAATCTTCGTGTGACCCGCTTCTGAAAGTTTTGCATTGATTTCACTTTCAAAAGGTCCCTTAGAATATGAGTAAAATTAGGGCAGTACAACAGGATACTTTCGTCAGATTAAAGTTTCTTTGGCAAATTCTTATCAGACTCATTAGTTCGTTTAATTTAAATCATGAATTTGGGGCTTCTCAACAGAAAGTAGGTCAAGCATTTATCTAAAGGAAATATTTCTATCTTATGCTTAACTTTATTTCAAATTTAACGATTGATGACCAATTATAAAACTGTTATGATTGGAATAAGCTATTTGCCTAAGTAATACCCATTTTGGGATTAGTAGCCTCAGATCCAACTACCTTCTTTCTGATGCAATAATTTTACAATCTTATCATGTTAGCTTAAGTTGATAAATATTGAAGTTGTGACATTCGGTACTTGTCTTCAGTTTTATATTGAGGTATGTGGGGGGAAAATAAATTATTGAAATAAATTTTTTAGATTTCTTTATTGAAAATACGTTTCTCCTTGAATTGCTCATCTGAATGTAAATATTCCTTATTTTTATTTTAATTATGTAGTTGATTTTGAAAAAAACAGTTTTAAAATGTAGATGAGTAATGTAATTTTATTGCTCTTAAAATATTTCAAAACGTGATTTGTTTCAGTTTTTGGCTCAATAAACAACGAGAATACAATAAAACATTTTGAGTTATCATTATTTTTTAAAGAAATCATTTACTTTAATTTTTAGGATTAAATTTAGTATTTAAAAAACAAGTTCACTCTTTATAATACATAAATTGTGGTAAAATCATTTCAAATAATACTGTAATTCACAAGCAATGATGAAATATTTAAGCGATATATTAAGCTTAACAACTTTTGATCCTACTGTCTAAACTCGAGTCCCGTATTTCGTCATATTAACCGAAATTTAAAATATATTTTATATGCTTTCCGTATTTTTTCTGTGTATAATTTTTCCTATTTTTATACAAGGAAAGAAATTATCATTGTTACACCGAAGAAAAAATAATATTTGTATCCTTAAAAGAGAGTTACAAGGCAATATATTAAAAAATACATTTTTGTGCAAAATTAAGTGAGTTTTCCTAAAATTAAACTGTCTATAGTTAGAATATTTTTTTATTTGTTACAATATAAATTATAATAAAGAAATATATATTAGTTACTAAACTGTTTTTCAAGGTTCGGTTGCTTTGGAGAGATCCGAAAAATGCCGGCTGGAAAGAGAAAGTAGCATACAGGTGGTTGCTTCTGCATAGACCTAGGATTGGACTAATTAGGTTGGTATTAACAAGGCATTATACTATTAAAAATCTTTTTTTAATAATATAGTATGTGAATCTTCACCCAGTAAAAAACCGATTAACTGTAACCTTTTAGAACTATAAAAGTCCCACAGTGGCCTAGTCGATAAGCTCCTTTCGCATAAGAACACGGAAAGGGAAGCAGCACCGGCTTACTTAGTACTTGGAAGGTTAAAATCCTCTCTCAGCTAGGCTGCGAAGGGATCATGTACGCTAAAGGGAACTGGTGCACTTAAAATCTGTTCGCGGCTCCAATATCCTCCATGTTCAAACAATACCTCTAGGATTGCCGATTTCAAGTGCTAGGTCTCTCATCTAGAATTGGTTTAAAAAAAGTAGACCCCGAGCAAAGTCGGACTTCCACCCACTGGGGATCATTAAAATGAAAGCCGTTCTTCATCGCCGTCATATATGTAGGATCTCGAATCGCTTCGCGGTCGCCAGAGGGCGTAAGGAACAAGAACAGAACTATACAAAGATTAAATTATGTTGAGAGTTTTAATCGTATGGATTGAAAGAAATTCTACACCAGTTGACAATTTATCACCAAAATGAAGCTGAAAATATTCCTCGAATTTTCTTTCGTACTGATTAAGTTCAGTTCTTTTAATGTTTAATAACTTGTGAATCATCACGAAAATGTTATGAAAGAAAAATTCTTAACGCAACGCTATTACTACTGAAATTTTCATCGAAGGTTGTGAATTATTCACCTTTTTCATAACGTGAGGATATTTTCATCAAGATATGAGTATTTTATGTTCCTTTTTTTATCATCCATAAAAGGAGGGGTATTCTACTGCATACTTCTAAAATAACTCATGTAGAATTCAGTCATAATACCATGGTATAAGCAAGATTTTTTATGGCTCAAAATACAGAACTGATGGTTTCAGCTGAATGGTAGTCAACATCGTTTTCATCGAAGTAATTTCCGAAGTATTTATACTTTGAGAAGTATGAAAGTTATTCGCTTGTGTATATGTGCAATAGTCTGTAGAAATAAACATGCTTTACTTGTTTACTGGGGCAGAATATACGTGTTATAAAGCTACAAATTATCCAAAAGAATGTATGAAATATAAAGCACTATTAGACAAAAAAAAACCAAAGAATATAATTTTCCTGAAATACTATTTACTGCTATCCATTAAAATAATATTTCAGATTTTCCACTGTCGTAAACAATAACTTCAAGGAATGAATCTATTACGAGTTCTACATGGGGATATTTAGTTTATAATCAATTTCTGTTAATATACCAAAATTGACTGAACACTAACCTTTTGCTGACAGGATGTCTCATACTATAAAGCACTTAATTTTCTGCAGTACATTCTTTTTTAGCATTCAAACTCTTGATGTGAACTAAATATTACGGTTAACAGAAGTCGTAGATCACCACTTCTAGGCTTGAAAGTGAACACATTAAGTGCCTAGTATTGACCCTTTGAGGCGCAACCCTTTCCCAATGCTGAAAAAAGGGCAATCTAACCAGCTGTTCTCGCATTCTTCCATATTTCAGCAGATGTCAATGCTCTTAAAAATAATCGTGACAATTTTTTCACGGAAAATACCGTGTTAAAAAGTAAAGGATTCGTGGAGCTAAGTCACCCGCAACTATTTTTATAGAAATCAAATCTATTCTTCGTGACTGGCAACAGCCAAAACGTCAGAGTTTGGTGTTCCCAGAGCGGGAACACTGCGCGTTAAACGGTTAACAGAAGTCGTAGATCACCACTTCTAGGCTTGAAAGTGAACACATTAAATGCCTAGTGTTAAAAAAGAGGAATAAAAACTATCTGAGTGGCACCATTTGCAATTCTCTCCGGACCTCTCGAGATCATCGATAAATTTGCTTGGGGTTAGACAGGAAAGATTGATCTTCTTTAGTATTAGACTTTTTGAAAGGTTTTGATATCTTGGTCTAACATGTGGAATAAGTTCCATAAGCACTCATTTAAATGGTTTTCATGTAAGATATGGCATTCATAATTTCTGAATTGAATGAATTTTCAATAACAATTGGATTTATGCTTTTGTACAGGTTAAGGATATTCGAAGGTGAAAGTATGGTGGCTGATTCTGGTAACATATTTGATAGCAAGCTGAAAGGAGGAAGACTTGGAGTCTTCTGCTTTTCTCAAGAAGCTATTATATGGTCTGATTTGGTGTACAGATGTAATGGTAAGTATTATTCCCTATTATTTTACTTTTTTAAATAAACATGCGTCTAATAATTATTATGATTTAGGTACACAAAAGCAGGGGAAAAGCCTAGAAAAGAAATATCGTAAACATTAAAAGTAATGTCATGTACTATACCAAATTCTTTTCTACAGAGTAAGCAAGAAAAAATTGCTCACTTCAGAGGCCTCTAAAATGTGTTTTATTGGTCTAAATGAGATAAAATTTGAACTACAGACAATTCAAATAATGCTCTTGACATTTATTAAATAAAAATATGAGTACTAAAATTATTCATCAAAAGGTGGCGTTATAACACAAATGGGATTATTTGCATATGTTGAAAATCTGAAACATCATTTGCTTTACAGCGCACGGCTATTAACATTATTCTTTGGATGTAAAGAAGACGAATTCTACACGAGTATCAGTTACTTTTCTGCACATTATGCTTGCATTGCAAGGAAAAACGCTACAGGTAAAATTTCTTTTCCAGAATCAGGAGAATTTCGTTGCAGCTGTAAAAGAGTTCTGTCGCATGAAGAAAATAAGAAACGCTCCAATGTCTCCATTCGCCCAATGCAAGATGCTACAGAAATGAGAAACAACAACTGGGCTACTTGGCTTTCTTTCAGGTAGAGAACAAAAGCAAATCCAGTCTTCTAGCCTCGAAAGTGTGGCTACTGTGGTCGTTGGAGGCAGCAGTCAGTTTAGGCCCGGCAGTGCAAGTTTACCAGTTGTTTCTCTTGTATAAAATTAAATGTTTTTATGCGTATTACAGAGCTACCAATCGCGGATTTTGGCATAAATTTTTTCATTAAATAAATGTCAAGCGCATCATTTGAGTTATCGGATTATTTGAATTATAAAATGTTATCTCATTCGGACCAACAGAAAGCAATTTAGAGCCCTCTGAAGTGGACAACTTATTTCTTGCTAATTTTGTAGGTTACGTTTTACTTGTGAGTCTGCATTAACCATATAACGGGTGACAAACCAAATACTTTGATTTAAATTTTCCATTATTTTATAAATGCAAGTTGGCATTTGCTTGTCTGCGTTTGTTGAGATTATTGAAAATGACCAGAAATCTATGTTATTCCTTAAATTGTAGGGATGGATGCGAGACGGTTTTCTGCGAGATGTGACTGAGATTTATAGTTTTTTTACGAAACGAGGCAAACATTTTTAACATTACATCATAGGGATTTTGCGAGACAAGACAAAGCTGTTCGGCTGTTTTGCGAGATGAGACAGACCTATTTTTCGTCTCGCGTCCATACCTGCTTAAATGGAGTCATCTTACATGGGAAAAATCCATTAAAACTTCCGATCAAAAGGGGTGACGTGTGTTAGCACATCCACGACAATCATATGGTCAGCATCATGTTTCACAATTAATTTTCCTCCACCTTAGGCATCCCTGCCCCTTAGGCAGATAGCCCTCGTCTAGTTTTGCCTTCACCAATAAACAAGAACAACCAACCAAACCAACCATAATTAATCTCAACATGCCTGTTTTATAAATGAATAAAAATTGTTTAATTAAATAATATTTTAAGGTGGTTTGTTTTAAAATTAATTAAATTATTTAAGATCCGACCTACTCGATGGTTCACCTTCTTAGATTGAATAATCATCTTAATTAATTACGAATAATTTCATACGGGAAGGTGGCCTAAAATGATCCCCTTAAGGTTTAAGCTTGTATAAAATAACATAATTTACACTATATTTTGCAATATAAGCATATTTCAATACTATTTTAAAAGCACAATGAGTAATGAAACAAATAGAATTTTGAGAAAGTGTCCAAAGGATCATTTTACACTCAACCAAAGGACAAAATGATCCTTCATTTGAAAAATTGTAAATTGTTTCTTATCGGCAAAATAAAAGATGCAAAAGTAATTGTGACTATACATTTTGAAATAAAATAAGTTTTCCAATTATATAGTATGCAAAATTTATTTTAAGAAAATTTTAAAATAAAAAAGTGTCACAAGCAATAAAATTGAATATTTCAACATCATTAGCTATTCAAGACTTATGGCCAACGACAGACGCGGAAATAAATTAAACAACGTAATGGGAAGTCACGGCTTTTGAGAACGGTTGAAGGCCTACCATGATGTTTAGGATCCGGTACTGGAGTGTCTTCAGTCTCTGAATCATTTTACTCCGCAGTATGGCTGCCTACTTTATATAATATTACTGGATGACGCCGAGAAACACAACAAACTTCGAATGTACAATTTTTATCGAAAAACATACTCTATTCAGAAAACTAAGTCATATTTCTATACATGAAAGACTGTATATCTAAATAAATAGGCACGGTAGTGATTACCTTTTAACATATGTTATAAAACCCAATTTTTCGAAGAATTCTATTTAGACGCGTAATACTGTGGCCGCTTGAATACTGCCATTGCTTCTTCTTCACTTGGCACAACTAGTTTATGAGTTAACCGGTAGATAGCGATACCTTTATCTAAGAAACCATATGTGGATCGTTTTATCCGTTAAGATCATTCTGGGCCAAGTTTTCCCGCTTTACAAATCATGAATTACTTTTACAGCAAAAGAAGCTGTTGGTCTACTTTAATGAAGGTTAAATCTCAGATTCTAATACAAATGAGAGAATTTGCATGTATTGAAAATCTGAAACATTATTATAATTTTTTACTTTACAGCACATGTCTATTAACATTATTCTTTGGATGAAAAGAAGGTGGATTGTGTTAAGGAAACATTCAGTTACTAAGTTTATATTTCGCCTGTTATTAAAAAAAAAAAAAAAACGTGTGAAGTTCTCAGTATTTTACAGCTACTTAAGTCTAAGGTGTTATACTTCGACGTGAAAACTAACTCTGAACTCTGCAATAATCCATAGAGAAAAAAAGATTTTTTCTATACATTCTTTCACTAAATCTTGCAGCTTTTTTTCTTTTGTTGTTGTTTAAAAACCTTTTTAAAGCCGATCAAACTTCTTCCAAAGATAAAAATAAATATTTTCGCAATCATTTTTCTGCTGCAGGCTACGAGTGGAACAACTTAATCAATAAAAGCATTTCTTCTTTCATTTAAGTAGAGACAGATCGTTGCTTCTTCGAATTATATCAAACGATTGGTGCTCATAAAATCTGCTTCGCTGTAGACTGATCTGGAGGCTACTGGCGAAGACGCTGGAAGATAAGAAATGGTGGATGCGTTTGGAAAATGTGATATTTTTAAATACTTCTAATATTAGAAGTATTTCAGTTCTATTGAGCAAGGAAATGTTTTATTATTCCTTTATATATTAATGTATCACAGAAATACGATATTTATCACTTGAACTGTTTTAGCTGATATGCAATTCAGTCGAATTAAATTTTGGTAGAAAAACGTTATGTCGTTAAATATGATTTATAATTTATAAATCATGATAGTATATATCGTATCCTACATTGCATTTATAAACCAAAACTTAAAAAAAGTAATGGTGTTGGAGTCCCTGAGTTGGGTTATATATCGTTACGTAAAAGTGATCGTAAGAGTTGTGATCTTTCAAAATGCCATCCACAAAATCCAAGGTAATATTCTGTAGTTACGAACACTTGACCAATCCAAGATAATTCATTCGGGAGTTTCCATCTTTTTGGCAAGTAAGAAAAGCGAGTGCAGGAAATAAGTCTTTCTTGGCGCAACTGACTCCGAATAGTAAATGTTCTATATAGTAAATTCACGGACAAAAATTATCGGAATAAATACACTGGAGGGTGGACGCACTCAGTTCTTTAATATCACACTATGTGTTCGTTGACACAATCTTGACGATAACTGTTGAACAAGAATGTTGCATACAGCAAGGCGAAAGGGCAAATAAACTAAATGAAGAATCCGAGCAAATTTCAATTTTGGCGAATTTGTGCTATGAGAAAGGTAGTCGTTGGACTGAAGAACGTTCATACATCTACAAACATCGGCGTTCCTATAGATCAGTGGTCTGATTCATGGGCGCCGTCAGAATATTTCCCAGGGCGGGGCAAAGACTACTTTAATGTATGGTTAGCATGTCGGAAAGACCAAAAAAGCAAGGGAAAACACTACATACAAAAATCCAGGGGGGGCATTGCCCCCCCTTGCCCTATGCTACCGGCGCCCATGGCCTGATTCATGGTTTTTTTAATCCTGCTATTGATTTACCACCTGAATTTAGTTCTTCTCCTGAAGGCAAGGGACTTCTGAATATTGGCATCATGCAAAACCTGTAAAAAGGGGACTTAAATGTCATCAGTTATAGCGACACGATGATCATTAGTTGTAGGTCGGGAATTGAATCAGCGACTCTCCTGATACTAACACGATGGCTTAACCACTGGGCTACTAAGGCTGCGTTTTTACTGGGGGAAAATTTAAACTCAGTAGGTGTAATGCACCGAAAGATGCGAAGCGGACACAGAAATAAAAAGAAAGTAAGCTTAAAGATTTTAAAGAAATGTTCTTACTGAATGTAAATCGAGAGAGCAAATAAAAGGAGAAGGATTTGAGAATATATAACAAATATAAGTTTTTGGCATCATAAAAAATCAAATTCGAAGTTCTGTTATTAGGAAATAAAGCTATTCACAACAAGATCCCTAAAAATTATCATTTCAAGTAAATTATGATATACAGAGTATTCTAAAAACATGTTAATTGAAGGAAACAACGAAAATCCGATAAAATGTAAGATGTACGGAAAAAACTAAATTAATTGATATAATATACCTAAAACATATTGCAATATCAATAAAATTCAGATTGAATTATCACGAAATCTACGATAATAATAAAATAGATATAGGTGAAAGGAAAATCTATTACTTTGAAATGTAACAGGACAAATCACAAAATTGAATTTGGGTTTTCCCAGGAAGTCGCAGAAATATTTAAGAAATTAATTAGATAACAAACAGAAAAAAAAGAATATATATATATATATATGATACTTTATTATATAAGATAAAACATATATAGTTATTTAAAAATAAGAACAGCTATTGAGTTAGAAAGCATGAAGATAACATGAGGTGAGTAAATTCCATAAAGCATAAGTCTATTCTTCAAATAATTAAAAATAGATGTAGCCGGTAGTCAGAAAACAGATAAATCACAACATTCAATATCTTCGAATACAATTTGTGAATATTGGAGACGGGTTCTCCCAGACTTCCTAGCCTGTGATATGTACAGTATTATTAATGTATAATGTACGACGTTATAAAAATTTTTGAACATTTTCCATCATTCTGTAAAATATCTTGTTCCCGTTTCTAATTTTACGTGATAAATGAACTATTATTTTTTCCCATTTTTTATTCTCAAACAGAAGTAATAATGTAATATTGCTTAATAGTCAGAGGTACTTAAAGGCTTTTACAACCACTGAAAATCGAAAACATGCTTGAATGATTTTAGGTTTTGATATTTTAAAATAAATGCTATCATATTTTAGCTTCCTTAATACCTATCATCATATCAAATGCTTAGAATTTTTTTTTTCTTTTCAGAGAACAGTGGGGGGGGGGTTAGGGGAAACCAGATGAACGCCTCTATATAATGTTTCTTTTGTTCAGCAAGTTTTGATTAGTGATGGGCATAAATTAATAAAACTATTCGAATTAATCAATTATTAAATCCATTCGAATCAATCGATTTCGAAAAATTCATTCGAACGCTCAGCACATAGCATTCTAATAGCATTGGTGAAACGATTAATCACGATTAATCGTGAATACGATTCGAATAGTAAAACGATTAATCGCGTCTTTCACAATTCTAATTGTAAAACGATTAATCGCGTCTTTCACAATTCTAATTGTATTCACGATTAATCGCGTCTTTCACAATTCTAATTGTATTCACGATTAATCGCTCCACTATTCGAATAGTATTCGTGATTAATCGTGAAAACTATTCGAATAGTGAAATCACGAATATTTATTATCCGATTAATCGATTACCGACACTATTCGAAATTGATTATGGAAATCATTTGAATGGCACCTTGCTAGTTTTGATCCCGTTAATAATGACGGACTAGACCAGGGATGGGCAAACTACGGCCCGCGGGCCAAATCCGGCCCGCCGGAGGGTTTTATCCGGCCCGCGGATAAAATTTTAATTTGCCGGTCCGACGAAATTAAAAGAAAATATATACTTATATATTATATATCCATATTAAGAATTATGAAGATGGCTTGAAAAAATTGCATTTTGAGTTCGAACGTAGATTTCAAGATTTCAGTGCCATTCTAACAGAATTGTATATTTTTACCATGCCTTTCAACGTAAATTGTGAAGCAGTGAAGTCAGATTTGCAGCTTGACTTAATTGAGTTGCAATCTAACAATCATCTCAAGCAGTTGTTTCTATGTCAGAATTTTACAAATCATTATCGAAAATAAGTTTCCCAAATTTAATATCTCACGCCCAGAAAATCAGTGCTATGTTTACTTTATCTTATACTAGCTGCGTGCCCGTTCTTCGCACGGTAGGAAACGAAAAATTTCCTCACATGTGTAATTCGAATTAATTCCAGTGATGTGGAATCTAGAAAAAGCAAAATTATTTCACTCTTGACTTAAAATTTGCGTCATATATGTAATAACCTGAGATCATTGCAATATAATGACACACACACACACACACACACAAAAAAAAAAAAAAAACTATGTCAGCGTCATTCGGTATCAAAAAAGTAAAAATGGACCGTTTGCAGTGAACTTCTCACTTTCAAAATGTCTTATTTCCTCAGACATGCTGTCTTTTAGGTTCACGTTTTAGCGTTAAATACCTCAGACACTACATGAAATGGACATTTTTTTATTTTAAAAATACGTCCCCCTCTCTTGCAACCCTTTACAAAAAGAAAAGAGATAAGACTGCGCTACTTATAAAGGCTTTAAAATTGTTTTCCTAGATTATGCAGTTTAATTTTTCTTCTCACAAATAAATCCAGTATTTATAAAAGGAAATCGAGCCAAGCAAAGAAATCGTCTGCTCGCGGGACCCGTTTTTATTTATTTTTTTCAACTGGCAATTTTAATCATTGTTACTGTATCCATGACAACCAAACCGCAAGATATCAAACCGAAAATTATAAGAGGTGCTACTGAAATGAAAATCCTTCTTTACTTAAAAATTCGTAAAAATTCTCCTAATTTATATTTTTCCTCTGTTCTTCTTTTAAAAGTGGGCGAATTGTGTGCTCCGTCTTTTGCCCAAATATAAAAAAGTTATGACAGATAGAATTCAAGATGCAGCAGTTTTAAAAATATTTTACGAAAGTCAGCGTCAAATTTAATTTTATTTGAAAAATTCCCAAAAATCTGCAAATTACGTTACACATTCCGAACAAACAGTTTTTAAAAGAAAATTTTCTCCTCTATACGATGATGTAAATATCGTTTTCTTGCGAGTGTAATTACCGGCGTTATTATGTATTACGCAAGAAAAATCGCTAAAAATCGGACAAAACATAAAATAAAACATTTTCTAATTCGAATTTCGAAAAAATCGCTTCGAGGTGTGTCGAGACCCGTCTTGGAGAATTTCCGTACAAAATTTGGTAGGTCTACGATCAGCCGTTTCGGAGCTACGCGAGACACAGACAGACAGACAGACAGACAAACGGACAGTTTACACACTGTTTTATTTATACAGATAAGTGAATAAGTGTTTTCAACTATGAACCTTAGAAAGAATTCTTTCAGAAGTAGACTGACGATGAGCATTTAGCCTCATTCCTTAGAATCAGTACATCTCACTTCAAACTTCAATATAAAGAACTTTTAAAAATGAAATCGCAATTTCATTGTTTTTAAAATTTAAGAAAAATTTATCTTGGCCCGCCAAACTTTTTTTTTCGATTTTTGGTACGCGACAGAAAAAGTTTGCCCATCCCTGGACTAGACAATATGCGGGAGTTTATAATTTTAGTAGACATAATTCTGTAACTTTTAACCGACAAAATTTTGCAAAATTTTTAATTACTGTTTTTATTGCAGTTTTTTTTTTTACACTTTCTTCTAACTATAAATATATAAATATCTACGATTAATAATTCAATTTTGGAGTTAGCTATTGGCCATCGTACCGTTACATGCGAACAGCTAGGAATATATATGTGCATGTGTTCCTTTGAAGATTCTAAGACAATTTTATTACTAATTAAATAAAATTGTATTAGAACATTTTTACATTTGTAGAGTATAATCTTTATTTCACATTTCAACATATGTATTCAATACATAAATAAGGATTTAAATAACTGAATAAATAAAATCGAAAATAGGGTTTCCTCTGACATTGAAACAGCGCAAGTTCAAGAAGCATTTTATATACTGATAAGATGCTTTTTTATGATTTTACGTAAAGCTTTCAAAAAGTTTTTAAAATAGGATAAAAAAGCATTACATAATTTAAGAGTCTTAAATCCCGTAAATTTGTTTACATTTGAACGCACGCTAAAGAATGTTCCCGATGTGCTCTCAAGACTGTTATAAATTCACTGTTAAAATATTTTTGTTCAGAATTTGAACTACAAATTGCTACAGGGCACATTAGATGTGTTTTTAATGCATTTCTGAAAGTTTTTCTCTTTCTTTTCCTTAGAGATTTAACAAGTAAAATTTTACGCGTTAAGCTTTTGTTGAAGTTTTTCTTGAATTTTCCTTGCATATGGAGTTTTTGTTATGTAAAAGACGGCGCTTTTGAGTGAGATAAGCTATAGCTTCAAGCAACAACAACAAAAAGGAAGAATAATAAATTTATCTTTCATAAAATTCAAAATGTAATGAAATACTTTAGAACATAACAGTAATGAATTTATTAAAAAGTAGATTTAAAAATCCGTAATAGCTTTGTTTTAATCAATTTTTTCTATTCCAATTTTCAACCCAAAATGTCCCTATGTTAAACTTTTTCTATGCGAATTTGAAACTCCAAAGCTAAGAAAAAAATTTATCTTTTAGTTTTTCGAAAAAAACATTTCTTTTTTATTAATTTTTAACTTAATTACATCCTATTAATATTAGAGCTGCTTGAATCAATCTATAAAGTAGAATCTTATGGCGGTTCAAAAATGAAACATATTTCCTTGTGTATTGTAGAATTTAAAACTATTTGAAAATTATTTACATCATGCTTTGAACAGCAAACATTTCAAACTGAAAGTTCTTTTATTGGTTAAAAATGGTTTATGGTTGGCCTATCTGTTGGTCTTTAGCTTTCAAATGCATGCTCATATAAACTTTTTTTAGTTCATACTATTGACGTTTGCAATAGCATAATCTCTCTGTTAAGAAACATGTCGTTATATGTAGACACACACAAAAAAATAAGGAAGTAAAATAAGATAATAAAAACAAATAAATACATTCAGATAAATCTTAATTCATTATAATTTATGGAAGATGAGTTTTTAAAGTAAATTTTAATGGCCTAGTTTTGTTTACAATCTAAGTATAATTAATATTGAGGGTTGCAATACCGATTAAAAGTGCTTTGAGTATCATCTACTATTTTAAAGGGTCATGCAACATAGTTTAAATATACTTGTAATGTCTTCGTGTTCACTGTGAATGCATAAGGCGATAACTAATATTCCAATAGCTTTCCAAAAGAGTGTGCAAAGCACTTATGATTCTACAGACAAATAATTTTGTGGTTAAGGAAAAGCTACACGAGGGCAATTTGCCTACTGGAGGGGGTATACCTTAGGCAGAGGACTTTTTAGTTGATTCTAAAGCGTATTCACATTACATCTGGAGAAAACTTCCCAAAACTCCAGACCGTTAGATCGATGGCCGCGCGATAAGCCCGAGCCCAAGACCTTTACACTTCGGCCATCTACCTATCAAATCAATGCCTGTAGGCCATGGCATATGCCTGTAGGCCCTGCATAGGCCATGGTGAGGCCAACAAATAATGATACTAGGATTTTATCTAAATATGTCATTGTAGTTACGTAAAAAGTATATATTTATGGTATAATAAAAAATATCTTTATAGAGTCATCATTCTGATAGTCGATAATTTGTTTCTTGCAGAAGCTGTTCCGTCAGCTATATATGACGAACTCCCACGTCAGCTGCAGTCTTTGACAACGGTTGACAAGACAAGGCCTGACGAAATTGTGCAGATCGGTCGCAGAAGAGTGGGAGAGTTCCCAGCGTCATCTGGCCAACAGATGCATGCTGACCAACCAGAGGAGGAGCAGGAAACTTGATCTACTTCCTCGTTCTCCTGAACAAATGTTTGTACTGTCATGCCATATCTGTGCCAAAATCATTCGTGTTGGATGGACTCGTGACATTTTGAACGTCACTTAAGAAACTGTCGCAGCTTTTAAGTTATTTAAATAAAATCACTTTTGTATTTGTTTAATACGCTTGAATGGGACATTTACTTATCATATTTTTAACACATTCTGCTTGACACACTGTATAACATAAATATTTAAACATCCTAGTGTATAGTTACGCTGATTCCTGACTCACTGATTCTGTCATGATTCCGGTTCAGCCACTCCAAATCAAAACTTTTACCGTCATTAATTCAAACAGGCTAAGAATTTATTGTCTAAAAAACACAATAAATTTAGTCAATCACACCGTTGGTGCGATCTGCTTGAAAATCTCAAAATCTACCCGTTTCCTGATTTTTAAACGATTTTTTGATATTTTCAGCTCTATTTTATTTCCTAGTAGAGTAAAAAAAAGCTTATCATTTGCGTGTCAAATTAGGTGTCACAAGATGCATTGACGTCATATTAAAGTCACGGTTATCAGTCACTGAAGGGAAAATTCCGATTCAAATTCACTTAAAATAGTTTTTCTAGATTACCCAGTTTAATATTTTCCTCAGATAAACTGATTTTCTATGCATGAAGCATTGATATAGGAGAGGATGTTCCCGCCAAACGAAATCTATCGAGTGCGAAAAGTTTCCGCATGCAATTTCGATTAATCAAGTATACAATTTCGATTTCAGCATATAATAAAAATTGAATATGAAGTTATTCATTTTAAGTGGGCAAAGATTAAATATACTGAGTGTAGAGATATTTTTGTCAAATGTTTTTTTTTTTTTTTCCAGCGCCTGTTGTGATTGCCTTCACAAGGGGATGCTCCTCTACTTTTGAGAGAAGATACCTACAGTTTGTTTCGAAAAAACTGCTCATTATTAAATCAAGTATTAAATAAATTATAAGCAAGTTAGATGATCGAGTCCCTTTAGACGAATATCCTCCCCAAATTAATGTGAATGCATCACACGTCAGGCCCGTAGCCAGGAAAATTTTTCGGGGGGGGGGATATGAACTTATATGTGTATAAATAGGCGGAATTTCATCACTAATCCAAACATTTCGGGGGGAGGGATATATCCGGATATCCCCCCCCCCCTGGCTACGCCCCTGTCACGAGTACTTATTTATTCGAATCAATTAATCTCAATTCGACTTAAAATTCTAACGATAGTAATTTTTTCTGAAATAAACGAGAAAAGGTATGAATGCTTAATGTATTACAAATACACAGGATTTTCAATCAGCTATCAACGACATTAATAAACGTCACATGAATGACTTCTCCGAAGGCATTATACACTTTTCTTGTTCTAATAAAGGTTTCGTGAACGTCTTATCTGTTGAGACTATTATTCTGCGCCGTTCACATTTTTTGAAAATCTTCTGACAATGTAATGTTATGCTCTAGTATTAAAATTATAGTATATGCATCGTTCATGCCTCAAAAGCTTTCAAAACACCGTGGTTTTCTCCCAAAATACTAGAAATGGCTGCCTCTGATAGGAGTAAAACGTATATGCATCGTGCGGCTCTGGATAATTTGAAAGAATTGTTATTACAGATGCGAAGGAAATGAGATACCAAACAGCTGCTATAGTATTGAAATTCAGAGTACTTTTAAGGCGCTTTCTCAGTTTTATTTGTTCGTAAATGTGCGCTTTCAATTTTCTAGACTAAGAACTCTAGAAATGACTCCTGTTTCCGTTTGTTATATAAATTTAAAGTGACAACAATGGATTATGTTAACTTTCCTTCTTTAGGAGTTTCCCCGAAGTTTTCCTAAACAATAGTCGCTTCCATCCTTTTTTTTTTCAGCTTTCCCTGTCTTCCACTTCTGCGTCTAACTCAGATCATATATCTTTCCAATTCTTCCCTCAGTTTTTCCCCCCCACCTATTTTTAGGCCGTCCCCTTCTGTTTCTGCCCTCTGATTGCTAGTTCATCAACATTTGGGTAGTCTGTCATTTCCCACTCTTTTTATGTAACTAAAATCTCTTCAAAATTTTTTTTTTTACTGTTACGTTAAAAATAGAATGTGGAATTATTCATATAAGAAGAGAAAGATGAAATGTACTGAATAAACGCCTGAAAGCTGATTTTTCCTCGCTGAAACTCAAAATAACTGAAAAATTAATAAAAATACCTGCATGAATCTCAAAATTTGCGCTCAATCGAATGTACCATTTAGACGCTAGTGCACTATCAAGAATTTCCGTCGATAGGACGTAACGTAAACAATTTTTCGTAGCCCTGTAAAGAATACTATATGTTCCATACAGACCAAAATAAATGCCGGTCGTACGAGTGTGGTCTATAATATATACCAAATTTGAGCTCAATCGAATGCATTTTTAGGAGCTTTCGTATTCACTCACATACACACTCACATACGTACATATATACATAACCATAAAAATAGCATAAATAAATCCAGACGATCGAAAAACGTGTCAATACATAAAAATATCAAAGTCGAGTTTTTTCATGATTACAATGCTTTCCTTAGACGGTATATATTTGGAAAATAAAAATGTTTATCTTAACTTAAATAAGGAAAATTATCAATCAGTTTCATTTTTAAAATTTCAATTCCTTCTAATGCAAAGAACTCAAAGGTAAAATGTAGTGACAATCGTGTGCGAGAGTTTTATTTCAATTCAGTTTGTTTCATGTACTAAGCAGATATAATGACCCTTAAACAAGCTAGGAATTTATACAGTCAAGACACATTTGTTCTACAAAAATGAAGCATAATGCAGGTAGTTAATTGTGTTAACGTATTTTAGAGCGATATTATAATTTCGTAAACTGCATTCATTGATAAAGAATTTCTATCTTAAGTAATATGCACTTTTTGGAATAATAAACCTTTCAAGGAAAAAAAAAAGATCCAAAAACGTATTTTTAAAAATTGCAATCGATATTGTCTCGAAACAAACCGCATTGCATTTTAGTTTTTGTGACAGATCTTTCAGGATTTATCACAAAGATTGAATATACGTATTTTCTTTGTTTCTTCCTAAACCGTCGGGTTCATCAATTTTATTTTCAGCGCAGATTTAAATAAAAACAGCAATCGCTGGAAAACACCAAAGGTTCATCAACTTCACCTAGATAGTTTTCTCTTTTTTAAATGTCAAAGCAATATTTTTCGAATAAAAAAAAAATGTCGCTTTCGTAATACGTCCAGTCCCGTCTGAAATCTTCTATATGTATTTAGAATGAATTTCCTAACGCGCAGAGTGACATGAAAAGCAGTGTAAGCGTTTTGAAATCTATCTGTATTCAAATATATTCCCTTACTTGATTGAACAATAAATCTAACTGACTAGAAAAATCCCTCAGAATGAAAGCAGCAGTTTGAATTCTTCAAAATGTTTTTCAAATAGGAATAATTTTTTTTCTTTAAGTAAATGTAAGACATAAATGTAAAAGTTTATAGTTCAACTTTTTTTATTTTACACTTAATTCATTTTTTTAATTTTTACTTATTATTCAATTTTTAACCTAAAATTCTGGCAACATGTGTTTTTTCCTATTTAATTGGCAACAGCCCCATGGATGAGCCTTGTTTTCATGCTTAATGCATATGGTCATGTCGTCTCCATTTTATTTTCATGCTTGCTTTATAACAGGATAGCGCCGTAGTTACAAATTTAGCTTTCTTTGTGCTAAGTAACTACAATGAAATCCTGTTATTTTGTTTTTCTTTTGGTAATAAGTATTCGGTTTGCGAGGCCTGCTGAGCTTAAACGATGCTTACTACCTTGGTCGATTAAAATATTTTAGAATTCGCTATTTTCGGCGGATATACAGAGTGAGTCTGAAAAAGTAGCCAAAACTTTATGGGGTGATAGAACGCATCTACACGAACATATTTCGTCATCGAAGGTATGGGCGGAAAGCAAACGGCGAGTCGCTAGGTGGCGTTGAACATGAAAACTTAAACGCCGAAAGGTGGCGTTGTAAATGACATGAAAGGGTCAGTCCTCGCATCGAAAGACATTTTCTTTCTTGGATCACCGAGAGGATGGATGATGGTTATACGAACCACGAAATAGCGGATATTCCCTGCGGTGTGGCTGATTGGAATGCCAGTAAGACACAGAGACTTTACCATAACCAGTGTCAGATGAGACGCACTCCAGGTCGAAAAAAATTCGATCACTTGCAACGACGGTTGTGCGAAACGGGATCCTTCACCGTGGCTAAGCGAGATGTAGGGCTTGAAAGGAGTATCAGGAAGCCGAAATTTGTACTTTTCAACGCAACCTAGCGGCTCGGCGTTTTCTTTCCGCCCGTACTTTCTATGGCGAAATTTGCTCGTGTAGATACGTTCTATCACAACCATAAAGTTTTGGCCACTTTTTCAGACTCAACCTAGTATAATAGCTAATTATAAAATAATTCTGGCGTAAATTAAGATAATTATTTGTGAGGTTAAAATACATTTTAGCTTAATTCACAGACTTTCACGTATGAAACATTTTAAAAATGAAACTGTAAAAAATTGCAAAATTACACATTTTAAAGTTTTGACTTTGAAACTGGCAAAAGTGCCTTTAAAATATTTAAAAATGATAAATAATTTTATGAAAATTCGATAAAAGTTATTATGGTAAAATGGCAAAGGAATTACTATTTTTGAAAATACTTAAAATGTAATACAAATAAAAAACTTGTAAGAGGTAAAGCTATTCTACAATTGAATATTTCAGGAACAAAATGTTTAACTAAAATTTATTTAAAATATAGTCTAGAAAATAAATCACACGCTCATCTTAAATATTCAAACTAAACAAGTTTTTAAATGGAATTTACATTATTGTAACTGTTTAATTTTTATGCATTATTCGTTTAACATAAACATTTGATAGGGACGATATGTTATTATTTAAGATATAATTAAAGCAGCACGTTAAAATGACTTTGTGATTTAACTGAAAGCCTTATTAGTACTATTATTTTCGTTTAAGTGATAATTATTCAGTATTTCACTTTCTCCCTTTTTTACTCGTATTGAGAGTTCCACCATTAATTGTTATTGATATTGATTTATAATGAGTAAATCATCAAAGTGATTTTTAGTAAATTCTTCATCAGCGAAATTTTTAATGAACGTTTCATCATTAAATAAGTCCACTCCTTATAATATACCGCACAGTTACTCATTACAATACATATATACAGTACCATATACAGTAAAGCTATATTAAATCATCTGGCATATTTTTTAACTTCAAAATTATTTAATTTGTCTCTCTAGCATATTTTAAGTTTATAAAATAAACTTCATTATTTCTACTTTTAAAATAAACATGCGCAGTTTTCTTTAGTAGATACTCTCTAACACAAGGCATAATCAGCTTTCAATAATAAAATGTTTTTAAATTAATCAATATCTTAATGCTTTTTAACATGACTTTTTTTCAATTTTAAAAATTTATTATAATAAAAATAGCATATAATAATATAAGTTGTAAAAACTTATAAACACTAAAACATATTCTCCTTCGTGTTTGTGCAATTACTTCGTATTATTTAATTATAGATTAAAAATGAATCTTAGTATTCTATCCTATAAGTTTCCCGACATACTATTCCCTTTAACAAAATATCGTAAATATTTTTTCCCATTTCATAAAGCCTACGACATAATTTGTCTTGTCTTTTAATGTGATTAATCAGTTTTCCCCAAAAATAGGTTGTCACCGAGATCAAATATATTACAATAAATCAAGGGCATTTTTAACAGCTCTGGGGCGTGTAAATATTTGTACAGTATGTGGCAATGGTTATTGATGTGCCAAAAAAAAGTAACCTGTACTTCAGATTTCTTTTTCCTGTTAGAAGAACCAATAGTCGACGTCAACATTCAAGAAGAGGTCTTCAGCGGTTGAGCATACCGGAAATATATAAAGAAATAAAACATACAGAAAGCCAGAAATATCACACTAGAACGTTTTTATGCTTTTTCTGAGAAGAAAGCAAATATTTTCTAAAAACCAAATAATCAGTTAATATCTTGCCAACTTTTTTGGTAGGGAGATTACAGAAAATCAATCGAAAAACAATTTTTCTTGTCTAAAAATATTTAATTATAAATTTTGTTATATATATATATATCACTTTGTTTCTGCCAACGGAATTTCGTTGACATGTTCCACGCAAAATTTATCAAACGTTACAATAAGGTAAAACGTTTAAAATTGTTATTGTTTTAACTGATTTTAGTTATTAAGTAATCTATCACAATATCTTAATTGTTGAATTGGTAACATTAATCGTTCATAACCGTGAATCTTTTATTAGATTTATTATAAGTGACAAGATAAAATGTTTGAAATTTATGAAATGGATAAACTTTTCTGAATTTGATCATTGTTTAACTTAAAAAAACTGTCAAAAAAAAATTTACCCTTTGTCTAACAAATTTCATGTAAACTGGACACTACCCGTATATTTAACATAGTTTTTTTCCAATTTTTTTCGATGGAAGCGTATTTATTTCCTTTCCCATTATCAGTTGGTTCGAAATTACTTTTAATTAACACTGTATTACTATCCTTCGATACTTACCATTTCGAAAGTTTTTAACTTTTACTAATCATTATATTTTGATTTAAAAAATTTTCTTAAGAATTTTACTTACTGTTATCACACTTCAATTCAATATTATTGTACAAATATTCTATGAATTTTTAATATAATACTATAAATTTCTGCATTTGATAGAAATTGCGATAGGGGGTCGGTCGGTTAAACTGATTTCTTTGTTTGTTTGTTTGGCAGTAGTGGACAGCTCACGTCACGGAATGTGTCCCTACCATAGAAAATTCCAGAAACGGAAATCCAGCCCAGGACCAAATCGCCGAAAATGAACAGTACAGGCTTTGAAAATTTCCTGGAAGGATAAATGCCACTCTCGAATGAGGCTACTGTGAACCACTGATGCACTTAAAATATGTCATGGCTCCAATGTATTACATGTGCAAATGCCTGGGATGCCAAACTAGGTGCTAGGTCTCTAAGACCACTCATAAGGGGTAACGTTTACTTATTAGGCAGGCCAACGTTGCTAACGTTTGTTGAGTGATCTTTAAGACATTTGTGCCCAGATATTCGTGCGACTTTCTTCGATTTTTGCTAAACTAGCAATAATAGATAAATTTCTGGTGTCGACTTCTTGAACAAAGTATGATTTCTTTTAAAATCATTATGTATAAAAATTGCAATGTCAACATCCTACTTGGTCATGTTAAAATATTTTGTGGAGGTAAGGCCTCAATACCCGTGAATAAAGGCCAGGAAAAATGAATAACCTTTTCGACTGATAGCGAAAATGCCATACCAAAAAACGGGACACTAGGCATAAATGGGTTAAGGGGTCTTAGGAGGATTAAGAATCCAAAAACTCGATTTTTCAATTTTAATCTCATTTGAAACCTTAGTTACGTCTGAGTATTTTGACCGCAATTTCATGCAATAAATCCAACTAGAACCGGAGATACACATAAAAACGTTTTATGAAAGCTTTATATTTGAACACAATAAGGTAACTTAATGGCCTTATCACACTAAAGAGAAAATCCGAGCAACTTCGCGCTGGACCAACTTTTCCGACGGACTTGAAGGCGTGGTTATCTTTAAGGGTTGCAAAAGTAAACAAACTCTCTCCGACGCCAAATAGTCATCGCATCGCTGAGTTGGCATACAGGTTCTTATTTTACTTATCGTGCGTTGGTATATTTACATCGGATCGGCAGCCATTTCGGCAGCATCGGATGGGCAGCAATCTCTAATTCCAAAGTCCACTTGAACGCTGCCATAATTTTATTTACACGTGATTCTGACATCGAGCCAAGCTGCCAAGCTTCGAACATAGTCGCCATTGCTCGAAATTGCTTATGACGTAGCAGGAAGAAGTACTCTGATTGGCCGAAATTTAGTCCGACTCGGATTTTTTCCTTCGGAAAGGAAAAAGTTGGAGTTCGCGGTCCTCAAGGTAACGGTGGAGAAAATCGGCCGGAAACTTGATTTGCAAGGAAAGTTGGTCGGATTTTTCTCAGTGTGATAGCCCTATTAAACTGCGTTTTCTCAAAACGCATTTTTATGAACTATCCGTACGTTAAAAAATTTATATGATTCATATCTTCACGAAATTTTGTATAGTTATAAATTCTATCAGTATCTATAGAATGAATTAATATTAAAAGTGCGAGAGAAAATCTTTCCAAATTTTTAACAGAAATATAAGGGGGCGATTTTTTTCAAATTTCAATTTCAAATACAATTTTAAAATTCTTAATATAAATATTTTTCTTAAATATGAATTCATTTTACAGATACTGATACCAGTTATAACTATAGAAAATTTCGTTTAGATACGAATCATAGAAATTTTGCTATCTTGCGGATAGTTCATAAAAATGCGCTTTGAGAAAACGCAGTTTAAAGTTATCTTATTGCGTTCAAATATGAAGCTTTCATAAAACGTTTTTAGGTGTATCTCCGGTTCTAGTTGGGTTTATTGCATAAAATTGGGGTCAAAATGCTCAGAAGTTTCTAAGATTTCAAATAAAATTAAAATTAAAAAATCGATTTTTTGAATTCTTAATCCTCCTAAGACCCCTTAAGTGACGTATATTATATTCTACTGTTCTGCGTATTGTCGTACTCATTTTCCTAGTAGCAAAGCTAATTATAATTAAGTACTAATTTGTTAACCCGTTCAATTCTCACCGTAGGGCACGATTTCTATCTGGTGTAATTGAGGCTCGAGAAAACGACTGCGTAAAAAGTAATGGTTTGCGCTGGAAATTTTAAAGTTAAGTCAAAAATAAGTATCTAGACGGCCCCACAAAAAGTTGAAACGTAGAAAGATACAAGAAAATTTTAAACCATAAAAATAGGTTTAAACAGCTTAACTTCACAGAGCGATAAGAACTTAATATACTGCTCCAGTTCGCATTTTCTTTTTCCGTGCTATACATCACATTATTTTGTACTGCTATTATGATTTTAGCAATGCACACACACAGCACAAAATGAAAGCAGTCGTGCGGTTCCGTATTCCCAATAACTATTCAGAAAATCGTTTATGGCTTTGTGTATTAAAAATCATTCAAACATAAACACGAGAATAAGTGCGTAACAACAACCCGGATTCCGCTTCTCTGAGAAATGTCGGGGCACCGTATGCATAAAATCGCATTAAGAGAGCGAAAAGGAATCGTCACGTATCGAGCAAAGCGGGAAAAACTTTTCGGCATTATACGTGACGTCATTGAAAAGCATCCATAAAAACATGTTGCAGCAAAGGATTGAAATTATTTACAACCAACAGCCATGGAAGAATCTCAGCCGTAACTCAAGAGAAAAGTGAAGTAAGTTAGGAAAGAACTAGAATGAAAAAGTATCGGTGGGTTATGGGAAATTTAGGAAAAAAAAAAAATGTTACAAAATATCATGTTCCTCGTATTTAATGGAATTCAGATTTTTTTTTCTTCTTTTAATATTGATAATTTCTAAACATGGGTATATGTTGATAAAACTTAGTAATAAGCCATACAATAAACTGGTATTTCTTAAAATAATTATACAGTAGTAGTAGAAATGCCTCCACCCGGTTAAGCGAATATCCTGGACAATCGATTTTATTAAAATTTTGGGGGAAATGTTAAAAAAAAATTAGAGAAAATGGTAAAGTTTTATACAGTAGGGCATTAATAATTTGATTAGTAGAAGAGAAAAAGAATAAATATAAATGGGTGCTAATGTTATTTAGATTTACAATTTATACCCCCCCCATAAAAAAAATGAAAAAATCCCTCACTGTTTCGTGAAGAATGAAATGATAGAAATCTGTTTTCCTTTTTCACACACATTTGCTCCCCCCCCCCCGAACGAATTTTATTTCGCAAATTTTTTAGCATCATTTTTTTCGGCAGGCTTTCATCTTTTTGCTCCAAATAATTAAGTAACGCTTCATGTACTGATGCGTCATTATGACTCCATGTCTGATGAGTTACATGATTTCCTTTATCACTTCGTCCCACTACGGTCGAGTAGATAAGATAGTGAACATGGCAGATGGCTGAAGTGGGAGTTCCTGATTTCCTGAGTTTTGGCCTATTGAGCGGGAGTCGATGTAACCGGTCTAGAATTTTGGGCCGTTTTTTCGAGATATAAAATGAATACGCCTTGTAACTTCAATTTCGAACTTTGTTATCGATTGTTGCATTGCAGTTTTCAGAAATGTCTCAATTTATCAAATCTTCTAGGGTATTTCTTTGCCCCTCAGAACTATTTTCGTCTTCTCTGAGAATTCTATTTTCTTCGTTCGATAAAATCGCCCTCGATGATATTTTAAATCTTGGTGCTTTATACTAATTTCCATGCATCATCTACATAATAAATTAAACTCGTCCCGGATAAGCCGCAACCCGGATAATCCGATCTCACTTAATCGAGAGTTTATCTACTGTATCTCATTTTTTCCCCTACCAAGGAAGAATGTACTGTTTGGTTATAGAGTGCACATGTATTTATAAGTTAAGAGTTTGAAGTATTCTACTTATTTAAATAACTAGCTGAAATACCTGTTCTTCCTATGTGTATGGGGATTGTTTTAAAACACTAATATGCAAATTATTTTACAATCAATGCCCATATCTGTCTTATGTTTAGAAATACATTTAATGTTGCAGTTGTACTGTCGGTTATTTGAAAGTGTTCTTAGGTTCTTTTATTTACGACGTAAATTTAACAAGACATTGAAAAATACAGACACCCTTTATTATACTGTTAAAATATATTAATATTTAAAAAATTTTCTTCAGCGTGTATAAGAACAGAAATGATTTTTTTGTAAATTTCTTCATGCTAGCATAGATTTTACGTGAGAGTTTAACTACAATTGAAGTGCGCTAACATTTATTTAAAAAATTAAAATAATTCTTTTATAAAGAGTTTTATTTATTCATGAGCCGGATATGAAAGTTTAACTATTTAAATGATTGGGAAATGCTTAGAACTATTTTGCTTTTAATATTAGAGCAATTTTCCTTCTTATATTATACAGTTATACAGTTGAAGATACTCTGTTTATTTTCAGAAAGTACATCAAGTGAAAAGATAAACAAAGTGATAAATAAATAAATTCTAGACACGTACAATCAGTAACAAGGAAGATAGAATCATGTGAGATGGAAAAGGAAAATGGAATATATGAACTTCTATTCAGCTTTTTACATAATTTTGCTTTAATATAGTACTGCACCTAAATAAAAATCACAAGTCTAAAATTTTCTTTCCTTTTGTTTTGTTTTTAATACAATTTCACAAGAATTGTCTTTCTGAGCATAGATATACTTGTATTTGTCAAAAATCAGAAGTTTTGATTGGTTAAAAATAAATAAATTCAGTTAAGGCTGTCCACTTGCCCCTTTTGTGGGGATAAGTGGAACACCAGTCATTTTTTTTTCAATAGGCAAATGGAGGAATTTGGTTTAGATGAGTGGGTAAAAGGAGATATTCGTTTTAAAGCTCTAGAAAAGATATCATTGGTTTACCTGAAACGGTTTTCTAATAGCAACTTTTTTTTTGCTAAGCAAATTCAATAGGAAAAAATGCCTTTATTTTTTAACATAGTTTATTATTTAAGCTCATTTACATTACATTTTATTTAAGCCACAAATATTTAAACATGAAAAATAACACACAGTTAATTATTTTTAACTTACAGTTACATGAAAAAAAAAGGATTGAAGCTTCTGACATCTTATCTAGACCTAGAACTAAATATTGGGTATCGTAAGTAGGCAAATAAAATCAACTGAACTAAAGCTTAAATTGGACTAGGATATATGGGTAGCTGCCGAAAATAATTTAATGCTAAAAAAGCATCATATCTGGATGATTATCTTATGTTAAAGAAGAAACAATGATTATTTATATACCAAAGTGTATGCGTATCTCCAGCTAATACGAATTCTTTAGAAGAATATAGGAATTCTGTTGTGTATTTCCGTAAAAGGACTTAAAAACAACGGACAATTCTTAACCTGGGAGCATTTATTCTATAAATCTAAATCCTATATTTTAATGCTGTTTTGTTTGAAATACATGAACGTACATACAACATACTTTAAACAATGACTGCCAATAGAACAGAATACATAGTAGTTCTTTTGTGATCTTCTGGAAAGTAACTATTGGTACTTTCTGTCTATTCTAAATAATTTACGTGGTCTATTATATGCTGTATGTAACTGATGTAAAATTTTTATGGTAACCGACGTTTATTAACGGCAATTAGAGCAAGGACTGGTAGACACAACAGACAGTGACAAAAAAACTACCTTATAACAAGGAAATAGAAAAACCATAATTACTTTACAACTTTATTATAATTGCTTTTTTTAAAAAGGTTATTTCATTAATTTTTTAAAATATTTTCTGTATATTCTTACGATCAGACGTATGCACGACTGAAAATAAAAAAGGAAGCCACACATCCAAGAATCTTTAACATTATCAAATTTAAACGTATCTGAGTCTCGGAAAAGATGGTGATACGGTTGACAAATGTGTGTGAGTGGCATTTTGCCTCCACAGATTTGGGAAAGCTTTGAGATTCAAAGATGGAAGAAACTTTGGGTATCACGTCTTGAAATATATTAGTGCAGTCTAAATAACATTCGCTTTCAGGGAACTCTTGTCAGATATGCATTGCCAGAGAATTTTTGTGTAAGCAAAAAGAATTTATAAAGTCGTGGAAGAATTCCGAGCTGTGAATTTCGCTGAGTTAAACTGACGCAAGTCCACAGTAGCTAGAAGTTTCATTTTTAATCTGTATATTTCAATACTTTTATTTGGTAAAGGAAAACACACACCGATGCTCATATGCTATTTTTCAAATTTATTAATAACTATGTCGTTTTATCTCTCGACCCCTTTATTGAAAATTGTCCGAAAAATGTGTCCCAAAAAAGCGACATAAAAATGCGACATAATTTTACATATATTTAGATACTATTAGTTCACAACAGCTTTAATCCATTGTTACAATATTTTGTAAGATGTAGGCATGCATCATGTATTTTTCTATAAATAGGTTACAATCATAAAAATTTCAACATAGGGTTCCCAGGCGAAATACACAGAATATGAGAGATAAAATGATCTAGTCAATTAATATCGTTTTGATATGGCAATAATGAAACTAAAAAATTAGGGGGGTTCAGGGGGGTCTCCTCCTGACGAGGGTGACGGCTTATTTATGGATTGTCAGGCGGAATGCCGTCAACAAGGATGTGACATAATTTTTTCTAGATTTTACCAGCATCTTCTTCCTGAATTGAGGTACAGACAAACTCCACTAGTTTCGAGAATTTTCTTTTTATGTCGTCAAATTTGTTGCCAAAATGGTCGGCAAGATCAAGGGGGTCACATACTCATTTCACTTGCAACAACGCCTGTACAACTCACTTTCCAACAGCGCACATCGATACGAGAAAACAGTATTACAATTTTGTAGCACTTCAATTGTTGTCTGTAAGCTGCAACATAGCTTAAATTTATAAAAATTGAAACATTCGGTCATGAATGTAGTAATAAGATTTTTCAGGGACTATCCTTACAGATACAGTCTCGAAAAGAGGCCAGAGCTCATAATTTTAGCTGCACTGATTATAACAATTACGTGGTAGGTTGTTAATACAGTATACTGTGAAACTAAGGGTTTTCTATGTACGTTATTTTTTATCTTTAGTATAAAAAATGCGTCCTAAGGACATAAACGCCACTCCATGTACAAAATATAAAATAAAACTAACCGGAAAGTGTAAGTTTGTATATTTTCAACAACAGCACTCAAGTCATCTACCTTTGAAAGCAAAACTGGGATCGTTGACCATAGTTTCTTAGTTTTCGGTCCATGTATTTGTTCATCCAATATTCTACTAAACGGGTGGAAATAAACTGAGAGAGCACTTAAAAAAATCACCGCTCAAATGTCGTATCATGAATGTTTGTTTAAAATTTCATATATCTATTATGTACTGTAAAAAATGTTATCATAAGAGTATTACAACTTGTGAGGCGGTAAAAATTTCTTCTTCTTTTTTTTTTCCCAAGAAAAACAAAATGAAGAAAAAAGAATTATGTTTAAATATTTAAATATTTTTAAATGGTAAAACTTCTCAGTTTTTCACTTTAACTAATTTTAGTATTACTTTTGAGTAAACAACATTTTAATCATGGTGTTTGATCAGAAGCTCATTTATATTTTTATAATACAGGTATTAAATTTTCCTGTACTTTTAATAAATACTTTATTTTTTACTGTAGAGAAAATGGAACTAAATTAATGTGATTGATCAGAGACTCATATCAGTATGAGAGAACTTCTGATTAGCCTATACTCAGCGGCGACATTGTTTCACAATCATCATGCACTATTCACAACTTGTAATTATCATTCGCAGTGATCAAATGTTAGCTTTTTTAAACAAATATTTACTGTTTAATTACTTCCTGATTTATTCAGCTGATAAAAAATTTAAATGGAAATACACATTTGTAAAGATGCGGAAATGATGTAGGGGAAGGTGGCCCAAAATGATCCCTTTAAGAGGAAAACTTGCATAAAATACCATACATGGTAAATAAAGCTTTGAACTTTTGCTACAATATTTGCCACTGTATTTTGCATCATAAACATATTTTAATAATATTTTAAACTCACTTTAAGATGTGAAAAACATAGAACTTTAAAAATGTGCCAAAAGGATAATTTTACCCGCACCCAACGGCAAAATGATCTTTTATTCAAAAATAATTGTAAATTGTTTTTTATTGGCAAAATAAAAGATTTAAAAATAATTACATCTATACATAATGAAATAAAATGAGTTTTACAATAAAATAGCACACACAATTTATTTTATGTGACTCAAAACGAAAAACGTGTCACCAATAAAATGGAATATTTCAAAATTATGCTTAAAAAGTTATGGCCTACAATAAATGCAGAAATAAATTTAATAATGTAATGGGAAGTTACGCATTCTGAGAATATATGAAGGGCTGCATGATGACTAGTACCCGGTATTGTAGTTTCTTCAGTCGATAGATCATTTTACTCGGCAGTATGGCTATCCACTTTAAGTCATATCACTGGAGAGCGTCGAGAAACATAACAAGCTAAACAAGTGTAATTCACATCTAAAAGTACACTCTATTCAGTAAACCAAGTCAAATTTCTGTATATTAAAGACTTTATTTCTAAATAAATAAGAAAGTTAGTGATTACCTTATAAGAAATATGATAAAACTCAGTTTTTTCAAGAATTCTACTCAGATACGTAATATACCGATCGCTTAATTATCGCCATTGCTTTTTCTTGACTTGACATAACTAGTTTATATGTTGCCTAGCAGATAGCATTACCTGTGTGGAAGAAAACATAGGTGGAAAATTTGGCAGCTAGGAACATTTTGGGCCAACTTCTCCTATACTGATATCATCTTTAGCTCAAAGATATTTTATTTTCTTGAGCTAATCAACATTTGATTACAGCCCACATTTTTTTCCGAGTACAACAGGTTAACTTGTTTCTTTGAAGACAAAACGGCGTTATGTAGTGAAAAAGCGATATTCAGTCTCTGGTCATGGGTAACAAAATCCCTTAAACGATGCTCATACGCAATTTAGACGTGAAATCTAATAAACCTTCGACAACAAAACAGTCAACTAAAAGATTTTAAAAACAGTTTCAAGAGTTTGCCTGAAACATGTGAAAAGACACCGATGGCTAACTAGATATTTTTCGAGTAGTTTATGGGGCTCATGTCAAGTTGACGTGAGCTAAAGTGATCTTCACTGAATTGTTTAAAAAATGACCAAGTATTTTTTTTTAATCTCTTTTCCTGTAAATAATTTTTCATCTGGTGAATAATGTATAGACAACATGTATATAAATCTGTGAATCAAGTCATTCCTTTAACCCTCTGAGGCGCAACCCTTTTTCAATGCTGAAAAAAGGGCAGCCGTTGCCATCGCTCGACTTAACTACCAGCAAGATGGCGGACGATCGAAACGTTCATCGCGTGCCACATATCTAGAGACCCTTTTTTGACGACAGCTGGCTGTGCGGCACAGCCAGCTGTCGTCAAAAAAGGGTCTCTAGATATGTGGCACGCGATGAACGTTTCGATCGTCCGCCATCTTGCTGGTAGTTAAGTCAAGCGATGGCAACGGCTGCCCTTTTTTCAGCATTGGGCAATCCATCCAGCTGTTCTCGCATTCTTCCATTTTTCAGCAGATGCCAGTGCTGTTCAAAATAATCGTGACCATTTTTTTACGGGAAATGACGTGCTAAAAAGTAAAGGATTCTCGTGGAGCTATGTCACCCGCAACTATTTTATAGAAATCAAATCTATTCTTCGTGACTGGCAACAGTCAAAACGTCAGAGTTTGGTGTTCCCAGAGCGGGAAAACTGCGCGTTAAAGGGTTAAAACATTGCTAATAAGTCTGAAAGGGAACAGTTCTGATGCTGCTCATTTCTAAATTTATTACGAACTCAGAATTACAGCAAAACTCTCTTAGGAAGATGGTAGACACAAACGACAGTCCAGAAACTAAAGTGTATATCTACTCATACTCTTGTAAAGTAGCAAAGCTCTTTTCTTAGAATGTTCCCCAGAGACTGAGTTAGAGTTTCATCTACTTTCACCACTTGCCTGATGCGTTTACTGTTGTTAGGCAAGAGCGCACAAAGAATGTCTTTTTGGGAAAAACATCAGGGACATTCGAACTTTTCTCTGGCTCTTCCCGAGAAATTAAGGGCAGTCATTTTACTTGAACACTTAGAGATGATATTCTAAAACTTTTGTTTGGTTGCGTTCTACTTAGTTTGTTGGAGAGTTTCGTCAATCCCTGATGGCTGTAGGAGGCGAAGCATGAAATACTTCCACGAAGATGTGCTCCGGGCTTTTCCCAGTGCAGGTATATAGAATGTAAAACGTACTTTAAAATGTAGGCGGTTTTGAAAGAAAGGAGTCTATAGGAAAAATTCTTAAAGCAAAATTACAAGCAAAGGATTATTATTTACTTAATTTTTCCGAAAACAGTTTCGCCATTTTCTGCTTCCGTTATTTATTATTGACAATAATTTCCATTTGTCAGCCAGCCAACTAAGGAAAGTCTGTAGAAAAAATTCTTGGAGTGAAATTACAAGAAAAATATTGCTATTTATTATTTTCCCCCCTAAAATAGTTTCACCATTTATTTTTCCGTTATTTACTATTGACAATAATTTTAATTTCTTAGAAAGCCATCTTAGGCACTGCCTTTTTAAAATTCCAGGGCACAATTAGTTAATTTTTCTAAGATTAATAATTATTATGTTATTAGTTATTAGTCTAAGAGGGCAACTTAAGTCGATTAATCTTAATCATTCATGCGGAATTATTTTAAGCCCACATAATAACCCTCCATAATATGAGCTATTATAAAAAAAAATTGGATGTTTCTGTTAGAGTTATTCAAATGAAGCATACTCAGAACCGCAAATACTTTTTATACAGATTTAATGATATGGTTATATCTAAAAATGTTTGGAGAAAATAAAAGAAATTATGCAAGTATATGCCAATTTTTGAAACATTTTTTTCACTTTTTAAAAATTTTATACGAAGTGTTATGTTTGTAATCATTAGTTGTTGTAGAATTAGTATCTGAATTTTCCATATAACATTACAATTTTTTTATTTTCCTATTATGAAATCGAAGAAAATTTTGTGATTTCGTATTGATAAAATACTTCCAAAAAATCTGGAGTGACTCCACTCGACTTTCCGAACACTTACGATTAAGATCATTACCAAGCACTTAAATAAATTTTAATCGATGAATAATTCAAACATATATACCAAATTGAAACTCAATCGAATGTACCGTTTAAACGCTTGCGCACTTTCAAGAATTTCTCCCCATATGCCATTATGTCATAACATAAAAGAAAGTTTTGTCGTATCCCTGTAGGAGAACTATAAGTCCTATACACACCAAAATCAATACCGGTCTTAGGATGGTGGTTTATAACATGTACACCGAATTTGAGCTCAATCGAATGTATCGTTTAAACGCTAGCGCACTTTCAAGAAATTCCCCCCATAGGCCATAATGTAAAAGAAATCTTTGTCGTAGCCCTGTAGAAAAACTATAAGTCCTATACACACCAAAATCAATACCGGTCTTGCAACGGTGGTTTATAACATATATACCCAATTTGAGCTCAATCGAATCTACCGTTTAAACGCTAGCGCACTTTCAAGAAATTCCCCCCATAGGCCATAATGTAAAAGAAATCTTTGTCGTAGCCCTGTAGAAAAACTATAAGTCCTATGCACACCAAAATCAATACCAAACTTGCGACGGTGGTTTATGACATACATATCCAATTTGAGCTCAATCGAATGCTCCGTTCAGGAGCTATCGTGTTCACTCACATACACACAAACACACATACACACACACACACACATAGACACACGCACACACACATACACACATACATACATACATCTCGTAAAAATAGCATAAATGGATTCAGAAGCCCTCAAAACGTGTAAAAACACCAAAATCTCGAAGTCGAATTTTTTCATGATTACAATACTTTCCTTACATGGTACATGTTCGGAAAGTAAAAAGACCGAAAAGACTTGCTAAAATTTTAAATATTTCAATTGTAAACGTGTATATATGAGTGGAGGGAAGGGAGGGGGGGACTTAGAGTACCTACGACCCTAGTACGAAAAAAACAATTACCTGTTAGTAAAATGTGCCCCATACGCTGATGAGATCATTTACAAAATTTTAGCTTTTCATCATAAAACGTGTCAGAGATGCCTTTAAACGAAGATGATTGGGGGCTATACATGAAATGGAATGTGAACGCTTATTGCTAGAGTGGAAAAAATTATTTTCTTAATTTCTGTACGACACCTAAAATGTGATCCTTTGCCGTGATCTTTTCCACTCTAGAGCCATTGAAAAGTGCTTTAAGTCAGTATTTTTAATCTTCATAAATCTGACACTTTTTAAAATAAAATTCCGAAATTTTGTGCATCACCTCATTAGTATATGGGACACATTTTACTAACTGAGAATTTTTTCTGTTCGAGGGTCGTAAACAAATTTAAAATGTGTGACTTTTTTCAATTGAACAAGAGGTATTTTTTGTTAACGAAGTCTAATTTCCATTCTTATTTTGAACTTTTTTTTCACTTTATATTGCCCACTTATCTAACCACTATAAGAATTAAAGCCCGTTACCATCTTTAACATTTAAATTTTGTCAGAAGTTGACTTTTTTTATGTTTCTATATTTTCGCTGATTAGAAGGCAACATTGTGTGCTTGGCGTATTTACTAATCTTTATTACAACATAATCGTTTCGACATTATTGACAAAAGCAGTAATGCAAGTTTCCAGCACGCGTACTATTAAGAAGGAAAAAGTAGTTTTACAGGCAATGTAAAACATGTACTAGCACAGTAATGCAAGTTTCCCACACGCACACTATTAGGAAGGAAAAAGTAGTTTTACAGGCGATGTAAAATACGCTTCGCGGTTTATTAGAGATGAGACGGGCTCAGCCCGAGCCCGAACCGGGCTGGGGCTCTGTAATTCACTATTGCGTTCGGGCTCAGACGGGCTCGGGCTCGTGAAATATTTTTATTTTATTGAACATACTCCTTGAAACAAATTTTTAAAAAGTGATTCATATGGAAAATAAAAGTACTTATAAAAAAAAAAATAGCGGCGCGGGTGCCTAGAAGGCGCGTGAAGCTCATTGGGTATTTCAGAACGGCGGCTTATATTGCTTAGTTAGTCATGAGATCGGACATTATTTCATAAACATAGATATAAAGAATTAGAAATTGTATTAAAAATTTGCAACTATATTTGTCTTTAATTTGCACAAACGGCAAAATTTATTGTATTCTATCAAAGAATTACTTCTTTGATAGAATACAATAAATTTGAAATACAATAAAGCTGAAATTTCGCGATCGGGCGGGCTCGGGCTCCGACTTAAATAATATTGCTCGGGCTCGGGCTTCAAAAAATGAGCCCGAATTCAACTCTACGGTTTATACGCAAGATATTATCTATATAAACAAAATTGGGAATACTTTTGTCTGTCTTGGAATTCAAAAATTTTGCCATTTTTATCCGTTTCGAGCACCTGGGAATCCAGTGCGACCGTAAAAAAAGTGACAGAATGGTAGTCTGACACTGTCATTCTGTCTTTCTGTCATTTTATTCGTAACGCTTTCGTCCTGCATCACGTTTAAATAGCTGAAGCGAATAAAATGAAATTTGGTGACATGATAGGTGGTCACTAAACTTAAACAATAGGCGTAGCATTTTTTAAAACTTTAATTAGATTTTGAGATTTTTGCAAAAAGTTTTTCAAAATGTGAAAATACCTGTCGATTATGTATAAATCGCTGAAGCAAATGAAATAAAATTTAGTATCATCACAGGTGGTCACTTAAACTACAGGCGTCAAACTACTTAAATTTTTTTTATAGATTTTGAAATTTTGTAAAAACTCAGTACATATCTGTTCCATTCCTGAAAAATGGCAATGGAATTGAATAAAGTTTGGAATTATGTTGGATGCAAGTTAATTTTCAAACTTTAAATGCCTAATCTGTTTTAAATATTTCAAAGATTTTGGGATTTTGAGAAAGTCGTATAAATGTTTGTTCTCGCACACTTTAAAAATGGATTAAGAGAATTCAATGAAGTTTAGCAATATGATCAGGAAAACGACTAAAACAACAAACGTCGGAATTTTTTGAAAATTTTAATTAAATTATAAAATTCTCTTAAAAATATTTATTTTCTGTTTCAGATTTTGTGAAAATTGGGCAAATTTTTTTTTAGGCATAATATTAAAATATCTCAAATGAATAAAAATACTTTAGCTGCAAGCTAAGAATGATCTCTTGACTTAGAAAGCTCATTCAACTAGAATAAAATTTTAGTTTTAAAATAAAAAGAGATTCTCTTGTAAATTTGACTCATTACTTTGTCACTCTCTTACCTGGAATCTTTAAACAATACACAGAATTCATAATTTTGTCTTCTATACTATTGCCAATATACTAATTCCATTCTTTATTTGCCTACAATGCTGACGAAAATTAAGGCATTATGGAAATTTGCATTACGTTCTAACCAGTCAACTACGGGTACTTCAGCTAGTACAATATAAAACGAAAATGCTCAGTAAAGTGCATTGAAAAAAATGATTACAGCAAAACATGTGGGTAAACGTAACGCCAACACACTGTGATGTTGTCGTTACGTTTAACCACAAGTTGTGCTGTAGACTGTGCCAATTTGCTATACAATGTTCTTCGTGCTTGGCCTATCCACGTCATCACGTCATTTTGTGAATGGATTTACAACACACAGTGCTGTATTATTTTAATGCACAACGTGTGGATAAACGTTGTGATGTAAACAATGCCAGATACCATAGTCATTTCCATAGGTTCTTCGTGATAGGCTTATCAATGTCATTAGGAAAAAGAATCGACATTAGGAAACCTAGAAAAATATTTATGCAATAGTCTTTGCTATATATTAAATACTGTAGAGGAACTATTCGTTACCCTTAATTGTAATCTTATCTATTTATTTACAAGTGTAGAAAATTTTCAAAAAATTAGTTTCGTATTATTTTACTGAAGGTATGTATGCTTTCTTTAATTCAAACATTCTGTAAATTTTTTCATGTGCAAAGAATTTCGATTCATTAATGATGAGATTAATAATTATATTAATATAATTTATATTATGCAATAATATTATATAATATAAATAAATATAATATAAAAATATGTAATGAATAACATTAATGAAATTCCTTTTGACTGAATATGAAATTATTTACTGTTTATAAAGTTGTTTATTCTTACTTTCTTAACTGCTAAATCTCTTAATAATAGTCTAATCATCTTCTATAGTAATCTATTCTAACTCTGTTTAAATTACTCTTACTTATGTATTTATGATATTTCTTATTTTGATATTTATAAATTTTAGTAACATTAACGAAAATTTTCGTGCGGTATTCATTTAAATATTCTTACGTGGACAATTAATGAATTGACTAATCAATGAAAATTAGATCAAATTCATAATCTGTTGCTATCCCTAATATAAACACATAATAAATACTTGATACTTGTTTCATAACTTACTTCAGCTAGAAAACAAGCCTGTGTAATTCAGAAATATTGGTCATAATAGACTATCCGTGGAATAATATGTACTTATTTCCTTTAATACAAATACACGATATATTTGACTGACATTCAAATTACTACTCTCTCTAAATAAACATTTAAAATAATACTTGGTTTGTCAGTTGCGTAATCCGCAGGAAACGAGTAATTGAATGAAATTCGTTTACTCATTTTATACACAAGCCCATCCACAGCATATTCCAAGCGTTGCGGGGAAAAACAATTCAATGAAAATAAATCGGATTAACAATTTTAGCTTTTAAAACCCAAGAAACCTAGTGTTTTTCATATTCGCACGGAAAACAACAATTGGGTAATCTTTAAAAATTTAGCATTGTAGTTGTACATAACAATAATAAACGATTATAGCATCGAAAATGTACAAATCTAAGGAAAAACATTTGAAAATATTTGGCTGTCGCATTACTACTACAGCAGACAGGATGAACCCAATAGCAGAACTGAGAATGTGCCAGTACCTAACCCCGATTTAAGTTTTTAAATAACGCAAGAGAGCCAGCTTGTGCATGTGATACTTGTTTCATAACTTACTTCAGCTAGAAAACAAGCCTGTGTAATTCAGAAATATTGGTCATAATAGACTATCCGTGGAATAATATGTACTTATTTCCTTTAATACAAATACACGATATATTTGACTGACATTCAAATTACTACTCTCTCTAAATAAACATTTAAAATAATACTTGGTTTGTCAGTTGCGTAATCCGCAGGAAACGAGTAATTGAATGAAATTCAATTACTCGAATGGGTTTTTGGGGAGTTGAATGGGTTTTTGCATTTCTGAGGACAATTTTTCTATCCAGATTTCTCTTAAGGATATGATTCTGAATGAATTACTGGTCATCAGTTTCCTTTAAAAACATTTATGTAGAAAATGAAGGAAATTAAGGTTCAAAAGGAGAGTGTATTTTACAACGTTGTTTATGATTTTGAACGACTTTATGAACTGAAGGAGAGATACAATTTTTTTATTTTAAGGCTTAGTTATTGATGAAAAATACAAGGTAACTCGGTGACACTTCAAAACGTTGCATAAAACAACTGTTACAAATTCAGTATGTCTCTTCCCAAGGATTAAATCTATAAAATTTATATTTAAACAAGTCTATGAAAAGCCTAAGAAAAACTCTAAAATACATACCCTTCTGCTGTCGCAGCAAACACTTGAGTGTCTCAATCGCCATCTCCCGATTCGATTTTCATAGAGCGCTCGTAAAACTTTTGGATATTAGATCATTAACAGGCCTTATATGCCATACCGGATGGAAATTACAAACACGGCAGAGTTATTTTTGCAGAACAACATACCTTATCCTGTTAAAATGGTTTTCGTTATCCATTCGAAATGTTAGACACAATCACCGAACCCAAACAGAATCGTTTATTTGATCATGGCTCACTTGGATAAATACAGGCTGTCCGAAATCCAGTTTCTCCTATGGGATTTTGCGTAAGAGAAAATTTTCGCTTCTTCGCCGATTTGTCGCTTTTACCCAACGAATCACTGTTGCCATCTCTGCCGGAGAAAATATGCCTAAAATCAAAGCTAAAAGTATCCAGGAATGGATAACAATGGCCGCATTCGTAAACGATAAACTCGTTGCATGAGCGCAACTCGTTTCGCGTTTACGAATGTGGCCCACTGTTATCCATTCCTAGATACTTTTAGCTTTGATTTTAGGCATATTTTCTCCGGCAGAGATGGCAACAGTGATTCGTTGGGTAAGAGCGACAAATCGGCGAAGAAGCGAAAATTTATTCGTACGGGAAAACGGAGCTTTTTGGACAGCCTGTATATATCCCAGTGAGCCATGATTTGATTAGGTAACTCAGTGTGTTGTTGCCATTATCTTAAATAAATTTGGTGAGAATTCTGCCTTACTTGATCCAAGTGTCATACTCTTTCAACCATCTCCCTGGTCAGTAGAAAAATTCTTTACGGAATCTACCATCGAGGCTTTTCGTTGTCATACGATTTTCCGCCTTGAAAACAAGTTAGCTTCTGTTGAAAGCAGGAGTTGTCATGCTGACTGAACGCTTGAATTCTTATTCAATAAAATAAATTCCAAAAATTTAAGGTAATATTTATTGTACCTTTTATTAGTGAAATTGAAACCATGTAAATATTCTAGTGTAGTAATAGTTTGGAAATCAGGAATGCCACATTTAAATGACATTTTTTAAAGGTACCATTGAGTTTGTGTTAAATAATTGGCGCTTTTTCAACGGCAATGTCTCAAAAGTATTGAAAATATTCCAATTTCACTCCCTAGATATTAAATTACACTAAACTCACTAGTCGCAACAGCCCACGTAGGGCCAAGGCCCTACGTGGGTCAGCCTCACGTGTGTCAGCCTCACGTGTGGCCCTTATTGTTTAGTGTCCAAGCTTGGTGCTCATTTGATCCACTCACCGAAAGTACGAAAGGCTGAGGTAATTGAATATGTCTATAGGCCTTAAAGTACTGAAAGCCTTTTGGGTGATCTGTAAATTAACTGCCCATTTGATTTCAACCAAAAATTGATGTGTACAACTAAATGTTACAACAGTCTTAACTATAAAATTTCAGCATTATGCCACTAATTGTTTTTGAGATGGGAACTACATACCTTCATGAATCATTCTCAGAAAATTGCAAAATCATGTCTCTTGTTTTCATAGAAATCGAATTTTTTTTCGCTTTTACAACAACTTTAGTACAATGAACTAATATTTTTAAATTTAATATTCCTTATTTTTATAAATGGGAAAACGCACTGTCTGGTAATAGAGTGGACATGTACAGATGCGGAAAAAAAAGTCCCACTTGCTCTTTATTTCGCCGTCGTTCGTCGTACAGCAAAGTTATATATTACCATTCGTTTGCAAATAACGCATACTTCAATTTACTATTAATTTAATGTGCATAAGGGGCGTCTTCATATTTAATTCTGCATCAACTTCGTTTTTCTCAATGGCAACCCCATATTTTGACTATATTAAACGAAAGAAAACCTTCAAATTACCCTAAATATAAATTTTCACCAATTTTCTACGATAATTTCCGGAGATATTGCGAATTAATTTTTGCGCGTTTTTAATGGACTTTCTGCAAATTGAAAAAGGCTATTTGTAGGTTCCGAACTTTTCGCCTTTCATTAATTTCGCTCGCGAGAGTTAAAAGAAATTAATATTATTTTCAAGCAAAATATTGTTTCCATCTCTATTAAAGTTTTTTTGTACTGAGAATATCAAAGGTAGAAATTAGAATATTTAGTCTGTGGTCCAAATGACCCGTGAGTTCATAACTTCCTTGGTTCGTACACATGATTTAAGGGAAAAATGCAAAATGACTGCTCACGATTTTGAAAATCTTTGTAATTTTGAAATTGTTATTGAGTATTTCCCTTGATGGTTCTCTTTGACAGATGAAATGTTGGCAGGAGTTAGAGGCTGCTCTCTGCTCTTCTGACTACAAGCATGAATATTACTCAGCTATGGTCGAACTTGAAGAATGATTTCCTGATAGAAAATTTATTTGTTTGAATTTCATATAAAAAACGCAATTACTTTTTTGCTGACCCAATATTATCACTGTGTTTATTATTTCACTTTCTTCATTTAATACTATCGTCTGCAATGTGCAATATTCTTAAGACTTTTGGCGGTATTTTAATTTATAGTTAGATGAAAATTGAGACAAAAAAAAAACGTGATTTTGAATGTTTGATAAAGTATGGGGAAGTCCAAAGACCTAATGTTTCCGATATTAAAAAAGGTCACATTCATGCCTGGAAAGTTGAGGATGTTAGTTTTTCAGAAATAGGACGTTGTATTAGAAGACATACATCTACTGCATCTAATTCTATAGCTGGAAAATATTTTATTTGGGGAATATGGTAGCGGACGCAACAATACACGCTTTATAGAATCCCCATCAAACTGTAAAAACTCTAATTTATTTGCTTCAAAATTTGATATTTTTTAATACTGGTATCTTTTACTGTGTTTTTGCACAAAATAAATCTAATTTACGTTTATTTTATGCAATTTTCAAAAAAGTTTCACTTAATAAATTTATATATGGTCCCTTAACTCATGAAAATAACATATTTTATTTAATATAAATTAAACTACTGAACGTAAGAATTTGAAATTTTGCACAGCCATGTAATATTACTTTCTGCATCTATTTCCATCGAAATTTCGCTAGGTCGCTATTCATAATTTTTTTGAATATTTATTTAATAATTCATAATTCATATTAATAATTTATTAAAAATCATAGTAACATTAAATTATGTTTGGGTCGTTTAGTTCTAATAGTACGAATAAAAATCAGCTTCTTACTATCAATATTATATGAGATATGAATTGAAGTATGAAAAAATATTTTAACATAGAGGGAGGGGGATTTTGGGTGCTCATAACTCACTCATTTTCAGTCCAAATTTATTGAAAATTGGTGTCCGGGGTTAAAATGAGCTAAATTTTTGAAATATGAAGTGAAATCTAGGGGTTGCTATTGAGAAAAAGAAAGTTTCTCTGAATTTTAATATGTAGATGGCCCCTTATGCAATTTTTATGCATAGCAAATTAAAGTGTACATCAATCATAAACGATTGGTGTATCTGTAACTTTGCTGTACGACGAACGACGGCCGAAAAAAGTACAAGTGGGACTTTTTTTCCGCAGCTGTACTTATTAGTTCGCTCATTGAACAGCTGTATAAATTTTAATGTTATAAAACATTTAGGATATTTGTTATAGGCCTAATAAGATGTGCAAAAATTGAAGTGCTTATTCTTGCTTCATTTTTCTTTTCCTTTTATCTTTCTTCTTAAAAAAATTATGTCCGGTAACAGAGTTTACATTTTTCAACATTTTAATCTAAAACTCCAATGTATCGTTGACAGTGTGAATATTTTACGAATTTTGTTTAATTTTTTAAATAAAATATTTTTCCAGCCAATAGTAATTAAAAGTTCCAGAAAAAATACATTTTCTTAACACTTGTTTAGAATGGAAATTGCAATATGTTTTGAAAATGACTTACATTCTTAAATACAGACGCAACCCTCAGTATTAATTAGTCAAAGTGGACTTCACTGTTGGTGAAAATGCGCAAATCATACATGCGCAAGTCACGTTCATAAGTACATGCGCACGGTCAGACGTCTCGCAGAAACTAGTGAAAAGTAAATTTAGGAATATTAAAAGACGACATTTTCTGTCCAAATCTTACCATATTTTTTTTACCATCACAAGTCATCCATTACTTTGTACAAGGAAGTAAAAAAAAAAAAAAAAGAACCAATAACGAACACGTAAATGCTGCAAGCATTCATCACCAGTAGCAGAGGAACATTCCATCAGCTTTCGCAGCCCCCCAACAAGTGATATATTTAGGTAATTTAGCGGCGCATTGTTTGCGCATTCACGTCCAGACTATCCGTAAAGCTGGACCACCAGGGAGTCGTGAACGGATGAATAGATTGAAGAAGTCTCAATGATTTTTATTGCTGTCGTTTGTTTATGCTATGAAAGTTACATTACTAGGCCATAAAGACTTTGGTAATAACTTAAGGTGCACTGTTGGAAGTTAATTTTACATAATACATGATTCTATGTCTGTATGTGGACTACTACTGATGAAGAATGACATTTTTTTCATTCGAAACACGTGTACATAACCATAAGTATCTTTTATGGGTGTTATTTTACAAAGTATTAATTATTTCAACTTTTAAACACCAGTTTCTTTTGTGTGTTTTTTGTTGATCATTTTTGTTGACATGATTGTACAGGGTGGTTATTAATTAACGTGGGGTATTCAGAGCCCTCTAGCGAATAAAGTATTGGACGAAACCTAACCAAATCTGATGAGCATGCATAGCAGACCATGGGATTTTGATTTCCAAAAAAAAAAAAAAAAAAAAAATAGTTCCAAAATTTGCACAGGGGCAAATTTGGCGCTGCAAAAGTGTATTAGCGTAAATATTTAATGGTTAATTCACAAACAATACAGCAAAAATCAATTTTACTTACAAATTTGGTTCAATATGCGCACCATTGGTAAATTCCAAGAACTGCATACGATGCATGACACTTTCTACTGCCGCTTGCAGCATATCAGAGTTGATTTGCCTCACGTGTAACGTTATTCGATCCTTTAACGTTGCGATATCGGAGACATGCCCTTGATAAACAACACCTTTAAGAAATCCCCACAACCAAAAATCACAAGGATTGAGATCGGGGGACCTCTGGGGCAATTTTACAGGAAAAACCATTGATAATTTCACATGAAATTATCAATGGTTTTGAATACGATTGGTAACAATTTGGCAACTCATTAGACGAAAAAAATAGTATGGCGAGAATGACCGCTGGGATAATACGTAAGTACCTAATTATTATTATTTTTTAGATATGCTCTATCATTCCGTACTTTATCTTAACCAAGAGTTATGAAACACCCTGTATAAAACACTAATTAAATGCATGCATGAAATTTTCCTGTGTTAACCTATACGCTTTTTAAATCAATAAGAATCACACATCTTGTGCGTATTACAAATAAATAAATATTTTTACTCTGGGAGGGAGAATAAAAAAATGCTTGTTCACAGATGCCAGTTTTTAACGGTACCTTGCACCATTTAAAAAAACTGAAATGCATATATACACAAGAAAGACTGTTGCTTTAAATGAATGTGAAGTAAACTGAAATAGTTGAAATCACTTAAGGAAGAAAACTGGTAGAACATAAATAAAATGAAGATAAAACAGATAAATATAAAACTGAAGTTTTCTAAGGATAAACTTAAGATCTCGCGGCATCCCAAATTCGATGTTAATTAAGATTCCTAATCTAGAGAATAATGTGTACTGTCGCTAAAGAAAATTAGTGTTGCATTACCATACATTTCGCCTTACTGAAGCTGAAATATGGACACTAATTTTTTTTCCAGCAGTTTTAACTATTTTTTACTGACATCTGAGAGCAAGTTCAGATACTCAGACATACAAATTAAAATCTTAAAATCGTAAACGAGCAAAAAATTGTTGATAAGAAAAGCTCTTGAAAAGCACTTCAGTCAATAATCAACTATAAGAATCCATATAATAATAAGTATCAATCATTCCAAGGATATTTTTTAGTAAGAAGTATGCGATGGTAAATGTGAATAGATACGAGATAAACTCTTATGGAAAGTGATAAAAGGAGAAAAGAAGGAAGAAAAAACCCTAAAATTTTATAATTTTCTGATATTATTTTTAAAGCATCTGATCGATCCTATAACAAAAACATAAATTATTTGAAATTAATATGGAGAAGCACAAATTTAATCTAGAGTTCTTATTTTTTCTCACAAGAACTTTGACATGATGGACATGTATGTTATTTAGAACATTAAACATTTTAAATAGAACTGTAAGCAAACAATAATTTGCTATTTTTAACATTTGAATGTAAAATTTATATTTTTCCCCTTCTATTTAGCATAAATTGCTGAATGTTTGTGGAAAAATCAGAGTTATCGTTTTACACGTTTTTTTTAATAAATACTCTGCTCCAAAACTGTAGAATATAAAGTACGACTTGATAAAACCGACAATTATTTATTTCAGTTTTATACTGAAGCTATAGAAATGCAAAAACTCAATTTTAGGTATTTTAAGCTCCATTGTATAAATCGAGTAGCAATAGACCTATCCTAGATCTCATAAATAGAGAATAAAAAATAAATTTACAGGATGATCGCTTATCTTTAACCCTTCAATTCTAACAGATTATACCTTTGTAAAGACACCCAGTACTATAGTTCTTTATGTCACGATTCCACTTTATTATAAGACTTTATCAGTGCAGTTCGCTGTTTTCCCGTAATTGGTACTAAAGAAAAAAACAGAAGCTAATGGAGAAAAAAAATTCTAAAAATAAAAATGTTGCGAAAAATACTACAATCAGGACACTTCGTTCTCCAGGGGATAGTTTTTATTTCTTAGCATTAGAAGCATGTACGTTGTTAATTAAATGGTAGTCAACTTTCTTGAAAGCTATACAAGCTGTATTTTCGAAATTCACTCATGAGTTATAATTTAACTAGATATCTTCAGAACCGATTTAAAGTATTACAATATTTTACAGAATATTCGTTAAAATAGTTAAACAAAATAAAAACTCACTACTCGTTATATAATTCCCCTCATATTCGGTATAGTTTAAATTTAAAGTAAGACACTTATAGTCAGATTTAAGAAGGAATAACAAACTTTAACAGTTTAAATTTGTTAGGAGTGGTATGATGTTCTAGAAGAATTTATTTTGAAAATTAATCGCTACAGGAAAAATATATTAATTGTGAAATTTCAAATAATTGGTTACTTAAGAGTAAATTCAACATCCAAAAATTAGGTTCATGAACCTTTCTTTTCCTGTAAATTTAGAATTAGAAAAGAATATTGAAAATCAAAATCACGCACGTCTTTTTAGTTTACCAAGAGGACGTTGATATTATATGTTTTTTTACTAAAGAATTAAGTATGGAGAACACTCTTTAATTAAAAATAAGTCTATTAATGTAAAGTCTAAAATTAAGTAATGGTGTTCTAAAGAGAATATTTGTTTTATATTAGGATTGTTTAAAATAATAAACAATTTACTGAAAATTTGATGGCGTTCACTGAACTCACCTTTTTAATTCAAAAGGATGACTAATTAAATGAATGATGAAATTTCAATCTAAAAAAAGATGTTATCCTTATAATTTGGCTTTTTTAAATTGTCACTTTACAGTATATAGTCATTATTTTACTGTCTAACTCTTTTTTTTTCTTGGTTTTTCTTATCAAAATTTCTTTCTTTTGCATCAAATTTTCGGCCTTATATTTGCTTCCTATTGAAAATTTGTTTTTCTGTTTTACGTCTTTCACAAATAACTGTATATAGACATGTATGTGAAAAAAATGTAATGTACTACTGCGAATGGAGCTTAAGTCCTCTGAGAGCAATAGTAGATCCGAGACAAGAAGGCGAGCTGATTTCAAGAGGTTGTATCTTGTATCTTGTATAGTTTGGCTTGTTCTTGTATATGGAACACTTATTTTCGAACTTGTTTGCTTAGTTTCAAGAAACCACTTAGAAATCCTAGTCAAATAAAGTGAGCAACACAATGACAGTTTTTACTAGCACAAAGAAAAGTCACATTCATAGGTTACTTATTACATAAAGTTCACAGGACAAGCAAAAACTTCCAGGGGATGAAGGGGAATCGAACCCAGGAATGTAGGCTTAAACAAATTAGGGGAAATGGGGATACACCCGTAATTTCTCATCCATCGGTTTCCATATTATCGGGGTTCAATACATTTTACACTCATGTCCATAAATTAAGGATAATTCAGAATCACACAGAAATTGATCTCTAAAATAAAAATTTCACCTGTGGAATGATCACACACATCTTGAAGAAGAATATGCAAATTACAGGAAACCACCAGTTGGCGTGGATGGTACGTCAACAATGACGAGAGTGTAAGAGAGGGGTATATAAGGAATGGTGGCAAAGAAGTAAAATTGTTCACAAGCGCTGTGAAAGCCTTTCAGTGCAAAAACCGCATAGTTATGGTACAAAGGAGGCATTTGAATGTTGTTTTACGTGGCAGAATTATCGGACGACTGGAATATGGACGTACCCAGCTGGAAGTATCCGAGGAACTTGGAATCGCCCAGAGTGTCATCTCCAGGCTTTGGCAACGATTTCAAGATGATGGTAATGTGAGTAGACGTTACAACACAGGTCGCCCCCGAGTTACAACGCCGAATGAGGACCGCTATTTGGCAGTTACTGCCAAAAGAAACAGACGGAGTACAGCATTAGACCTGTCTCGTTAGCTCTCTTCAGCTACCGGTACGACAGTTTCAAGGCAGACCGTGTACAGACGCTTAGGGCACATTGGTCTATATGCTCGTAGGCCTGTCAGATGTGTTCTACTTACCGCAACTCACTGTCGCCTGCGATTAACCTGGAGTAGAGAGCATGCATTGTGGACACCGCAACAGTGGTCTTGTGTGATGTTTTCCGACGAGTCCAGGTTTAGTTTGGAGTCTGATTCTCGCCGGACATTCATCTGGAGAGCGCCAGGTACCCGTTACCACCAAGAGAACAGCATTGAAAGACACCGTTACGGTGGTGCAGGATGGCTCGTTTGGGGAGGAATTATTCTTGGTTCCAGAACTGACCTGCATGCTCAGAGTGTAACGATGACAGGCCACATCTATCGGGATGTCATTCTGGAACAACATGTACGTTTGTTTCGGGGCGCCATGGGTGCTGAATTTGTGTTTATGGATGACAACGCCCGTCCTCACCGTGAAAACATTGTAGACGAATGCCTTCAATCGGAGGATATCACCCGTATGCATTGGCCAGCATACTCACCGGACTTCAATCCAATAGAGCATGTGTGGGATATGCTTGGCCGACGAATTGCAGCCCGTCAACCCCCTCCCACCTGTCTACCGGAACTTCGGAGTGCATTGCTTGATGAGTGGTGTAATATTCCCCAAGATCAGATTGATCATTTGATACTCAGCATGCCTAGGCATTGTCAGGCCTGTATTGCATCGTCCGGGAGACATACACGCTTAAAACTATCGAGCTAAATTAACGCTCCTTTATTGATTTAAATTCTAAACAGCCGATTTAAATCCTTTTCCATTTAAAAACTCCAAGAAACGCTCCTTCGGGGACATAAACGCACCACGTCACCCCTCCGTGTTTAGTGCACTATACGCTTAATATGAATTTGGTCGAAAAACTACACATTCTTATCCGTAGGAGCGTTTCTCTCTGAAAAGAGCCCTGATTGGTCCGTCATATCACGTGACAGAACCAGCTTCGCCTTTGCAGCAAGAATCAATCGAATCACTTCGTTCGTTTGTTTACACTAGAAAAATGTATATAAGAACTATTTGATTTGTAACATCAATTTGTTCTGCAGATAGACAAGCGCAGAAACTTTACGGTAAGTACAATTTTTAAATTTCATTCTTAAAAAAAGGTTGTATTGTTTTTTCTGTGCATGAATTTTGTTCATTCAGTAAACACTCGTAACTAACGAATCTAAAAATTCAGTGTCAAATTCATCTTGTATCATATGCATTTCTGAAATCGGAAATTTGGTAAAGAAACATGTATAATCAACTTAATGCTGTCACATGAATGAGCATTTTGGACTGGAAAAAAAAAAAGAACCTTTTTTTCCCGCGCAAACACAAAGCGATCTCATAAACAGCGGCGTTTTCAGTGTGGGGGGGGGGGAAAGAAAAAAAATAATAAGTTGTTTAAGTGAGGATGTTTTACTTCAGCTATGGAAATTTTTTCTTACGCACTAAGAAAGACATTGAGAAAGTAAACAAGGGCATTACTGTTGTTAGGGGTGTGGAATAATCCCACTATAAAACACCAGACACTCCGGCAGTGTTTTGACATAATGTCCGCGCCGGCGTGAGGCCTTTTAGGCACTTTTTTGCCTGGCTTCAGTGTCAGTAGTTCTCAAGGTTTCGTTAGAACGTAGACGCGCAGTTAGATGTGCAGTGTAAATAGAACCATATTTTCATGTATATATATTAATTATGCATGTGTTTTGTAGTTAACCAAGAACGGATTGTGTTAATAATAAAGACCGATATTTTAATGATTAAAAAAGTGGTATAATTTGAGATTTCCACTTCAAGGCCTGTGCAGAACCCCCACACCTTTGCAGGAATGAGGTAAGAGCTTATGCTTTTTTACCTAGATTTATTGTGGGAGTTTGAAGAATCTGTAGATAAGATTCTACAAGGAGTGTTTAGCAGTGGCAATCATTTTATGGAAGTAAAATAAGATCTTTTACATTAATTTCTTTTTTCTCGGGATGGAGGGCCGTCGCCCTCTCTGCCCCCACCCCCTTAATCCGCCCTTATGTTTAAGTACATGTTTTTGAAAGTATTTTGAAAAAGAAAAAAAAAGTTTGTAGGAACACAGAGTGATAAATTTGTGTTCCTACATTTCATAAGTAATTCAATCTATTTTTTTAAAAAATGGCCATTCAAAATAATTTTTAAACATTAACAAGTCCACACACCCAAGAAAAGATTAAGATCTCAGTGAATTAATTTTATGGAGTACTTTGCTTAAAATTTATTTATCAAATTAGAAGTACATTGGGTAAATTTGAATAGTATTGCTATGATATAATGAAATTGTATTCTTACAAACACTACTTTATTGCAGAATTAATTAAATTTAACAAAATCATACATAAATCACTGTTCAATATATCAATTACATTATTACATTGTATGGAATACAAATATATCCTACACAGGGCTGCGCCGCCCATGTGTGCGGTGCATACAGCCGCCAGATACTAAGGGGCGCCTCGAGGCGTCCCTTAGGTTAGGTTAGGAGCACTGTAACACATTCTTAAGTCTGTGGTAAAACTGGCAGCACCTTTTATTAAAATGGAATCTTTGACAATGGAAGTTAAAATTGGGAATGTTTCACTAATTTACTTTGATCTGAATTAATCCAATGTTTCTTCATACGCTGTTTTTGTTGATGAACAGCCGAATTCAAGTGACTATCAATGGATGGTCGTATGAAAGGGCTGTATATGGAATTTTCTAAGTTTTTTTTTTCTTTTTCTAAACTTTTGGAATTAAAAATAAATAAATATATCCATCATCAACGTTTATGGATGACGTAATAAAGATCTACACTGGCGCAAGAGTATCTTGGAAAAAACGTTCTTCAAATGAGAATATTAACGATTTTACACATTTTTGATTTAGGTGACCAGTTATCGCAGCTCATTCAGAATCAACTGGAAAATTATTTTCAACCTTTAGATGAGTCCAGCAGCAAATAGGTCAATTAAACTTGGTTCCACTAGAACATCGAAAGTGAAGCAGCACCGGAGTGGCCTGTTCATGGGAGGGTGTACTCCTCTCTCGACTGTACTGTGGACTGTGTAAACCAAAAGAGAATGCTTGTGCCCTAAAATTTCCGTCGCTGCAATGTCCTCTTTGTTCAAGCGATACCGCTGGGGATATCAATCCAAGTGCTAGGTCTCTCATCTGGAATGGATTCAAAATTAGGAGACCACTCATAAGGGCAGCATTGGTCTGCCTATTTGGTGCCCCCATAATGAAATGACCAACATCTCCTAAACTCATAGAGGTCAAGTCTAATACAAGTAGGCCGTTGACCTGGCCATTAGAAAGAAAGAAAAAAAAAAAACCTTTAGATTAACTCTTTTAGCCCCTGAGGACACAAAAATCACCTAGTGTCGTACAGGATGGAGTCCTATCCTAATTTGTATGCTTAAAAAAACAGAAGACATTTTCTTCAAAAATTTAATAACTAGCATTTTATATTAGGTTTTAGTTACAAATTCAGTATCCATTATAAAAAAAAAAAAAAACATATTTAATTCAAAGATAAATCAGGTTAGAACGGGTTGATCTCATAGAGGAAGGGTAGGGTTAATGGAGTCGAAGATGCGTAACAAGTTGGATTGTAAAAGGTTTCAAAAATTAAAAAATGGGAAAAGAAATCTAAAACACTTTCATATTTTAAATACACACTGAAGTGCTATATGTTAAGAGTATCATAATCCATGAGTCGGCCCTATTAGTCTTTCTTGCTTCATTACATAGGAAAGTGTATCATAATACATGTGTAGGCCCTATTTGTCATCCTTGTTTCATAACGTTAGAAATTGCATCATAATCCATAAATGTGCTGTATTTCTCTTCCTTGTTCCATAAAACACTTCTTTGGAATTAAAATCTATATTAAAACAGGGTGTGAATTGACGGGGGGGGGGATGCCCGGGATTGCCCCTGGCTGAAAAATGTAATATCCCTGGCTAGAGAGATATTAATTGATCCCTGCCAGGGATACTATTTATCCCCTGCTGGAGAAATGTTAAAATTAGCTCCTGTCCTTACAAATTCAACAGTACCTAACAATTTTAAGTATTGAAAATAGAAATTATTTTATTTACTAGACAAAAGAGCAAGTTACAAACATCCCTTTGAAATCAATATATACATGCCTGATGCCACTTCCCATTCTGCAACAAATTAAGACTGCGAAATGAACGAACAAGTGCTGTTCCACCACAAGCCGAATTTGAGAGTAAACGTAGAATCGACATAGGCAGGAATATGTGTGCACAGAAAATCGGGGGTCGACTTTTGTTTAAGTGCCTTCCCAGACATGTTGGCGACTGCATTTGTCATGTAATACTTAATATATTATGTGAGTGGAGCATTTTACGCCTTCCCTCCTTTTTTTTTTTTTTTTCTTTTCAAATGTCCCCTCCAGAAGAATGTTTTCTTTCAAATGTCCCCCCCCCCTGAAGAAAATGTTCAATTTGCACCCTGTATTAAAATTGCCTATTTAAAACTCTTTTACAATCTTTGTCAAACATATTCTAACGATACTTCACCTTTATTGCTAGAAGTCAAAGTTCTTATATCAATGCTTATATCAATTCATTTAAGTCCAATTTAAATATTTTTTTTTTCGCTCTTAATTTTCCCATTTCTTCAAAATTTATTTTTTTTTTTTATCTTGACTTCAGAATAATTGGATAGATATGATATATCGTTATTTTATTAGCAAAATGCTTAGAATCCAATATTCCTGGAAACATTACATAGTATCAGAGCTGAAGTTTCTAGAAATATCTAATTGCTTATAAATAGGAAAAAATAATATTAAATAATTAAAAGTATACATAATTTTGTCATCTGTTACAAATTAGCTACCTTTAATAAAAAAAACAATTCTTGGTTAATTCCTAGTTTAGGGGTCTTCTCGGCACAATTTCAAAAATTGCCAACTTGGCGCATTTCCTCATTTTGCCCATGGGAGCTCCAACACTCATCTCCTAGGGACAATGGCGAATCCAGAAATTCTCTTTTGGGAAGGGCTAAATTTTGAAAAAAGCTTATTTCACAAATACAAAATGTACAAAATAAAGCAAAATTTTAGTCTAAACCAATAAAAACTTTTGGGAGAGGCTAAGTGATTAAAAAAAGATCACTTTACATATTCAAAGTGCATAATGTTACCCTTTAGCAATCTCTTTTGGGGGGGGGAGGAGGGTGAAGCCTCCTAGCTCCTCCCCTGAATCCGTTACTGTCCAGGGACACTACGGAGAAAACGCTAGAGACCTGCACGGGCTGGGCCGGCCCGCATGCCTTACTATGGGTACAGGAGTAATAAATCTCCTGTCAACAGCCTGGGCCGGGCCAGGCTGGACTTGTGTCTAGTGTTAATTTTTTATTCGCCTTCCTGCTACCTGCAAAAAATTTTAAAACTTTCCTTAATATAAAATGCCTGAAAAATATTTATCGATTTATTTGGTCATCTTTATATTTTTTAGAATTTCTGGAATTTTTGAACTTTTACTCCTTAACTATGGGCCCGCACAGGCTGGGCTAGGCTGTGATGTTCGTTTCAAATTTGTTCTGGGCCGGGCCTACAAATTCAAGGATTCCTCGAGCCGGGCTGGGCTGATACAAGCAGGAAAAGCACCATCATCAGCACCAAATGATGAGCTGGTAAGAAATTTGTGCCTGCTTTTATTTATACTTAAACAAGTAAAGAATAAATCCCCAGTATATATATAGTATACATTGGAAAACTATGGAGTACTATGGTATACTATGGAAAATACTTTCAAAACTCTTAGAAAGTATATTCAGAAGGAAAACCCAATAATATCGGATATACTATATCCCTGAAATATCCCAAATTTATTGTTTATAATGGAGCCTTGGTATGAATTTTGTTTTAGTAAATCCATATTTAAAAATTTTTTGAAATGTGACTTTGTAATGATCATTGTATTAGGGTCAATCCAAGTTAAATCAACAAATGGGTTGTACAGCACAATTTTTGATTTTCATAAGATTTTACAGGTGATGTATACCTATCGTCTGTAGTCTGTAATGAATGAGGAAATGGCAAAATATAAAGAAAAGCCTAATAAGAACTACAAGGTTTTATTTTCAAGTCAGGTTATATTTTAAAAATATATTTCAATTAAATTTGTTTCAATAAAATGTTTAATTTGGTAATTATATTTGAATGCTTAACCTATTTTTATTAGTGGTTATGGGTGGATTTTTGTATTATACTTCTAAAATGTTGTATCTCCTCTGTCTTTTAGAATAACAAGATAATTTTTGTTTTGTTTTAAAGTAGTGTGTAAATGCTTTGTACCCTATGATTTAGACATTTTTATCAACTGTCCCACATGAGTTTTTTTTTTTTTTGGGGGGGGGGAGCACATTTTTAAATTTTTCTAAAGTCTAAGAAATTCTACTTGATGAATGACCACCAACAGGGGCGTAGCCAGAAATGTTTCATGGGGGGGGGGTGTTACGACTACTGCAACTCATATGTATGCATACATGTGTGTGATAATGTAGTGAAGAATATACATTTTGTATGGTAAAAAATTTCTCTGGGGGGGGGTTATGACCCCCCTACCCCCCCCCCTTGGCTACGCCCCTGACCACCAATAATAGCTAACTTTTTTTACCACACATAGTACAGGAAAAATAATTAATATTTACTTTTTTTACTTTTTGTCCATCTTTTTTTTAATGCTTAAAATGCCCCCGCCCCAAAAAAAAAACAGTCCTATTTGGTCTTTTTACTAATTTAAATAAAAATTCTACAGCTTTTAGAAAATGAGTCTAAAATGGTGATTTTTACTCATCTGCAGAATAAATAAATACTATATATCAAGAACAATTTCTCTTTTTAACAAATTAAAAAAAAAACTGTTTTAGGATAGGTAAATACATAACACCTGACAAGATCTCATAAAAATCAAAAATGCACAACTTTTGTTTCAAATTTATTGATTTTTTATGGAATGAGCCATCATTTATTTTATCTGTGCAGATTGATGCTGAATTCAGATGTATGCACCCAAATGCAGGTTGTTTTCTGGGTGCATTTCCTTCCGTGTATAGCGAAAGGATAATAAAGTATGTCAACAAACATAGATTGGACATAAAGGAAAGAGTCACCGATCAATTAGATGGTATGTATGTATTTAAGTATAGTATTTTAATATATGTGTAATTGTTTAGTACTTGCGTATTAACATGTTAATTTTTTTTTTTTTTTTGCTATTTTTTCTGCTCAAACAGAATAATTTAACTTCATTCAAAGAAAATCTATTATGTACCTGGTATAACTGGATAGATTTTCTTAATGTTTCTGGGATGGGTTTTATCCCTTCTCCCACCTATCTTTCAATCTAGAGGGGGTCTATCTCCAATTCATGCTATAGAAGATGAATAATTATTTTATATTCATAAATTATAATATATTCTTATAGAATGGGCATAATCTCTCATCCCTAATAACTGTGTTCATACATGACACAACCTTAAGTGTGTATCTCCTCTCCAAGATATATAAAACTTTTCCTGACAACAACAACAAAAAAGTGTTCTGAAGATTTAGTCGATAGTAGTTATCCTTTTCTTCTTATTATTCAAGCTGGCATAGGCATCCCTACCTAATGATTATTGGGGGAGCGGGAGGACAAAGAGCAAAATATTCTCTTTTTACTAAAAATTAACATTAGTAAGACAAAATATTAGGGGTTATGTATCCCCCACCTTTCCCCATAGGTAAAGACGCCCAAGCTGATATTTGTATTACAAGCTGATATTTATATTTAATCCATTCCATATCTTACCAGACCAAACTTTATAATTCTTCATTAAAAAGTTGCATTGTTTTGCAAAAGTTAAGTGATACATATTAATATTTAAAAAAAATTTCTCCTCTTCAGATAATTTTAGATCTCTGATGATGCTTGCTGAGCTCTTGCCTGTTGTCAGGCTGAAGGAAAAGAATTAAGTTTAATTTGTAATCTGCCTCTTATTTATTCTGTATATTTCCTCTTTTTTGTTCTTCGGCTGCTTTCAGGCTTGAGTCGATTGCTAAAACGATATATTTATGAATTTAACAGGTAGAGATTTATTTGTTTAAAAGAAAATCTTTGACTATAGTGCACTTGTCTAAATGCTGCTTAATTAATAAATTTTTTGCTTCAAAATCTACTGACAAAAGCGAGCAATATTTGAAAAAGTTTTTTTTTCTTTTACTTAGATAAAAGAATGTTATGTTATGCATAAATGTTTAGTATAAATGTTTTGTTAAAAAAGATTTATATGAACATAGTCAAGCTTTTAAATACTTCAAAAGTCACAGTTATTTGTTAATCTCAATATATCTTAATATTGTGCTAGAATTTCAAATGTAAAATGCATTAAGATGTTGACAAATCATCAGTTAGCTATATAATTATCTAAATGTGCAAGCTACTGATTCCATATTTCAAGTAAATAATCACATTAACTATTTTTCAGGTCTTCATCGAAGGAAAACAATCTGAGGTTCTGTTCAGACATATTGGGGTGATAGTTTATTTGTTATTTTTGTTATTTAAAATTCATTACAAATGCTTACAGCTAAGAATACCTGTTTATTGGATTTCTACCCACAATTCCAAAAACTGGACTTTCCCCGATTTCAGTTTTTTCCCTTTCCCATAAAAATTTTAAAAAATAACAATCCCATTTAAATTCTCAAAATGTCATTGAGGTTAATTGCTAACAAACTTTTTAAAAATAATCAAGCCTTTTTGAGATAAATTCCACCGATATTTTATATAATTTTATTATATGCTTTCTCATTTTTAACTATTTTACTTTTGAAATTTGTTCTAAATATCTTATGACAAATATGATTAAATACTTTTTTCTAAAAATATCCTCAGTTTTCCTATCTCAGTCTCTATCCTCAGTAAAAATTTACTAAAAATATCCTCAGTTCTTCCAGGAGCTTAGCAATTCAATAAATTTGGAGGGGAAGAGGAAGCTCTGTTACAGTTGATTTGGGCAAACAAACAAACAAAAAAAGCTCTGTGCTGAGATAATTCATGGTTATCCTTTCCCTCCTCTAAGATATAGAAGGGCTTGAGTTCCCCCTGACTGAGGTTACTGAATAAAATGCCTATACTGTGTTGAAATATCAGACGATAAAATGTTGTAAGTGTGAAAGTTCATTCTGTCGTTAATATGTTTCATGAAAATACTTTCTCTTTACAGGTAAATATATGCTTAGATGAAGCTGTAAACAGCCTAACTGAATCTATTTTTCATAATCCAACTTTTTTTTTTCTAATTTTTATTTTTTATTCTACTGAAATGTGAATAATGATTTTATTCAAGTTCTCTGTGATTTTTTAAAATTTAATGTAGAAATAATACAAGTAAGTAGGCAAGGAATATTTAATTTTGTGATATTTTAATATTTTGTTGTATTTGTAACTGAGAATTGGCTTTTAAAGTCATCAATTTATTGTAGTTCGTCTCTCCATTTATATTCTCCATATTAAAGAAAAAAGTCACATTCAATCAAAAAAATATTCACAGAAATTGTTTATATAAATATTATATGAACATAATCTTTGAGTAAAATCAAAGAATAATCAGGAATAACTTTTTTCCCCCTTGAATCTTATAATCACTCTCTCTTTGTTAAATGTGGAGCTTTTAAAGCTTTTTGGAGACATGTTTTTAGCAGCACTATATTAATTCGTAGTTGTACTACAAGCAAAATATCGAATTTTTTTTTTATCTGATCGGAGTTTTCAGCAATAGCAAAATTTAAGGACATTCCCCCCCCCCTCAGGACATAAGATTAGTTTTCCCTATACTTTGTAGCTAAGATTATTTCATTTATTCAAGAACTGTCATCTATGTTTATTAATGTTTTTAAGCTGCTATTGTTTGATCAAAAAACATGTTTGCTTTGCTTTAGCAAATAGCATAGCTGTGCACATGGTGGCCACTCGTCCTTGAAAACCTGGAATGTCCTTAAATTTTGCTATTGCTGAAAACTGCGATCAGATAAAAAATTTTTTCAATATTTTGCTTGTAGTACAACTATGGATTAATATAGTGTTGCTAAAAACATGTCTCCAAAAAGCTTTAACGGTGTTATTCGAAAAAATCATGTGATTTTGGTACATAATTACAAATAAACTATTTATGCCAGGCACTTCAAAATTTTGAAACTGTCTCTTTACAAGCTGTATTACATACTGCAAAGACAGGCCAATCTGTATCAGTTTCAATACTTTTAGAAAAAATTCTTAAGAATTGGAAATTTTCGCAAAGCGTGTCACTCTTCGAAAAATCTTGCAGCTCAAATCCATGTTTAAGAATTTTTTCTGAAAATTTCACAAAAGCCACAGCGTTTTCGCTTATGGTAGTGTGTAAAACAGCTTATAAAGAAACATCTGGAATTTTTCGGAGACCATGGTGCTATTAGTTTATTTCAATTTGTGTACCAAGACTAAAAACAGAGTTCTTTTTTTTCGAAGAACAGCCTTAAAAAGGTGTATACTTTAGAGTTATCAGTGGAAGCAAAAATCTAATGTGCCATCAAAAAATACAAGAGATTTTTTTCCCATATAGTATGTTTGGATAATGGCCACTGCACTGTAGTTATTATTTTGTAAAAAAAAAAAAATGGATCCCCCCCCCCAGTATTTTGTAGTTACAAGTATAAATTTATTATCAAAATTATCATTAATTATCAAAAACTGACATGCATTTTAAAGATTTCACAGTAACTAGGAAAGAGAAAAATGTTCATTCAAGAATGACTTTGGGTTACAGGTACCACATACTTAGTGAGTTACAAAAAATTCAATATGTAAAACTATGTGACAGTAATTTTTCATAAAGTGTACCAATTTGGATGTATAGGTGCCTTATGTAAATATATATCTAATATATAAAATTTTCGTGTCACAGTGTTAGTTACCATACTCCTCTGAAACGGCTCGACCAATTTTAATGAAATTTTATATGTATATTCGTTAGGTCTGAGAATAGGTTTTTAACAGGGGGGGGGGTATGTCTCATACCCCTAAGTCATAAGGGTGGTCCACCCCAAAATTTTTAGCACCAGAGTGCTATTAGTTTTAATCAGGTATTTGTGCAGACATTAGTGTGTCGAGTCACTTTTCAAATGTGTTTGCCAGATAACGTAGGGGGGGGGGTTAATAAAATGTTGAAAGTCACACAAGGTTTGCAATTTTTGATAATGGATCGCTAAATGTGGTGCCAAAATGTGACAATTTATTATAAATATATTTCGAGTATAGTTAGAAAACGCCTGGCATATATTGTAAAACAGTTTTATTAGGCGATTTTAATATAGATTTCTATTCCGAAAAAGTGTTTTGTGAAACAAGAAGGAAAACGCGGTACACTCATGGATTAGGATGCCCATTCCAAACAGTATTTAAAATGTCTTTGCGGCATTGTTGGAATATGCCTGCCGAAGATTGTAAAACAGTTTAAGTAGGCGATTTTAAGATAGATTCCGATTCCAAAGATGTGTTTTATGGTACAAGAAAGAGTTGATTCCTATTTTAATGCCCCCACTCTCGCCAACCTAAAAAATCCATGTACTTTGGCGAGCTTTGCAGTCATGAATCTCTGGGAGTTATGCACAAGTTTCAACAGTACTTAGGTATTACCCCGGCGGTCCACCAAAGCAAGCAATTTTTCACCAAGATAAATGCCAGGCACATGAAATTGTTGATGGTTTGGAATATGATTGGCAACAGTTTGCCAGCAAATTTGACGAAAGAGTAGTTTGGCGGAAGTGACCGCCAGGATAATACGTAAGTACCGTTTCAACGCTCCCAAAAGAACTAGATGAAAACTAAAGTAAACAAATTAGCGATAAACGTACCAGTTAAGGAATTTGAAGACACTTAATTATTAAAACTACATTAAGTGGCAATCCAAAATAAAATAAAAATGTAACAGCATGCTGTACTTACATGTTGTTCCAAATCGCCATTTTAATTCTAAATTACGATTGCCATATAAATGCAAAAAATCGTCATGGTAACTGCATATGTTTAATGATCGCCAGGTAATAATACTGTTACCAGGTGCAGGTCGCCAAGTATGAAACATTGCCAAATTGTGAAGATGGGTAAACATGTTTACGATGGCGTGATGTTCTCAAGTAACCCTTATAAGGAGTTGAGGTGTAATTGAGTTGTGTTTTTGTTTCATGATGTCATTAGAAATTATGTGATTGGTCAAAGAAATTAACAGGGAACACAGTTAAGTTTGAAGGAATTATGTAATTGGTTGAAAGAATTTATCTGTAACCGAACCTGAAATGAACCGTTGAACATGCTTGTTTGTTCTGATTCATTGGTGGAAAAGTGCACAGTTATTTAATATGGTTTTTAATAAGTGAAATTTCATTTTTTTAATATTAAATAAGGATAAGTTGTTTAAAACTGGAATTTGCTTTATGTTAAGATGCGTTGTATGAATTAAGTTTTTGTTGTATATGAAAATTTGAAAGTGTTTGTTAGGCAGAATATTAAACATATCCGCGGTAGGCTTAAATTCTGCTTATTTGGGTGCTTTTTGATGCATCAAGGCCATTAAGTAAGGAATTAAATAGAAGATTTGAGGTATGTGTTTTTGTTTATTTAAATATTCATTGTATGATTTACTGTATTGGTTTGCGGTTGAGATTTAATACTGTTTTCTTTTGTAGCATATTTATGTAAAGGTTATCGTATGCTGTGTTATTTTAATTTTATGTGAATTGCTGAATAATGATTTGTGATGAAAAACGGAGGTTTTTAGTGTTTTAAGAAAGATGGATAATTTTATTCGATATAAATCGGTTTACTTACATGGATTTGCAGAAAACAGGTACAATACTTCGGTTTAATATGAATTAATGTATAAGGATTTTGGGGTTGTTTGTGGTGAGTTTTGATTTTATTATGTTTTTAGTAATGTAAATTTTGTGTGTTTTGAAAATATTAAAATCGAATGAATCTTTTGAGGGGGGAGATAGTCAGTTTATTTGAGTGTTTTTTGATTAATTTTAAACTGTGATTTTAACATTTTAAGGGAAATTTTGTTGTATATTTTTCTGCAGAAACATATTTTAGTATTTTGCCTCTTTTGAACGTTTTGTATTATATATTTTTTAACGTACCCCATAGCCCCGAGGTAGTGCTTTGTTCATGTTCATTTTGTTTGTAATTGCATTTAAGTATGTGTACAAATGTTTGAATAAGCTGTTTAGATAAGTGCATTGTAGTTTTTGGGTTTATTTTTTCATATATAACTATGTATGTTTATGTTATGTTTGGCGAGAAAGCAAAGTTGCCAAGGTTAGATGTTGGCGACAAAAAAAAGTCGCCAACTCAACCTGCCCCCGTTTACGGTATTATTCCCGATTGCCATCTTGGTGAGAGTCGAGGCGTTCAAGTAGGAATCAACCCAAGAAAGACAAACACACTACACTCATGGATTATGATGCACATTCCAAACAATATTCAAAACGATGAAGTATGTAATATACTTGGTGAAGATTGTAAAATAGTTTTAGTAGACGAATTTAAGATAGATTTCGATTCCAAAGATGGGTTTTACGAAACAAGAAAGAAAAATACAGCACAGTCATGAATAATGATACACTTTCCAACTTAATAGAATAAGGAAGAAAAATAAGGACGACGCATAAATTATCATACGATTTTAATATATAGCACTATAGTGCGTATTTAAAATCTGAAAGTGTTTCAGATTTTCATCCTTTTTTATTTTATTTTTTTGGACAAAATTTTTTATGGAATGACTATCAATGAGTCTCAAGGCCAAACTATGCCTGTTTGTGGCTTAGATTTCAGCACACCATGTTTTTCACACGGAGAATTATACGTGGCATGCTCTCAAGTGGTCAAACCATCCAGTTTATTTGTATTGGCTAAAGATGGTATAACAAAAAATATTGTTCACTCTATTCCGTTAAGGGATTGATATTATTTTTTAGTAAAATTATTGTAATTAGCGATATATATAAATTTAAAGAATAAATTACAATGAATTAAAAATATAAATGTTTGGTATTGTTATTTTTATATTCCAGCATCGTTCACAGCGCTCCATGCCTCTTCCACTCATATACCATGTCCTCACACACTTACAATAAGTTAGTCATTTCTTTCTACTAAAATAATCCTAGGAATAATTTATATGGCAAAACAACGTTTGCTGGGTCAGCTAGTATATATTTATTTATTTATTTGCTATTGTGGTGGACTCACAGTTGCCACGCTTTCGTTTGCTTTATTTTTCGGCAATTGAAAGCTGAGCAGATAGTTACCTTTTGTCTAGTTGGATAACATCTGGATCTAGTGCACCAGAGTTCTCTGGTTTGATCCCAGTTTTCACCACATGCTTCTCCTATGCTGCTCAAAGATTTGTTAATTAAAAATAAAGCTCTTTTTTTTTTAAACCGAAATATTGCACTTTATTTTTTTTTTTACACTAAGCAAAAGTGTTTTAAATTAATGTGTATGCATAAAGTATATATTTTAGCCTCCCTTCAAGCTTATAGAAATCTCAAGTAAGTAGACTGCTTGATTGTAAAGAAGTTTACAAGATATTAAAAATGTCTCTTGAAGTTGTTTTACGAAAAAGGAAAAAAAATATTCTTGTGCTGCTTTTTTTAAGTGATATTTTCTATGTCAAAAGAAAAATGTACAATTTGTATATGTTTAATAAAAGATTTTTTTATGACAAATAAAAGGATTATTTATTTACAAGTTATTACAAGCATTTCTTTCTTTCTGCTTTTTTTTTTTTTTTTAATTCTCTCTCTCTTAAAACGGAAACAGTGTATTAAGAGAATTGGTTATAAACATCAATACTTTTTATTGTTCGGATATGAATTTAAAAAAAAAAAAAAGAATTAACATTCAAATATTTTTTCCTCATAAAAATTACTCAAACTTTCAGAGACTAGTTTTACTCCAAATGAAATCATCAAATTTCTGTTATTTTCCAAAGTTGAAAATAATGTAGTAATTTTATACCTAGTTAAATAATTTGTTATATAGAAAACTTCAGTGCTTTTTTTTGATGGTGTTAGTAAGAGGTTTTAAACATTGGGTACTTCTAAGTTTGATTGATGATAACTTTTATCTATTAGTTTAAGACCTAAATGTTTATTATGGTATTTAAAATGCCGAATTAGACCAGGGGTATAGATCCAGAAAAAAATATAGGGGTGTGCACATATTTTTGTCTGCTTCCTCTTATACAATTGAACTTGTATAAAAACCACTCTTTTATAGTTTAAATTTAATTGTGGGCAGTGGACATAGCCCCATTTGGATCCACCAGTGGCGTAGCCAGAAATTTTTCATGGGGGGATTATGACTACTGCAACTCATATATGTGTATACGTGTGTGATAAGGGAGTGAAGAATATACATTTTGTATGGCAAAAAATTCCTCATGGGGGGGTTATGACCCCCCTATCCCCCCCCCTTGGCTACGCCACTGGGATCCACCAATGGCAGCATATGAGTACTCATAGGGGCTCTCACATATATGAGGCTTTCAAACTATTAAAAAAAAAAATTCAGTATTGGGAAGGCTTCCTTCCAATATAGGGGGGGTTGTTTGGGGGGGGGGCTCCATTCTGCTATAAATGCATTTGACTCCCAACACCTTCTGGATTCGTTAATGGTGCCATGCGAGTACTTATGAAATACAACACATGCTTTCAAACACTACAATAATACGAAAAAAATCAGTATCGGTGGGGGGGCAGTGCCCCAATGTGTGTGTGGGGGGGAATATACGGAGCGCATTATGGAGTCTCCTTTCATAAATGCATTTGAATTTACAAAATAATTCAATCCAATAATATAAATTTAATTCGTCTGGGGGGGCACCCCCCCCCTGTGGACCCACCATTGGCGCTATATCTTTACTTACGGGGTCTATAATTGGACTTGCTAACACTAGCATTAAAATACAAAAAGTTAAGCACTAGGGGGGGACCTCCCCCCCTTGAGGGAGGGGGGCTTCTTTTAGTGATGTTGTGACATGATTAAGAAGCATAATCAATTAATAATTACACATTTTTAAGTTCAAGCAATGTGGACGAACCGGAAAGAAAATACTTGAAAACACTCCTTTTATATCTTAAAATAATCAAATTTAAGTCTAATATTTAATCAAAATTTCCTAAAACACTCCTTATCAGCTTAAAATAATAATCAAAATTGAGTACAGCTATATTAATAAAAAAAGAACAAATTTCTTAGAACACTCCTTTTGTGTATAAAATAAAGTCAAAGTGGAGCGTTTATAAAATGTTCATAAAAGGAGTGTTTTTCACTCCACTGATTTTTATCGATAGGTGGAGTTAATTTAGCTCCATTGGGAGAATGGCTGTTTGAAGTGGGAAAAGGAGTGTAAATTAGCTCCGTCGGAGCTTTTTTAGCTCGGCATTTTTAAGCGTGTACTTCGTATTAACCATCCTACTAACCATGTTATACTGTTTTTTGTGAATAGGTTCTTTTTTGAAATTTGGTCAAGGGAGTAAAACTTGCAATTTTTATTAATTATGTCAAACATATAGCATCTTTTTTGCTCTTTACTTTTTGTTTAATAAATAGACTTACAAATAAGTCAAATTTGTTTTGCTTCTTTCTCTTTCTTTGCCTGACTTCATTATCCTTAATTTATGGACATGAGTGTATATTGAAATAAAAGGTCCGTTTACATGGGGAAATTGAAAATCCCGGGTAAAAGAGAGAAGCAGATAATAGGGAAAAACGCGCAGCGTATCATGTGAAAGCGAGGTCATGTCATATCTGCATTTACCCTTCATTCTTTTCAACCTCACATTTTTTTCCCTACGTAGGGTAAACGAGATTGAAAGCACCTAAAATTCCGGCATTTACTTCGCATTTTTGTCCATGTAAATGGGCCAATGAAACGCATTCGTCATTTTAGGAGTTATGGTTGAAATTTTAAAACTTCGATTTAAAATCAGATAGGGCATTTTTCATTGCTTTATAACTCCATCGCTACTCATTGAATATGATTTATTAATTTATTTTGAGATGTCGATTTCAAATATGAAATGATAAAGTAGTGTCGCCACTTACGTTCCAAAATTTGGGTTCTGTTTTGATATACAGGGTGATTCAAAACTCTTTGAAACAGAATGCAAGAATTGGTAGATCGAATAAAGATGGTTCAGAACCGCATAGCAATGTGGTGTTGGAAACGCCGTCCTCATGTACCCGTTTATAATCACTTTGAAAGAAGTGTTGAGGTGTTCGTATAATTTCTCAATCGAGTTTCATAAACAGTGGACTTTTCTCTGATAGACCAATGAAATTAAATAGAATTTTTGTAAACTATCAATTTTAGGCAAGTGCTGTTTTGAAAAATGCATTAGTTTTTGACAAAATCGTGGCCAGAAAGTTTGCTATTGATTTATCTTTGCTGATTATTTATCTAAACTGATTGATTTATCTAAACTGATTATTAACATGTCATTGAAGACGACGTTTCCGACTTTACATTGCTGTGTGATTTTAAACCACCTTCGTTGCCTCTACTATCAATTACATTACCCCAACCCATCACAAGAATTTTGAATCCTCTTGTATAGGTTCCATCTAATAAAGATAGAATTTACTATTTGGAATAAGAGAGAATATTTTCCTAAGTGAAACAATACTTTTTCTTTTACTTAAATGTCAATAAAACCTTATCAAACAACAATCTCCAAACCTCGTTTTAGTTCTTTTTCTTTTTACCTGAAAGGTACAATTAGGTCAGTTGTCTTGAAAAGTGCTCTGTGATCAATGCTCTTGGCACGATTTATCTTTCTTGTTTCAATTAAATTTTGTAGTTAGGAAAATCTTTCTTCCACTTTTTTTTAGGGGAATAAAACTACACCGAATGCCACCAAGAACACAATAACCAGCTACTCCAGTTTAATTTCCGCTCACAGTGTCAATTTGACAATTCAAACTCGAAGTAAAGATTTTCGACTGAGGAATCATCCCCCAGAAAACGGTGATAATTTCTCCCATCTCTAGCTGGCACACGTACGATTTAATACTTGGGCATCCAGGCGAATAAAAGACTAGAACACTTAATATTAAATGAGAACATGACTTCTGCCTGATCAAGTATTCCACCGTAATGACATCACAATCGAACTAGAATCCGGAAATAAAACTCGGCTGTTTTCTTGCATCCACCGCGAGCGTATTCGCTTTATGACGCACTTATATCCTTGCTTTTGGTTTAAATGAAATTCTGTGGCAACAGTGCATTCGGTAGGAAAAAATACAGTTCAAGAAATTTATGAGAGAGGTGTGCTATCGCACTGATATTAGTAATAATAATAATACTAATACTAATAAAATGCTTAAAAGGATTGGGGTTGAAATTAGATTTGCAATGATGGATTATACCCAATTTTCTCTGTAAATTAATTTCAATAAATTTATAAGAGTGGACTCAAAAGTTTATTTCAGAAAATGGAAATATTATCAAAACGTCATGACTATTTTAATGTGAATTTAAGAAGGAATTGTTTAAATTCACAGTGAGTTTTAGTTTGTTTGTTTCTGCTGTTATGGCAAAACTACTCATGGGCTATCTGCTTAGGATAGGGGTTGCCTTGGTCGAAGGCCTTTCTAAGGAGTTCTAACACGTATTCATGTTACATCTGGAGAAAACCAACTAAAACTGCTGATTGTTAGATCGACAGCCGCTTGACGTACCCGAACCCGGCACTTTCTCACTTCAGCCTGTGTGTTTTAGATACTGTTGTGTACCGATTGTGTGCAATTATTTCTCCACCTTGCTCAGTAAATAAATTTTTTCTAAAGTTGACAAAATAAAGAAAGAAAAAAATGGAAAGCATTCATAGAAAAACAATATTTGAATTCACAGGAAGTAATTTTAGCCAGCTTTATTGTGAACAAACTCTCAAGTATGAGATTATGCATATCATTATTGAAGGAAATACAAGTATGCCTTCGTATAGTGATAACTAGTCTTCCTTTAAAATATTGACGAAAGATAATTTATGTTTTCAGTAATGCAGAATGAAAATATTGCACTACTGAAAACATAAATTATTTTTCGTATAAATGTCTTTTCAATAAAGTAAAAACAGCGAGAAGATTTTGGCAGCTTCCTTGTTTCCGAAACCCATGTGCGGTGTGCACTTTGCACATAAAGTAGAACCTGCCTTATTTGGTGCTTACTGCTTTCAGGGGGATAGTTATATTGAAATATATCTTCCGTCGTGTGTCGCAGCCGGAAATTTGTTTTCACATATACAAATATTTTACCCAGCGATGAAATATGATAGCATAATTACATGATCATTTAGTCAATACTTGTTTCATATTGTCATATGCTTTGAGCGTTTGTTTCTCAGCTTTGAGCGAAAAAGAGAGTCATTGATTTAACTCTATTTTCAGAAAATGAAAGTATATCAACTTTTTTTTCTACAATCTGTTAAATCACATTTACTGAACCTTAGCTTAAATCAGGGTGTATTCCTTCGGGTTAAAAACATCATACTTGAAAAAGTTAATGCAAATCAGTTTCAAACTTATTAAAGCAAATATTTCAAAATGTTTAAAAGGAAAATAATATTACACAGGTATTTCTCAGCAATTTATTGATTTCCAAGCTCTTCGCAAAAACCAGTTAATGAACTTTAAAGTAAATAAAAAGTACATGCAATTTTACTGAATTAAAAATTGGAAAATTTGCGTCTGTTAAAAGTATCATACATTAAAACTCTTGTTTTTAAGTAAATAATAATTTCTGTATATAACGAAAATGAGTAACATTCTTTAACACATTCTACTAGCAAGTATAACAGAGAGTTTTAACAAAACGTCCCGATTAATTTACAGTTACGATTTTTTTTTGTGCGTGTGTGTTTGTTGTGTGTGTGTGTGCCTGCCTACATTTCATATTGTATGCGAACACCACAAACAGAATGATAGATCATTCCATAGCCATCGATTATAAAGCATTATCCGACACATTTGTATACATATATATAGAAAACTTATTATTGCACATTTATATATACTTAATCACTACTGTGCCTGAATGTATTGTACTACCGCATAACGAATAAATAACTTGTTCACTCGTATCGATCTCAATGACGTGATGGCATACTTCCCTTCTGTGTCCAACAGATGCTTGACAGCATTAGTGCTGTAACCATGCAAAGAATAAAAAGAATGTAAAAGTTACGTCATTGAACGTATTTTCTCAATAGCAGCACTTTGAGCGTGAATTATTAGAAATGCTTTACAGTTTCTCTACCAGAGATATAATTGTTACTCCCATCACCCTAAATGGAGGGTATACTGTCATAAATTTAAACAGTGGGCCGTGGTAGCAAAGTGGTTAAGGCGTTGGACTCTTAACCAGAAAGTTGCCGGTTCGATACCGGCATACCACTAAAGACCTCCGTGTATATGCGGTGTACGTGCACGTTAAATCGGGGATTCCGAAAGTCCGGCGGTCACTAACAGTTTCCGAGGGGTGTCAATATTCAGAAGTCCCCCCACCTTCTGAAGCCGATCAAAATTGTGGCGGGAAACTCCGGGGAGAACGTACGTAGCTCTAAACGTCGCATTCAGTGACGTGAGTTGTCCTCTCCTGGCAAATCAATTTAAACAGTATGTACTAACCAATTTCTTTTATATATATCTCGAAATGCATTTTAATACTTCTTTCATAATACATCTTGAAATGCATTTTAAGCATTGAACGTCTATAGGCCGTGATGAGTACTTCAGGAAAAACATAAAATACATCATACGCGTTCTTTTTGTTGGAGAAAACGGTAAAATCCTTTCCAAAAATAAATAAATATAGACATCCATTAACGTAAGAAGAAAATTTCTAAACGGTATGTATTCATCCCTAAGAGGAACAAATATCCATTTGTAAAGTATGCATGTTTCATGATAATTATACTAGATTGTCTGAGAAGAATTATTATAATCGTTTTTAAAGAGAATGTAGAGTACATTTATTTGTAGAAAGGTTTGGAATATAGCTTTTAATTTGTGCTCATCTAAGTTACTAGAATACTAAATATTCTGCAGGAAACCATCAAAAAGAAAATAAATTAAAAGTTGAGTTATTGACTGTTTTTCCATCATGGCAGGTTTTGTTATGTAACTATTGTTATTAATACAAGCATGGAATATGAAAGCGTAGATCGTGCTCTTTTACACTACGTACAGTTGGACCTTGTTATCCCCATACCCGATTTTCGCGTTACCCTGGTTATCCCGACAGTTTTCCAAAGTCTCTGTGCGTAGGACTTTCATGTAAATGAACTCCGGATGTCACATCACAGAATAATTTTCAACTTCGGATGTCCCGAACTTTATGAAATAGCTTAAGAAATTGTTTTTTTATAAACCATCATAAAGCACGGTAATTGCATAATATGAAATTTCTTTGTCAATATTTTCACTAAAGTGTCTGAAAGACTCACTTGGAATGCTGGCCCAAAATGCTTTCGTTACACGACCACTAAAGACTTTAGACTTAATGGTCAGCAAAAGCGACGTCTTTCGAACGACCAGTTATCATCACTATACAGTAAGCGGTTGGATCTGGGTCGAAAGATTCAAGGGCTATTATGAGATTTCTATCAAGGTGAAGCTTGACTGCGGCAGCAAACCGCAGTCAAGTCATGATTGGAAAGCTTAGTCCTTGAAAGATGCATTGTACGTTTATACTTCAGATGATGCGTTCAATTTGGATGAAACGGGCCCCCTGTTTTCGACTTTATAACAAAAGACTATGGTTCTAGTCTGACACTTTTCCAGAAAGTGTTGCGATAAGACTGTGTAAAACTGCTTTATTGGGATAAGACATGTGAGGTTCTGAAAAGTTTACGTTAGTAGTTACTGGGAAAAGACCATGTTGCTTTAGAAATGTGAAGTTTTTGCCAGTATACAACGAAAAAAATCGAAAATTATGAATGTCATCTAGAATTTATGAACAATTTTTTAAATCTCTGGATAAAAACTTTCATTCCTTTATAGGATACTATAGGATACTACCTTCAGGGACTGCCTATCTATTTGGTTTAAATACTGTTACAGTCCCTGAAGTGTCCTAATCTCCTGTTAAATTCCAAACCGCAGGCCCAGGCCCAGCAGTTTCTATTAACTTTTACAGAATTTTACAACAATTATTTTGAATTGCAAATGATAATATACATAGTGTGAAGACAATATGAAAACAGTCAACTTTCAATAGTTCACAATATTGTGTTTTTGTAACAAGTCTGAGCATACATATAGCTATGTGTGTATGTGTGAGCTTTTTTTTTTTTTTGAAAGTTTAAAAATAAATTCATCTGAAAAAATTTACGCTTGAGAATTTTATTTTTTTATATGTATATAATTTTGGAAGTTTAAAAAAGAAATTTATCTGTAAATGAAACTTAGGCATGAGATTGAGATTTTTAGATCTTTAAACAGTTTTGAAAACATAAATAAACACATCTGAAAATAAAATTTAGGTTTGAAAATGAGAATTTGTTTTCTTTACAGTTATTATTTTCCTTCCCTTACAGTAGGCAGTTTTACTGCACATACTGAAATCACTCCTTCTGGATTTAAGGAATAGAATTTAATAGAAATATTAATACAGCAAAGCCTCCTTTACTTACTCGAATCCGGAGTTACGTGATTTTCAAATCTGGGCAATTCTTTTTTTGTGTGTGTGTGTGTGTTCACTCCCAAAATAACTTCGGTTTATGATTTTAACAATATAACTTGTTATGCATATGCATTATCTAAAATTTTATTAATTTTTTTCCGAAATTATTGTTTCCTTTTGTCTTTACCCTCAATTAAAAATAATTTGTGTGTACATATTTATATATGCGATATTATGCCCCGAGTTAGGCAGTTATCACTCAATCCCACCTATCGCGTAAGCTGGGTGCATCACTGTACTCTAAATTAAGGAGAAAATTATTAATATTTAAGTTTTTTTAGGGAAAAGCACTATTGCCAGTTGTATAAAGGCTTAAAAGCGATTTTTAAAAATGCAAAAAGTTAGGGGGAAAAATATTTTACTGCCCTGTAAAAATCGTCACGTTAATGCTGTGCGTGTATCTTTGAAGATATTTTATTATGGCATCATGTGTCCATGAAAAAAAAACTATTTATTCAAAAGCTTTAAGAAAGAAAATTTTAAAATTACAAAGTGTGTTTAAAATCATGCTTAACACATTTTCACTATTTCGCTTTATATAACCTAAAACTAAAGATTTTTTTTAGCACAACAAAAAATCGTGCAGCATCATAGTTTGAATACATATGTTCGTTTGTTTTAGTGTGGACTTCTTTATATTAAAACATAATTAGTATTTTAAATTGTTAAATTGTACCCGAGTTCAATTTAAACTCATTTATATGACGCCATTTTGTTTCAGTAAGACCTTCGGAAAACGCATTTCAAACACGAATTACGAAAAGAAATATGTCAGGAGAAATTATATTTACAGGAATGCAAATATAATCCAACAGGCCAACCCAAACCAATTGCAACAATGCTACTGTTAAGGTCTCATAATATTAATAACAGTAAGTTAAACTGAATGGGATATAATACAATTTAGTTGACACTTTGGATACAAATGCTAAATTAATTCATTAGATCATTAGCTAAATCGAATCTGAGAAGCAGCTTCACTCCAAGTTTAATGGGAATTTATGGATTATTAATTTCGACCATTATTAGGATACGTTAAAATGAAATTACCAACATCTGCGATAATGCCTGTAACCATGCTTCATCCCGCCGTCCTGTCAAAAATTAATAAAGCAAGATAACATTAAACGGCTAACCAATTAATCTGTGGCGAAGAATTTTAATTAAAAGTTGATGCTGCCTGTTTCTGAGAAGCTAATAACAGTTATGTATTATTTTAATCACCAAGTGGATATTCAAGATCTTGTAAAATATGTTTTAAGAAGTTTGCTTCGCAAAATATAAGCTAAGTTTCTCAGTAAAATATGCTTTGAGCTATTTACATACTGTTTATGTATCATACTATACTTATTGCTACTGTTGATTAGCTATTAAGCTATTGACAACTACCGTTTATTATTATTCTATTTACGTATTACTTTTTAATCACAAAATAGAAGTCGACATATAATAAATAAATATTCAGTTGTAAAACTTTACCTCGGTAAAATGTAAGTTTATGCATAATTTATATTCTTAAAATAAGATATGAAATAATATAGAAGTAAAAATTTACTACGTAGATAGTTTAATTTTATTGAAGTAAAACTAAATTGGACTTTTAAATTAAAAACCTCCTCTAAAATATACCTTAGTGAAAAATCATAAAAACGTTAACTTATAGCTAAAATTTATCAAAATATTTATTAAAAAAAGTAGGATTTACTTTAACTGCAAGAATACTTCCTTACTGAACATAAACATCGAAGAAATAAGAGCGTGAAAATAGAAAAATTAATTTTATAAAATTGATATCGTTCACATTTACATATATATTTACAGTATTATACATTTGCTTAAAGTGTACAATCTTTTGGAAGCAGCAATTTAAGGAATAAGTAGGAAGTTGTTTGTTAAAGAAAATGTGAATAAAATGGACATAGCACTTCTTAATATTAAAATTCAGAAAACTATATTTGTATTTAAAATAAAAGCTCAGAGTCTAAATGCATGTTTTTTGTTTTTGTTTTTGTTTTTCCCAACATTAACTACTTAACAGTTTTCTGTCTCAACATCGCTCAAATCTGTCCAAGAGAGATCTTTTTTGTGATTTGCCTGAAAATCTCTCAGTCAACATATTTCTCTACATCAAACTTCTGACATGATTTATTTTATTTTATTTCATAGTTTAGTTCACAGTTAGTTTCTATGTAATGAATTCATTTTTCTAATAACCATTGATATAAAGTATTTATAAGGATCACCCAAATGAAAGTGGCACTATTGGGAATTTGAGAAATGGTTTGATGGTATTAATATAAATTATCATACAAAGGAATCAGGTGATACAGGCGTAACAAATTGGCTGGACAAAGGCGAATTATACGTTGAAACAAATGTCCCAGAAGTCAACGAGATGATGTATACCCTGGATGGGAAGCTCCGGGGAAAAGGACAACTTTTCATTCAGCATTGTGTGCACACTTTCTTTGCTCATAGACATATCCTCCGCTATTTTACGAGTGACGATTCGCCGAATCCTTCGCAGGAGATCTTCATGAAATATCAGAGGAAATGTCTATGAGCAAAGTAAGTGTGCACACAATACTGCATGAAAGTTTGTCCCTTTCCCTGAAGCTTCTCATTCAGGGTAACCATCATCTCGTTCATTTATGGGACACCTGTTTCAACCTATAATGTGACTTTGTCTAGCCTATCTGTTATGCCTGCATTAGCCATCTCTTTTGTCTGCTAATTTATATTAATATCATTAAACCATTTCTCAAATGGCCTGTAGTGCCACTTTCATTTGGGCGATCTTTATACTTTCTTTCCACTTCAGTTTGTTCTTGGCGGCGGGGGGCGGGAGAGGGAAAGCCACATTTAAATAAAAGTGTCAGATTTGAATTCATATAACCCATTGGTATAGAAAAATGTGCCTTTGGATACTAAATGATAGAAAAATGAAGCTGTTGTGCAATTAGGATGAACACATAATTTACTCTTTTAAAAATGATCATTTTAGTACACTCTCCAAAAAAAGTATTCGAGCAATAGAGAAATTTCCTACGTTGGTTTCGTATATTAAACATTATTTATCAAAGAATATGAATTAGGCTATGCATAAATATGACTTTCTATATTTCTATCAAGCTGTGCGTTTTTCAAAAACTCGATTGTTATTCCCAAATCTTAAATAGGAAATTTCTCTCTTGCTCGAATACTTTTTTTGGAGGGTGTATTATCAGACAATTTTTTTGAAATTCTGGGCTTTTATCATGCAGGTATTCTAGAGGGTAAATAAAAAGACCATTCCACAATGCTATAATTAGGATAATAACAAATATGCATAATATTTCAGTTGCAGCTTTATAAGCTTGGGCAATTTCTAGGTGAGTCCTATCGACCCTCGTCCAAACTTATCAAAAATATATCCTACCTCCTCCTTACTCTTATGAGCTTCTCATTTCAATGCCTAAATCTCTTATGCATGATCTTACAAAACCAGGCCCTCAGACTAAAAACCGGTGCTGTAAAAATTATGCCTATTGATTCTATGATGCTACTTACGGGTATTAAACCTTTGGATGTTGTGTTCGGAGAAAAAGCCATCCTACTGTATTTTAAACTTCCCCAAATTGATGGTGTTCGGGCTAATTACCAACATATCTCTCGAAATTTAAAAGCCCAACATGGACTTATCCAGAATGTTAAAGATCGTATGGTAGAAATAGACCTTCCTCTTCAGCTAGAGAAACGAGTGGAACTAATAAATCCTCTTGACTACTACAAAATCAATGTAAGACTCTCCCTTAAACAAGGACATTGTCAAACGTGAAACCCCGACGGCTACTCTTCATCTTCTTGCGTTGGAAAGAATGGAAACCCGTTACGCTGAACCTCCCTGGTTGAGAATTTTCACAGATGGTTCTTTTATATCGGAGCACCCAAATACTGGTGCAGGTGTATCTTGTGATGCTTTTTCTTTTGGTATCCCCATTGGTACCTACTGAACTGCCTTTGACTGTGAAGTTATGGTGATTTGTGTCGCTCTGGAACAACTACTTAGTTTTCTTGAATCTTTTACAAATGTTGTCATCCTTTCTGACTCGAAGGCTGCACCTTACTCGATTGAATATCTGTACAGCCCTTCTACTAGTGATATTTTAAGATGTCAAGATTCGATTTGCAGATTCAGTTAGGTAAAAATATGGTCCTTTATTGGATTCCTGGCAACTGAGATATTGCAGGGAACGAAGGGTCCAATGTTTTGGCCAAAAGAAGTAAGAAAAATTTATAGATTCCAAATAAACCAGTGACTTTCTCTACTTTAAAAAGGAGTATAAAGCTTTCCACTAATTTCCATCTACTATTAATAGAAAGAACAAAAAAGCAAAGAGTGGGGAAAATCTCCGATATAACACCATTCCCGAATGGCCGCGTCGTGCAAACGGTAGTACAGTTTACCTCTACGCAGGACATGACTGGCTGGCCGCGCAATTACACAGCTTTGGACTGGTTCTTGATCCCTACTGTCCCATTTGCAACAGTCATTTGAGCATGGATGGCCACCACATCTTCACTGCAGTGCCCTACGCAAGACGTCATCTCCCGACCGATATTGGGAGGCAAGAGAGCACTTGAGGAAATGACTTTTTCTTTTTCTTCTTGTTTGTGCTCATTTGTATTTTTTAGTGTCAATTCCCTGCTATTGGAAGTTTAAAAAAAAAGTTTCTTAGAGATAGGAAAAATAATCTCAGATTTTTTTTCTCTTGGAGCGTTGAAGAAAGATGCAATAAAACATGAACCCGTGGTAGAATTTTACTCTAGCCCTTTTGTTTCAAATTTTTTGTTTGTTGGATCCTTAACAAGTTGAATAAAAATTTCATCACTTTTAGAGGACTTCATAGCCCCTGTAAATTCAATACCTTTAAATTAGAGTCAGATTAAAAATAATATACAATTTACACTCTATATTTTATAAAAGACAAATGAATATTATGAAATAAGTTATTTTCGATAAAATAAACCAAAAGCTCTCGAAGTTAATCTATGAAGCACCTACTTTCATAAGACTGCTCTGGGGGGGGGGGACCTCACTAGTGTTTCATTTGGAAGCAAGTTAATTTCATTTATTTTTAATATTCATTAATTCTCATTTTGATTCCTTTTTAAAAATAGGATTAATTAAAAATTATTTAGTTTTGATTTAGTATTAAATAATTCAAGTCTATAGAAGTAAAATTGATATTTATTTTAATAATTCATCAACGTTAGTATTAATAATCCGAATATTACTAAAAAGTTTACTAATTAATAATACTTACTTACTTACATTAGTTACTAAAAATTTTCATCTGATTATTATATTTTAAAAACAAATTAATCTTTTTATTTATTTTTAACCTACATTAATAACATTTTGATTATTTTTAAAAACATAATTAATTAAATGTAATTAATTATTATTAAGTAGTTAAATTTAATATAATAAGATTCATATTCGTTTCCATAATTCAAAGGTGTTAGTTAAAGCAATCTTCACTTCGTTTGCTAAAACTTTCTCATATTAATAATATCGACGGTTTGACCTGCTTTTAAAAATTAAAGATGACTAAAAGAGCAGACCTGCAGAATTAGAGTGGATCTTGAATAGGATTACGCATCGCCTTTTGAGAAGTGCAGGTGTTGTTTAGGGAAAAGGTTGGGAGTCTATTAGAGAACGTTGTTTTGAAACTTATTAACTTTTATATTAGCCCGTCATTTATTAGTACTATTAAATACACAATAAACATTATTACCTGCGACAGTGCAGACGCACAATATGAATCACAAATATTTATTTTAGTATATGTAATAGTAGTTTTTATCTTTAATACACTCTCTTGCGTTTTGTTCTTCCTTTCTTTTTCGAAAATATAATTTTAAAAGTGAAATATTACTCATCAAATAAACTGGCGTTTATTTATCAATACTTTAATTTTTCTTTAAAAACATATGAATTAATTCTTTTTGAAACCAAAGCCAAATGCTATGCTCATTGCTATACATGTATCATGCTGATTTTAACTAGGCTATTGAAATAAATTTAAGTTTGGAAACCGCCCCTCTTAAGTTATCCACTTACTTTCTTTCACATCAATACACGTAAACCAGAAACGTCGGGGGATTTAAAGTCGAGGGCTACATCTTAAATATTTAATGCTATAAAGCTTTCTCCATCATGGATTTTTCCGTAAAAGCATCACTATTAAGCATAACCTCCGGAATAAAACTTTTGTTTACCTGTTTTTATTCGTTAATAGTACCTCAATTTTCCGTAATATCCCTCCGCATAAAAGTTTCGCAAGATCGTAAAACCACTTTAAAAGCTCAAGTAGTTTTATTTTTTAGAAAATTTATTGGTAGTTGATGTAGTTGAGTTTTATTTAATACACCTCTGGCATTCAAGGCTGAGCTGATGTATGGCCTGTGCTTATAATGCTCGTTTATACGTTTCGTCTGAAAAAAAAAACATTCAAAAGGTAATTTTTTTAATTTCATATTTTAAAGAGAAGGGTACCTTATAGAAATAACGGTAGTTTTGCAAACTGGAGGTCAGGTGCCTTTAAATTTACTTTACGGTGAAAATACATTTTCTGGACAAAATTCGTGGGGTACGAATTTTTTTTTAAGCATAAACCAGACCCGTGTAAACGTTGATAGAATGTAAGACGAAGATGAGTGTAAAATTGGGACTGAACGTAATTTGTTGCCACTCTGAGAAAGGGAAAAATAAAATAGGTATAAAAATAAGAAAGTTGCTTATTATTATAATTATGTTCATTATTATTTATTATTTTAAGTATTTGCACATACTTACCAGCTATTTCTTTTTACTGCAGTTTATTCTTCACTCTTTCATCACCTCCGGCATTATTGTTGTTGTATTTCCCTTCTTCTTAGTTGTATTTTTACAGTTTTTGTAAAACTAATCTGAAATTCTATTTGAATTTTATTTATTTTTGTTCCAAATTAACTGTGATTCACGACTTGGTTTAGGATTATGCTTCACTTTAAAGCAAAATAGAAAGTTCGTTTACGATGGAAACTATCTCTCTGTACATGTTTAAACAAAGCTTTACGATTTACCAGCAGTTTTGTGGGTATATTTTACTAAAGCCATTCTTGTATTAAAAATTATTTAACTACAAGAAACATTTAAGAAATAATTATTAACGAATAAATTTATAAGAAATTCGAAAAAGTGGAATCAACTGCAAAGGCCTTATACAGCATAAAAACACTGAAATTTTAATTGTCTAACATCTGCGAGAACATGGAATAATTAAGAAACATACAAACGGAATAATTTAAAAAATAAACTAGGTCAACGACTCGAAGATTTAAAAATAAGTTCATTAGTATATGAGTGTATAGTAAACTTGTCTGTTTAGTAGTTTATTATGCACTCTTACAAAGGGTAAATGGGTGGATGTTGAGAAAATTTCTGGATAATCTCTTAAACGTACAACAATTTCTAAATGTATTATAATTCATGCAATTTTGTTTTTTTCCTTTTCTTTTTCTCATTTTTTTAAGAGACCCACTTTAAAATTAATTATTCTTAGGGGGAACTTCGATCGCAAAATCATAATTTTTACTCTTATCAAAATGTATCACTGTCACTAGAAATTGGTATTCAAAGTGTAAGTTTAAAAGATTGACATAGATTTTTAGGACTTTGGGGGGGGGCAGGTTTTAGTTTGGTGTTATCGGGGGATTCCACGTTTTAATACTAGAGGTACTGAACTTTCGCAAATGAAAACCGAAATTTTCCAGAAAAGGAAATGAAATTTTAAAATTTCACCAAAATTCACATGAACTATATATAAAACATTTTTATATTCTTAAAAATTATATTCAATGTTAATTAAAAGCATTGTTTTAGTAATTTCAACATTTGATTATTTTAGAGTCGTTCTTCTGTCCGTAGCGACGACAATATAATTACTACAGAAGCGATCTTAGTCTACGCTATTAGTTGGCTCCAAATGCTCTATAAAGCTGTTTCAGTAAAGGTTGTAAAAGTGCGTTTATATTATCTCACAACCTGGGAACTATTTTCTATTCATTGATTGGAACATTAGGAAATGAAAGTTTGTGTGCCCATGAATGAGCCCATTTAGAAGAACTCTGAAGAAAGCTATTTTTAAAAAGCTTTCGTGTAACATAATATATTATATTGGTCATGCTTGTAGCCACAGATTGAAAAAAATAATTAAACAACGTGAAAATAGGCTTCATTTATTTATTTAATTTCTGTTTTAAAGGAAATTCAGGTGTCAAAATTCTTGAAATTCGGTTTTTAGCATTGGTTTTAGACCCATTTCAAGTCACTTTGTTGTTAAAGGGTTGCTTTCAAGCCTTAATTTGTTCCACAAATGCTGAACAAATAAGTAACTTGAATGCTCTAATTCGTTGATTAATTTCACTGATTTCGAGCATAGCTTGGTTATGAAGTTGGATTCTTCAACATAATTTTCTTTCTTAAAGGAAGATATATTTCGCACCTATTTACAAAAGTAAGAAATTTTCTCATAAATTTGCGCCTATTCACAAATTGCTTACATTTCGTATCTATTTGCAATTATATTTTTTTTAAATCGCATAAATTCGCATCTATTTCGTAAAAACGAAAATTCCGTACCTCTAATTACTATTACTCAAAGCTGCAATCATGGAACATTTAATCATTCTTAATGAAGTAGAAAATATGTCGGTTATCAATTAATATGAAATATAAAAATAAAGAAATTTTAATAAATTAACTCTCACTCAGATGAAATTTGCATACAGTTGAAGTTAGTAAAATTGTAATCATGTAGCCTCGTTTTGAAGGTTGCTTTTTAATGATCTTCTCTCATCCTTATTGTAATGGTACAATAAATAAACTGGCCTTTTTTCTAAAAAATTGATTATCTCCAAAAGCTTTGTAATGTCTTTTTACAACAAATAGGGATGAGAAATTCCTTGAAATAATAAAGACATTTATTTTAGTATAAGACTCTCAAAACAATATGTTATATTTTTTGGTTAAAAGAGAATTCTTATGATAGGTTCAGCAACAAAACTAATTTAGCGAATATTTTGTTGTTTTTTGTTTAAAACAAGTTTTAATCCCAAAAAACAAACTCTCGTACTTTAAGAAATTATTCTATTTTAAATCTTGCCACGAATATATAGCATAAAATCATTATCATATTATTTTTACTTGATATACGTGAAATGTGAAAAGGTAAGAAATAAATTTTATAAAACAACTTACTCTAGAATTTTCTCTTAGTTTATGGAATTATTTAATAGGTATTTTGACTAGTTTAAGGAATTGTTTAAGTATCTGCACTGAAAAACAAGGTTTTCTTCATTTATTTTTGACGGAAATTTTATTTTAAAACATGCAATTCGTAGAAACAGTTAGTTATCCCTCTTTAATCTGAAGAAATAAAAGCATTTTTGTCATTCTTCAGTGCTAACATAGCTCCATTCAATAACTCAAATTCATTTTTTTAATGTGATTCTATGTCATCAAAAGAAATCTCATTAAGAAAAACTTCGAATCCAAACTTTTTTCTTTAAATTGATTTATGGTGTTAAATACATTTGAATTACCACTCTATGAAAAACAATAAAAGTATAACAAAGAAGAAAAACAATAACAACAATAACAGCAACAAATCGCACATCTTTCATGTTCTCTAAAAGTAATGTGACTTAAAAAGTTATCCCTTCGTATATTGATGAAACTGATGATAAATTATAAAACAAAATTTAGACAATGTTAAATTATAAATTTACGCAAATAAAAATAATAAATGGTAACTATATTTTAAATGCTGATTGTGATATTTTCTGATATCTTTAAAATGTTTAGAGTAGGGCTGAATTTTGAATCAATCGTTTAGTAATAAAACGGTAAAAATGATAAAAGTCATTCGTAAAATAAATAAATAAATAAATAATAACGGGGATTTTTTTTTCTTGAATTTGGAGAAAAGAACGAAACAAACTGTATTCAATACTTTAAGTCAAAAATAAAACTATAGGTTTATGAAAAAAAGAAATAAATTGTTAATAAGAATAAAAATATGTTTCATAAATCTAACAGGAATAATTTTAAAATTCACCGTTAAAGCATAATTTAACGAAAAGAAGCTTTCGAACACTTACAATTATCACTTCAAAACACTTGCATATACTCCCGAGCTGCACGTACGCAAATGTTTGACATAGTTTGAATAGGGAGAACACACAACTGTTGCAGTGATAAGAGAAGAATTAAAAGCACTTACGTGGATGGAGCTCCCAGGAATGCAGAAGCTTATTAAAACGCATCTTGACATTCCCGTAGAACTATTCATAAAGTTCTTCAGAAAATACATTGTAGATTGAATTATTTTTCTCTTTCCGCATACATGTGTGAAGGTTATATTCATCAAAGCCTTTAATTTACTTTAATAATAAAATGACAGAATTTTGGATGTGAGTTTAAAAATTCATTCTTTTTATGTATCTTAATGCAGATTAGTTTAAGTTACACATGTCCCTTTTATAATTTTTTTTTTTTTTTTTACCATATCCCCCTCTTTCCCTTTACATATATATATATATATATATACAAGGTGGCCATAATTAAACTGCAAGTGTTCAAGAGGTGCTGGAGAGAAAATTACCGGGAATATTCCAGTGAAATTTGGTATCTACACGTTTCAGAACATGCGCAACTCAAATATGCAAAAAAAGAAAATCGCCATTTTCACCCGATAGATGACGCTGTGCCATATTTCAAAGATCACCGATGGCATATACAAACTTCCAAAACCAATAGACAGAGCATAATGACATTCTAAGAGGCATATGAACAATAATAAATCATTTGCAGTTTATCAAAATTCTATATAATTCGCTTCAGTAACTAAATTTTTACAATAACATGTAATCAAAAATTAACATAAATTAAGATCACAAATTAAATAATATTATAAAATAAATTCATAAAGACGCTTTGGAAAACAATTAAACCATTATTTATTCAATGAAATCATCACATGATGTGAACCACCCAATATGTGAACAACCAGATGCAACCACACGTTGAAAACTTAAAACAGCATGGTCCACCGTCGCATTTAAAATCTCTGGCGTAGCATACCTCATCTGGAATTTCGATAAACTGTAAATTATATTTTTATTGTTTATATGCCTCTTAGAATGTCATTATGCTCTGTCTATCGGTTTTGGAAGTTGTATATTCCACCGGTGAGCTTTGAAATACGATACAGCGCCATCTATCAGGTGAAAATGGCGATTTTCTTTTTTGCATATTTGACTTGCGCATGTTCTGAAACGTGTAGATACCAAATTTCACTGGAATATTCCCGGTAGTTTTCTCTCCAGCACCCCTTGACCACTTGCAGTTTAATTATGGCCACCCTGTATATATATATATGTTCAGTGTTTTATAAAAACAACTCACTGTTTTAAAAATGAATAACAATTTATATTTACAATTATTTTTTAAAAAATCTTACAGATGACAAATGCAAGAAGTCTTGAGCTTATTAGAATATATTATTTACGTTAATATAAAAATATTTCAATCGATGGCTTTGATAAATGCCATCGGTGCCGATCATTTTTATTCACAACCGTATTCATCAGATTTAAATCCACCGGACTTTCTGTTTCTGTTTGGCTTCAGTTGAACTACTTGTGGTATATTGGCAAAATCCTTTTACCTTTCGAAAGAATTGTAGTGGTGCTTTTCGCCAGAATTGCGCAGCAAATGCGGGTGTGAGTGTCATAAACTTTTATATCTGTACTATTTTATTTTGAATTCATAAGTTAACCTATACAAGCTACTTGCCTACAATCAGTTGCCCAGTTACCATAACTGATTCTTAAATTCTATTCTCTTGAGTTATATTTTCTTAACTAACTCAGAGTTTGTCATACCAAAAAAATTAAAATCATTTCTTTCCGAGAAAAATATAAATCTCGTTTAGTGACTTAATTATTTTTCAAATATATATATTTTAACAAACTACCCCCAAAGGTATTTTTAAAATAAATCAAATATACATTTTCTGAGTCACCTTCTTTTCGAATCTTGCTTTAATTAATTTTTACTGCACATAAACTTAAAGTCATTTAAATAATTTCTTCTTTAATTATAAGAAAAATCTCGACGTACTTGGTTCCAGAAAACTAATATATTTTTAATGGTTGCTAACGTAAACTTCATAAATTAAATATTTGCTAAAACTTTTGCTTCAAAAATGAAAACGGTAAAAGTAAGTAAAAATTTAAATACCAGAAAAAAAGTTTAATTAGACGTAAAGAGACTAATATATGAAAGTAAAAATTAGTATTTTCAAAACGAAATCGCCTTATGTTAAAATTATTTCATCATTATGTATGCATTTAAATCTAATTTTCGATATTTTTAAAGATAAGTGTATGGCCTGTTCAGCCATATCATCGAGATTTTTTTGAATCAAGAAGTTATATATTTATCTCTCTGTAGTTAGTATGTAATATATGCCACACCCATGTGGTGTAGTGGCTAAAGAATCTTCTACCCTTGGGTCCGGGTTCAATTTCCGGTTGGGCTTGGGTGTTAATTTGCCCGTCCCTTCATAGGGGGTAATGTTGGTCGCCCATTGGGTAATAGAATGGACAGTGCCTTCGGGCCGCATTTCAGGGCCATACAGAAATTACGAAAGAAAAGAGTGATTGCATTAAATGCATAATTCTTTTACAATAACTGTTCTTATAGTCCCCACCACCCAGCAACTTTTTAAAAACTTATATGACCCTTTTTTTTATCATGAAAGGCTGAAATTTTGTGTATCAATTAAGGCATAGGGCACATTTTAATACAGGGTTTCTGCAGACCTGGAATGTCAGAGAATATCAGGGAAATTTGAAGAAATTAAAGAAAGGTCAGGGAAATGCAAGAATATTTGAATTTTGCGGCAAAATCAAGAAAATACTTCCTGTTTGAACCTAATTGTAGAAATCGTTTTATTTTCAGTTTCTTATTTAACCTTATAAATAATTTTAAAATGCGTCCTTTTTTAACATATCTTGTTCAGTCGAAATATTCGTAATTTTATCCTAAATTATCAAACATGGTTTTGTTAGAATCTAGTGATGTCAAATAATATTTTTGTGTATATTGATTTTATTATTATTATCATTATTTGTAAAAAAAGGGGCAAAATATATAAAAAGTTATTAATTAAAGGATGTAATATTAAAAATAGAAACGCAAAATTCAGGAAAGCGCGCTAGATAAAATGTCAGGGAAGTGCATGATAGATGTCAGGGAAAGTCAGGGAAAAGTCAGGGAAGCAAAAGCTGTGAAATCTGTAGAAACCCTGTAATAGTTGGTAATTGTTTGTACGGGGCTACCCCCACCCGCCGTACTGTATTTTTAAGGATTAATATTGTTTTGCAGAAATGAATGATAATACAGTAGCTGAAATTCATGTACTATAAATGTACTTGTATCCCTTAAGTTTTTAATGAATTCAAATGCTAGAAAAAAAACGAGTATTAAATATCTACTAAGGTACGTGTATCATAATGAAAAGATGGAAATGTTCTATGGAATTTCTAAGTTAATTTAATTTCCTTACATGAAGATTTCCTTACATGACACTAAGTTAATTTTACAATGAAAGTTGTGACTCAAGTACATTATGTAAGGGAAATCAATTTTAGTGGTTTTAGAAGAAAAAAAAATTCTTTTTTTTTTAGGACATTAATTTGACTCTTATTTATTTATTTTTTCTATAAGAGCAAATCAAATATTAGCTGGGATGATTTCCCTCCGTGATTCATTTGCGCCGAGGTGCTATTAGTTGTAAATCTCTAAAACCCGTTACGGTCAGTTTTTATTTTGATTTATTTGATCACAAAGGTGTACATAGTCTCAGGAAATTTAAACATAGAATGCATCACCGAGAATTCGTGTTAGTAAATGTACTTCAGGTTTACCCATGACGTTTTAACAAGATTTTAATCCCTGATTAAGTTTTTCTATTGAAAATTAAAAACAGCAGGTTATATTTTTAATTTCTCTTTAGTTGTACTGCATTTCTTAATAAAAGAAATATGAAATAAGGTGTTCATAAAACACCCACAAAAAAAAATCTGAAAATTTAAATGGCAGCTTATGTTTGTATTTAGGGGTGAAAAACGAAATAAAAGATTTTTATGAAATAAGCACACACACACGCACGCACACAAAAAATAGACCTCACTCTCAAACAATTCTCTCTTTTCCTGAATATAAAAGCAGGCTCTATATTTTAATTTAAACATCATTCTCTATTCAGATTTAATATAGTGCTGGTTATTTTAGGACGCTTTCAAATAAAACCATCCACCCATTTTTTATATATAAGTTCCAGATATATTACTCTTTTCCCTAAAGTGGATTATAATATACTCATTCTTCACTGCTTTTTCCCCAGACTGAGCGATGAAAAATCATATTTTAATACTGGGTCGGCTAGGAATATTTTCTTTGGCAATCAATAACCTACGAAGGAGTCTAGATTTTTCTAGGAAAAGTTAGGAAATGTGGAAACATTTATTCATAAAAGAATGTTTAATTCTTAGAAGATAAATACTTAAAAGCAAACCGGAGCATTTTTCGAAATATTTCCGTAACCACAATCTACGTCCTATTACAAAAAAAAAAAAAAAAAAAAAAAAAAAAACCTCTAACACATGAAATCAATTTCCATACCATAATTTTATGAAGAAACATGTATTTAGTAAACAAATAAATTAAATAAAATGACGGTTTAAATGAGCGAGTCTCTGTTTAAAGAAAATTCGCATTAGGTATAAATTTTTGTCGTTGAAAAGTCATTGTCAAAACTAACTTCATATTCTTAGCATAATATTTAATGAGATATTAAGGACAAAAATGAACTTTTCTAGAAAATTTTTTTCGACACGTAAAAACTCGATTATATATGTCCTTTTTTGAGGGCTTATTTACATTTTAAATTCAATATCTATGTCATCGGGTTGAATCCGAACATCAAAAGTGTTTCAATCGAAAGCGACATTATAGACGCTCGAACTCATGCAAGAAGTCAGATAAGAGTATAAAAAAGTACACTGCAAAGATTTGTCTTTCTCTTTGTACTTTATCTTCGTATTTAAGAATTTTCCCATTAAATTTGTAGGTAAATAGTCAAAACTTTAAAATGTACTCAAGTGTAGTTTTCTGTAAATTACTCTTCGAAGATAAGCGTTCATTTATCCAATTTCGAAATTTTCAGGACTGTTTCCCACATTGTAGACTTTTCACGAACTCGTCCAATTGCAATCATAACGAATATTTCCATTAACTGGAACTCACTACACGATGAGAAAAGCAGGTTGCAAAAAGCAGTATATTCGCTGTGCAGATTCTTCCCCCTCTTTGAAGTGACAAACTTAATACAAACTATTTTCGTCAAATCCTATTTGTTGAGTATTATAAACTCCTGAGAAGTTCTTTTGTTTTTTGGACTCTTCAATCAAAGTCGAATATGATTCGTAGTGTTATTTTGGTCAATTCAAAGGTATGACTTAGCTTTGTCTGTTTTGTGTTAATACTATGGCCCATATCATGTAATCATTCGTAAGTAGCATTAATAGATACTCTTTTTTTTTACTGGAAGACTCAAAATTTACTCCCTTAAGCTTTATAGGCAGTCATGGATTTTATAGACAATCCTATTTCAAACAAGACAAAATTAACACGTAAAGAGAGAACTCAACAAAAAAAGTGGTTTTAAAAGGTAAAATTAATTTAAAACTTTAGAAAATCATGCTCACATAAAAGTACATATCAGTACGATCGTTTCGGTTGGTATAAGAGGTCCACCATTCTTTAGTAGAAAAATAAAAAAATCCACCATCCACACAGGCTGCCTGCTTGTATGTTGGCTAGAATTGAATGGTTAGAATCGAATTTGTGGATGGTTAGAATTGAATCTTTTGTACCACCTTTTTTCATTTGCAAAAATATCCCACCATTCACGCAGGCAGGCAAGTTAGAATTGAATGTTTTGTACCACCTTTCTTCAGCTGCAAAAAAAGTCCCACCATCCACACAAGCAGATAGGTTAGAATCAAACCTTTGGTACCAGCCTTCTTCAGTTGCAAAAATGATCTACTATCCCTTCAGGCAGATAGCTGAAACTCTTGTTTGCTCGAAACGATCGTATTGATAAGTACATTTTTTTAGACGTGTTATTTTACAACGTTTCTTTTATTAATTTTAAAATTAACACATATCAGTGAAGTTCATGAAAGAGAGCTCTCCGTCCAAAATTGCTCGTGTACAACTAGCTCTTTTACTGGTGCAATCAAAATATCTGATATAGGCTCTGAGGGCAGTGATTAAAATACTTTTGGTATAACACCTGTACCGCATCGTTGCAAGAACGCGGAGGGAACGTTTAATCTTTTGGGTCCATGCAGGATCATAGCGGGAGCATTAAAGGATTCTTGTCGGGAAGCAACGATAGACACGGAAGGGATAAGTCGTTCCTGTTACGTCTTGAAACGATAAGAGCGAACAGGCTAAAGATTGAAATTAAAAATAAAAATAAATTGCTTCGTTAAAAACATGTGTAATCAAAAATTGCAAAATGTGTGCGTTTTGGGTGGTAAAAAAGGGCCCACCCTTCTTCAATCGTACGAAACTACAACACACAAGCAAGAAAGAGAGAGCTGATGAGAGGAGGAGGAAGAAGTTAAAAATAAACGCAACGCATAAAATAAATTAATAAATAAGTAAAGTAAAATTAACAAAATGATTTATTTCAATATTCCTTTTACCACCATTTCTTTTCGTTAACTATTTTTTAAGCAGTAGTGCAAGCGCAGATAAGGTCAGGTTGGAAAGTGTTAACATGAAACGTGTAAATAATAACATGCGTTCGGTACGACTAACGTTATCGTTACCTTTTTTTAATTTTAAAGCCATGCGTAACCATCTCTCATTCACTGATTTCTGGATGATTAGCGCGACATTCCAGTACTGAGATCAATATCGAAATCCAAACTAAGAATCTGCATTGATGACTCTTTGCAGAAAGGGTGAAGAAAGAGCATGTTCTAGCGCCACAATTACAGTAAAAAAGCGAGATAAATCATGCCAAACGGTCAATTGTAAAAAAAAAAAAAAAAAAAAAAAAAAAAAAAATTCAGCATAACTGTTTTTCTTTGCGCCAAATCGCCAAATTATGTGGTGTATCGATATGTGGTGATGTGTCGTCATAAAACTTTGTGAGGTTTTGGTCATAACCTCCAAAAGGTTTGTATCACAATGTAATTTTATGAAACCCTGTAAAGAAAAACTATACATATAATTTTCATTTAGAAGGGAGGAGCAAACTGTTATAAACATCTATATACTTATTGTATTGTGCTTGAAATGGATGGGCGACTCTAAACTGCTGGGAACTGTTATGTATTGGAATTCTTTTGAATGCTTCTGTAAAAGAACTGTTAACGCTACTTAAATTACTTTGAATGCTTCGCAAACTAATTAGGATGGAGAGTATTATTTTGTAATCCTTAACATCACAAGCTAATTTTTTTTCTTTGAAATAGATAAATGTCTCTGAAGTACAACGACTGCCCCTGGAGCGTAATGTATTAGAATTTTTTGGGGTGCTCGTATAAAAGAACTATAGACGTTACATAGTACATGATACAAACAGCATGGGCAGATTTTGTAGTAATAGATGCATATATAGATCGGTTAGAGCAGGGACAGACAAACCGAAATCATAAATAGTTTTCAATACTTTGGAAAGTGTTAAGATGATACATTTCCATGTAAAATGTGTAAAAATAAGATTTTAATGTTGAAAAATAGGGAAAATTTTACTTTATTTGAAATCTTGTTGAAGAACAAGATTTCAAATAAAGTATCCCTTTGGATTAGAAGGCGGTAAAACTGAAATTTTATTTTCGCTGTGAAAAATTGGAACTTTGAAAGATCCGCCAAAATGTCATCTTTTATCACTTCCTAGGCAGAAGTTTTATACTTTTATGGTAAGTTATTTTTATTTTCAGTAGTCCAGAAGTTTTAAAAAAGTAAATTTTCAACGTCTTTAAAGTCTGTGACGTTTTAAAAAGAGCAAATTTCTTTTCGAACGTTCTAATAATTCACATTTGCGAGGATGACTTTATATTTTGAGTCATATGAATAGATTTTCATATTTTAAAGACAGAAAAATGACAACGTTTAATAATTTGCTATCGACGACCCGTAATATTTTTACTCGAATATCAGGTTTTATGCATTCGGGCTCGGTATAGCTGTTTATAAATAGTTAAAGAATAAAAACTAAATAAAATATTTATTTAAATTCTGTTAAGCCTGGATAGCATGTCTCATCTACTTATATAATACAATATGCGGTACCAATATCGACGATATTTCCACTCTACGAACGGCAACAACTAGATGTAAACATTAGTGCAATAATAATAGCGCATGTGAGAAAATCCAAATTAATAGTTTAATGACGTCAAATGGAGCAAGCAGCTTTTGATACGGATTTCTTTATTGTTAATATAAAGAAAGAATAGTTGGTGAAGTCTCCGCTGAGTAAAAAGTACGAAAGTTTTCTCATCGTACAGGAGGTCTCTTCTTTCCCAGTACAAAAATTTGCCGGCAGTGGATATCACAACTTCAACCTTTTAGCGTCATAAAAGGGATCTTGATTCTCTTCTTGTAGTCGGCTGAATTGTACCAAACCAGCTGTAGATACTAAATGTGACAGAAATGTAATAATTTAAAATTCTTGGCATATACAGGGTGTACCAAGAAGGTGGTAGCGGGTTTTATCCATAAGAGATAAGTGGCCAGTGTAAATCGAATAAATGCTCAAAATAAGGTCCGAAATTAGACTCCGTTAAGAAAAAATTCCTCTAGTTCATTTACAAAAAGTTACACTTTTTAATTTGTATACGACCCCCCGAACAAAAACATTCCCAGTTAGTAAAATGTGCCCCATACACTGAGGAGATGATGTACCAAATTTGAGCCTTTCATCATACTAAGTCACAGAGATATCTTTAAAGAAATATCGAGGGCTATACATGATTTTGAATGTAAACATTTATTGCTAGAGTGGAAAAAAAGATTTTCTTTCGTCATTTCTGTACGACCCCTGAAATGCAAGCATTCGACGTGAATTTTTCCCTTCGAGAGCCATTGAAAAGGGGTTTAAGTCAGCGTTATATTTATCTTCGTATCTCTGACAATTTTAAGGTATAATTCTCAGATTTTGTATGTCACCTCATGAGTGAATGGGGAATATTTAACTAACTGGGAATTGTTTTGTACGGGGGTCGTATACAAATTTAAAAAGTGTAACTTTTTGAAAATTAACGAGAGAATTTTTTTTTTAACAGAGTGTTATTTTGAGCATTTTTTCAATTTACACTGCCCACTGACCTCTACCCTAGTAGCACAATTAGTCCAAAAGACGTTTAAAACACGTTTTTTAACGTCAAAAAACGTGTTTCCAACGTAATTTAAACGTTTTTTGAACTAGTTGTGCTACTAGGGTAGAAGATAAAGAATTAAAGCCCGTTATCACCTTTTTGGGACACCCTGTACATAAAACCTACATAAATTTGCATGTGTGGAACCGGCTATCGACAAACCAGTAGATATCTGTAGTCATACATTGAAATTCAGGCAGTAGGTACGGGCAGTTGGCAACTTCAACTCTTTCGGTGGGTAAGTTGTCAACCGATGGGGCAGCATACAGATACTGTGGTCAGTTCTACGTTCGTTGATTAGTACTGAGAATGTTTATTTGAGTACGTCTTTCTAGATCTCATGTTTGGGCACTGAATATTCCCCACACACTTCTAGTGCTTGGGAATACTTGTTGGTTGCTTTCAATTGTAGGCATTGGCGTAACTCTGTAGGGGCTACGGTGGGCTAAGTCAATTCTAGAAAAAAAATTTGCCCATTTGAAAAGTTAGATTTTCTATTGCAATAATAAGAGATGGAGTCCCTAGTATGGTAACAACGTTTACATCGTTAACGCTTTCACCGTTAACAGAACAAGTTCATCAGCGTTTCACCATACAATAGAGCTAAATTAGCTGCATCTGTTCTATGGAGAAACGTTTCACCATGATTTGGTTCCATTGTTTAGTTTAAACACCGAATCATTGTTCAACGTTCCTATATAGCAAGGTTTCAGCTTTTATTGTGCAATGTTACTTACTTTTATTAACAGTGTACGGTAGTTAAACTCTCAACCGACGACGAGGGGAGAAAATATCTCTAGATTCACGCGAACACACAAACTATTTAACAAACCCCAGCTTCTCCCAATCGCGTGCGTTTCCTCTTTCCCTAGAAAGCCTCTTTCCCATTATACAATGTCTCTGCTAATATTGATTCAGTCAGCGAGTGGATATTGTGTTTGTATTAGTATATTTCAATATCGATTCTTAAACTTCTTTCAGGTATACTCATGAAGCATTAAGATAATCGTGAAAAAATATTGTGCACTGGTAATAACTTTTAATGGTTGCTTAACCCTTTGAGGCGCAACCCTTTCCCAATGCTGAAAAAAGGGCAGCCGTTGCCATCGCTCGACTTAACTACCAGCTAGATGGCGGAAATCTTGCTGGTAGTTAAGTCGAGCGATGGCAACGGCTGCCCTTTTTTCAGCATTGAGCAATCTATCCAGCTGTTCTCGCATTCTTCCATTTTTCAGCAGATGCCAGTGCTGTTAAAAATAATAGTGATAATTTTTTTACAGGAAATGACGTGCTAAAAAGTAAAGGATTCTCGTGGAGCTATGTCACCCGCAACAACTTTTATAGAAATCAAATCTATTCTTCGTGACTGGCAACAGTCAAAACGTCAGAGTTTGGTGTTCCCAGAGCGGGAACACTTAAACGGTTAAGAAAGCTGATTTACACGTATTAGATATTCATAATTTGTTATTATTACCCTACAGCTTTTTGATGTCTATGCAAGTAATTCATTTACATTTCATCATGCAATTTCAGAAAACGTCATTTTGTGACTATATAAAGGGACTTAGATATTAATTTCACGCCCATTTTGCCAAAATGAATATTGAATTAACTTTCCTGTGTTGTGTTCGTAAAACAGCTTCCATATTTTGTATATTTTAATTACTTCTATCTACTCGTCATGATTTAATTCGAGTTGATTTCTAAAGCCAGAGAAAGGCGGTGAGGGATAGCCAGATTTTGAATATTGCCCATAACTTTCGTTACAAGAATTTAGTCAGTTTAAGAATATCGTTGGAAAGGTCTTAGTAAAATGAACACCTTTGCAGCACATTTCAAATTAACAGGTTAAAAACTGAAAAGGTATCAAGAACTAAAAGTAAAAAAAAAAGTTGCCAAGGACGGCGAAAACTGATTTAGTTGCCACGTCGCTGGAAATTGATGAAATGTGTAGTGAAACGATTGAAAATGGCGAAGAAAAACGAAGAAAATAAATCATAAAGCCCAATTTGTTGCTTTTATTATTTTTGTTTAATTCTATCTAGCAAAACGTCACAAAATGTGCCTGAGACAACTGTACTCAACGAAACCTTATTTGGAATAGCAATTCCAGAAAACAAAATAGTTCGTCGTTATTTTGGCGCACTTCAAATTCCCTTTTCACTAGCATTCATTGAATGCGATGGAGATTTTCCGATTCAGACGACTAGACATTGTTTCTGAACAGATGAGACAAATTCCTGCTCTTAATCCTATAAGATTCTATCCATTTTTCTGCGATGTTATGACCAGGCGACCTTTTTTAGCTGATGTTTTAGTTATGATTTTGTCCTTGCTGCAGATGAGTCAAATATAAGATCGAAAGCATTAAAAACAGCCCGGTAGACGTCAATTATCTTCAAAGAATACAGGAGTTGGCTATCTGAGAGGACTAAATAACATCGAAGATATTCTCTAGAATGACTAGACAGCTCAAGATATGAACTGGAGAAAGTTGGATACCAGGACAGTGAGGGTAGCTATCGTAACTTCACTGACCATCAGGGGATATTTTCATTTCTTTGTGTATTTTGTTCTGAATCTAGTTTTGATAGAAGTAATTCAGTTGCAAATTAGCTCCATAATAGAAATTTTCTTAACTTGTTGGGAGGTAAGTTTTCAGCTGGTTATGACCAGCACCGGGAAGTGTTAGTCTCTTAGAAAGTTTAAAACCAATAACCGCTCGTACTGTAGTACCCCAGAAGAGACGTAGGCAGGAGGGGTTATATTGAGATCCCTCGCCCCCAAAATTGTTGGATTAGTTGGCATAAGCTTTATATCCTTCAGGAATTTCATATTCCCCCGACTTGTTTTAATGGCTATGTTCCTAAATTACCCTGATGTACCCTGAGCCTGTAATCCCTGGAGGATGCGCCGTCCACCGGTGGCGAAGAGGGGAACGTTCCCAGTTTCTC